>CM075502.1:4755000-5195000 GCA_037950675.1 Hypophthalmichthys molitrix
ATGTAATTACTTCTCAAGAGCAGCTGCACGAGCTCTGATGACGACACAGCTGTTTCACGATTGACTGGATTCACCGTAAACCTTCAGTTCCACTAATGCTCACAAATCTGTATTTTTATAATCACTGTTGGGGGTAACGCATTACAAGTAACTTGAGTTATGTAATCACATTACGCATAAACGCATTACTTGTTCAATATACAACAAAATATCTAAGTTACTTTTTCACGTTTATTGACTGACAGCTCTCCTGTCCCCATACTTAGAGAAATAAAGTGCAGAGGTGTTGTGTGCGCTGTGTGAACATGATGGTTATTGTAGTTCTAGACTGAATGTGAACATGCATTTACTCATCTCACTTGCACGAAATTATTCAGTATTCCTCAAAATAAATAATAACAGTGAAATGCAATCTCAGAATTTTATGCAAACCTGTAATAAATAACTATATTAAATTACACAAATATACTTTATGTATTTAATCTCACTTTATTAACCAATGTCTTCAATGATCTAATTCAACCATACTAATAACCAAAAATTACTTTAGATTAGATTCAGAAATAAGTGTTGAACTTCCTTCTCCTTTATCCTATTCTTCTTTAATCCAGAATCGCAGCACAGCTGAAAGGTTTGTTTGAGCTGCGCCCTCTACTGTACAGGCGTAAATATGCATTTCCTTTAGCCTGAGGCTTATTCATTTCACTTTTGGTGTGAAAGAACTTTTTTGTTGTTATTAAAAAACAAACAAGCAAGCCCAGCCCAAGTGAGAAAAAGTAACGCAAAAGTAATGTAACGCATTACTTTACATAAAAAGTAATGCAATTATGCAATATTGTAATGCATTACTTTTAAAAGTAACTTTCCCCAACACTGTTCATAACAGTTAAAGCTCTTTTCATGTAGTCATGATGTTATCATGTTTTTCCAAATAAAACTGATAAAAAGACAGACCCCACTTCATTGAAAAAAAAAATAGTAAAAGCTTATGTTGAACTGTATTCTTGTACAAACAGATGCTGTAAGCAGTACATAAAGTATTGAATGAAAATGTCTCTCAAACAACTGTGTATATATATGTGTGTTACTTCAGCTGTGATAAAGTATGCAAAGCAGGTCAAAGCCCCCGTGCCGATCAGTAGTGGGACGCGCCTGTGAATAGACACTGCAGTGCAGCCTGAGCGATGCAGAGGGACTCAGACTTTTGGGAGCACAATTGTTCTGTGAACTTTATAAGCTAAACAGACAAAGCATTGTTGGTAATATTTACTGGTTGTTTAGGCTAAACCATGTCAGTTACTAGGGGAATTCATTAAGTTTTGTTATCCTGTTTCACACATGTAATTCATATGTTGATACTTCACAAACAAACACTTAATACAAACGTTTACAGCTTTTTCAATTGCTAACAAGCATTGTTCAGTACTGAAGCCACATTTTCAAAACATTCAGCGAAACAGAAGTCTATGTGGACCAAACTGTGAATCATTTTTCATTGCTTTCATGCAAAATGCATTCAATGACCACGTTTTTTCAAATATATGAACACTTGTATCATTCATACATTATCTATATATATATATATATATATATATATATATATATATATATATATATATATATATTTGCAGCGCATTTTTCGAATGCTTTCAAAACTGATAAAAGCACATTCAAATCAAAATGATGATAAACTCTGCATTTCTGCAGGAATTATATTGAAATATAAAATCTTAACAGAAAATTTACAATGAAATTACAGTTTTTTTACAGATGTTAACAAGCGTTTAGCAATACTTAAAGTACTTTTTCTAAACACAGCACCATACCTACATCACACAATCAGCCATATAGTTAATTTTCTGCCCAAAACCATATTTTGTTAAATAAACACAAACTCTACATTTCAAAATGCTAAAAACCTTTTTCTACATAATATACTAACTCTATCAAAACACAGCAAACCTGATTCAAAATCGAGTCGTTCTGTCAAAACTCTAGCACTTTTCTATCCAACATGAACATATAGTCAATCACAGCGCAACGACTGTCAAAATACTAACAGTTGATGGCATTACGAAAACTGCATTACTTGTCATGTTTCTGTTCTACCTGCAAAAAATATGAAATCCATTGTTTTTATAATTCAGTTTCATTTTACTGCAGTAAAAGTATGCTTACATGTAAGACATTCTTGGTTTGAGGGATGAATGTGTGCATTCTTAGCAACATACTATCTGAAAGTGAATGAGTCATTACATTATAGAACATACTTTCTTCTTCTTTTTTTTTTTTTTTTACTGCAACAGAATTGCTCAGGGCAGCCACTGGTCAAAAGGAGCCCCTATGCAGAACTTCAGTTGGCCCCTCCATTGAAATCTCTTTCTGGGGGTGGGTGTGTGTTGATGGTGTCCTCTTGGTAGTTAGTGCCTTACGCAGACCACATATTCTGCATATATGGAACAGTGACAGTGGAATCGTTGTAGTAAAAGCTTTACGTGAAGCTTTTACTGAAATGAAAACATGAAATTGCTGCCATTGATCAACAACAAATCCAACATAAATGGTCTTTGTTTTCAACCACAGAATAAAAAGTATAGAAGGTAATTGTGACTTTTTTCTTGCAATTGCGAGTTTACATCTCACAATTCTGACATTTTTTTTCCTCTGAATTGTGAGCTATAAACTAGGATTTGAGAGAAAAAACACATAGGTCCCACATGTGTATAGGGGAAATTCCTTTCCCCTATCTCTTCTTCTCCCTTGTCCTGATCCAATACTCCTCTTCTCCTTCAACTTATCCTCACCCAAGTAATGGAAAGAACTTCAACACCTGACTGAGATTGGGATCTGCTATTTCTCTGTGTTTTTCAGTGATTTCAGTGATCTGTACGTAAAAATTCTTATCAGTCGTTTCAATATTTTAATATATATTTTTCAATACTTTTGAGCTGCTGTTGTTCCAAAAGGTTTTATACTATATTTAATGATAGGAACATTGGGTCTTCATTTCTGATTTGCTGTTAAGCATTTGTAAATAAGATGAGAAAGATCCATGATTTTTGTATTGGATTGTATGAAAAGAAAATTTAAGCATTGTAGAAACTTGTTAATTGACTGCATTTTGTGTGAAAACGACATGAATTGTGTTAATGGTATAGTCACAACAGACAGATGTTGTGCTAATTGTGTTTAGAGTTTTGAAAATGTGACTACAGTAGTAATTTTTTTTCAGTCATCTTTTAGTAAATCTTCATAATGATTTTGTTTGGAAACATGGATCAAGGAAGACACATTGAAGACAATGTATGTTTTCTGAAGGAGAATTGTTGCCAGTGTTATGGTGGAATGAGCTTATTTTGAGATATGAAGTGTTTTGTTGGTCTGAGTGAGTTTTGGAGGTGAGATTGACTGCTTGGCCAAGATTCATGCTGGTAATGCAAACTGCATGAAGAGTTTTGAAAATGTGGCTTCAGTATTGAACAATGCTTGTTAGCAGTTGAAAACAAAACTGTAATAATCAAACCTGCTAAAATAATTAATTGATTAACCATTATTGATTAATTGTAGCTAATAAAATAGTCAGATATATATTAAAATTAATGAGAGCAGATAAAAAATGAAAACTCTTATGCAATTGCATTATGAAAAAAAGTGTCTAAATTAAACGTTTAGGTGTGGTGAAAAGTGAGCTCGTCTAGGCCCATTGTATTACAGTCAATTGACAGCATGCTTACAATTGTTGAAAAACTGAATTTTTGATTAGCCTATCTGTTTGGACAGTACTGAAAATGTACCTCTTGTGAAATTAGCCAAGCTATCAATCACGCTGCCTCATTGTGAACCTAAACATCTGTTTTCCCACACTAGAGGTCGCTGTGAGCGCACTAGATTCAGCAGCAGCGCTGATTCTATGGAATTACCTTCGTTCCAATAAAAATGAACGTAAGTTTTCAAAAAAAAAAAAAAAAAAAATATATATATATATATATATATATATATATATATATATATATATATAAATTGAAACTGAATAAAATGTCTTTAAAACTTAAAAAAATAAAATCGCGGGCAAAATGTTTGACTTTGTTTTTAATGCACTGCATGTTTTGCTAACTGTTTCTCCTCTTTCTTTCACTTATCTGTACTTACAAATGTGTTTCCAGAGTTTTCATTTATGCTTCTGAAGTTTTCATTTACGATCCCAGAGTTTAACACAAGTAGGCTAGCCTATTTGTTTACACATTGTGTTATTATTATTTTTTTTCTATGTTGATTATGGAAAGAGAACCGCATGAGTAAGATAGGATCATAAGATGCGCAATATGTCGGGAGACACTGAATGGGTCAGACATGATTTCAACCACTTCATTAACTTTTGATTTGTAGAAAGCCTTTCTTTAAAATGAATTTCGTTTTGTATAAATTGTAATTTTAATCAATGTTTCATCAACCAATATAAATAAGAAGCAAATATAGCAGACAAAATAGGCCTAATCATGACATGGAGGCGCCGGCGCAATCACCTTTGTTGCACATGGAGCGCGTCTCATAAATGAACCGAAACTCAGGAACTGTGTGAGTGAGTCCAAGAAGAATCGCACAGGGTTTCAGGCAGATTGCAAACACGACTTGCTGGCCCTCCAAAATAATGCTGATCCTCCTCATTGCAGACAGAAATGTTCAGAAGGCTATGTGCTGCAGGAGATATTGCTGCACATCTCCATTCTCACACTATAAAACAAACATGTATTTTATCTTGAAAATCTTTCCAGCAATAGCTATAGTGTTGATTTGTTTAAGGTTTTAACAAAACATGTAGGTACAAAATGCATCCAGGGGTGCATTTCTCAAAAGCATATAAATAGCATATTCGCTATCATTTTAGCTATTGTTTTATCATAAGATGCGCAATTTATCGGGAGACATGGAGTGGGTCAGACATGATTTTGATAACTTCATTAAGTTGAATGAACCGAAACTCAGCGTAGGCCTATAGGCTGCTTGCCTCACAGACATGAGAAATATATCTATAGAATATAGCTTGAAATGTCTACTTTTAAACGAAATCATTTAAAACGAAAAGAAATAGGCTACTCTCTGATTATGTAATCCGAATGAAATGTGCATTTTCTCTCTAGGCGCGTCCACATGTGGAGATGATGAGAGTCAGCAATGTCAACTTCATCTTTGCAGTCGACACTGGTTCAGAAAACATTAGTTTATTAATAAACAATTAAAATGTCTCCTTGCTGTTTTTTGTCACATTCATGGCAAGCTTTACGCTTGAGTGCTGTGTAAACGCTCATTAGTTATAGTCAGTGCTGGAAATGGCTGAAATTCACTGGGGGGAGTCTAGTTGGGAAGGTTTTTTTTTTTTTTTTTTTACTTTCAATGACTTATCAGATGTATTTAAATTATTATATAATCTATAATAACACTAAACAGCCCTATTTCATGTTTCCTCCAAGCAATATTTTCTTAATTACCAGGCACATGAAAGGTCAATGAACAACATTTATGAATTGTGTGTGGCACAAACATGTTCATTCAACAGAATCTCTGCTTGGATAAAATTACCTGTTTGATTTCGTACAAATTAAAGATACATTGTCTAGGAATTTGCATATGTGCTGCATACTTAATTGAACAGGTCACACGGTCTCCCTCTCACAACCTTTCATCACATGAGATTATGATGCTGTTTTTAGATTCTGGAAATTGAGAATCTTTGAAAATGTATTTATTTATTTATTTTAATAGTGTTCACAATTCTCCCATAGTTCAGAATAGACAACTGAAAAAATAACATGTAATTTACTAGAGATTCTGACATAATGTTAGTTGTGCAGTCTATTTACAAAAACATATTTAGTTAATTTGAATGAATTATTATTATTATTAAATCGGTTTGAATAAATGATTCAGTGACGGTTATAAAGATGTACTATAAACATGTCTTGTTTCATGTCTGGATGAATCAACATTTTTGAACAAATCTTTTTAATGAACGATTCAATGACAAATACATTTTTAACAGTCACTTGTCGCCACCTACTGGTGATTTTCAAGAGGTAATTTACTCTGTTTTGTTCGCTTCCGTTTGGGATGGAGGACTAGTTGTGTCATTCGGTTGCGAGGAGTTTGGGTTTGCTCCCTTTATTTTTATTTAGGTTTATTTATTTGTTTGTTGCTTTATTTTTGCAAAATTGTCCACACATGCAAAGTTGGTTGATAAAACAACTGCAATAAAGTAACAGCCTATAGTTAACAATCACTTGTTTACAAAGTGCCATGGGAAGTCAAAGTATCTTTACTTAAAATGTTCTTGAACATGTTAATTTCTTGTCATCTCTTGGAATACAGACAGGTTTTTCCTAATGGGCATATCTGTCATATTAGCAGAACACATTTTACACATGAGGAAAACCAATGTTTAGTCAATAATTCACGAAGGTCCATACTTTAAAGCTCTTGATTCTAACATGTATTTGGCCTTATAAAAAAAGTAGTTCTTGTATTTATCCATAACATTTGTTACAATAGGAATATAGGCAAATTACAGGTAAGACCATTGATGGCTCCTCATAGCATGCTTAGGGCAATGTTAACTTTTTTCTTTCTTTTTTAAAATCTGTTCCCTTAAAGATTATATATTGTAAATTCTTCAACAAGTTAGTTAAAATGTACCACAGTACATACAAAAGAACGTGATAAATTCTAGTAAAGGTGGTCATGATAAGTTTAAAAAGCTTGCAGGATCTCATGTCTTCCTCTCTTTTCATCAGTCTTTTTAGTGGCTGTTTTTAGATCATGTTTGACTTTCTCCATAGCGTTTTACTACATTCTCAATAGAATTCAAATGGGTTTCACATTTTATCACAGGAACGGCTCGCGCAAATATTATCACACTTTTGGAGCGTGCTGGTGAACGCGCCTACAGTGATTCACGCGCGGCGCACCACTCATGGTTAAAAGCTCCGAATTAATGAATAGCGTGATTCAGTGTTTCGGTGTGGGGGTTAGAGCACAGGCATCATGTGAGAAATGCCGGTACGCAAGAAAAAGCGAGGTTACGCTACAGATTAAAATATAGCTATTTTATTGCGCTTTGTTTTGTGCTGAATTCGTATCGTTTTCCTAGGCTATTGAGAGAATAAATACAGAAATCCTTCCATTTCCCTACAAAAATCGAACCAATTCGAACTGGAACGCCGTCCCCCCTCGAAATTCAGTCCCCGGACGCCGTCCCCCCGCGTTACCCCCCATTTCCACCCCTGGTTATAGTTTATTCTCTCCAGTAAAGAAATTAAATATAAATGTGATTAGTCAACTAATGGCATAAATGAACAACTACTAGTCGACTATAAAAGAACTTATTTCACGTATTTTCGATCCAGCATGCTAAGATTGCAGCGGCCTCATTTTCGCTTCAAAAATGCTCTTCAGAAATCTACGGGTGGCGTCACGGACACTACGTCCATATTTTTTTACAGTCTATGGCCTGAACACAAGACATATCAATTTTTAAATCAAAACAATTCTGCTGCACTGAAGCGCTGCTGCGTGACGCCATCGAATGCATTCTACGGGTGACGTCACTGTACTAGAGGTAATAAAAAGCCTGTGCTCTGTTTACTGATAGATCACTATTGACTCGTTGCCTTTGTATATGATATTTCTTGTCGGTATACGATTTTGCATCAGTCTATAGCTTTTGATCGGTGTGCAATTTGAATCAAGTGTACGATTATCTATCAGTATCTGATTGTGAATCTGCATTTTCATTCAGTGTACGATTTTTGTTCAGTGTACATTTTTGATCTGTGTTCATTTCCAGATCTGTGTACAAGAACACTGCAATTGCACATAACAGCTTTCTGATCTGCGTACGGTTTCAGATCATAAAATTTTACTTCATTGTAGGATTTTGGATCAGCATACCAATTTAGATCAGAAAATGTACAGCAATAAGTTTCGCCAGCTCAGGCCCCTGGCTTGTGCCAGTCCTGCTCAGACGGCACAACCTTTGTTGCCTTTGTTGCGTCCACATCCAGCGCCTAAGAGAAGCACTGAAGGCATTGCGACGATGTGTGGTGCAGAAACACCTAGACTGCGTCCACATCTGCTACCTAAAAGAACCACTGAAGGCATTGCGACGATGTGTGGTGCAGAAACACCTAGACTGCGTCCACATCCACCGCCTAAGAGAACCACTGAAGGCATTGCGATGATGTGTGGTGCAGAAACACCTAGACTGCGTCCACATCTGCTACCTAAAAGAACCACTGAAGGCATTGCGACGATGTGTGGTGCAGAAACACCTAGACTGCGTCCACATCTGCTACCTAAAAGAACCACTGAAGGCATTGCGATGATGTGTGGTGCAGAAACACCTAGACTGCGTCCACATCTGCTACCTAAAAGAACCACTGAAGGCATTGCGACGATGTGTGGTGCAGAAACACCTAGACTGCGTCCACATCTGCTACCTAAAAGAACCACTGAAGGCATTGCGACGATGTGTGGTGCAGAAACACCTAGACTGCGTCCACATCTGCTACCTAAAAGAACCACTGAAGGCATTGCGACGATGTGTGGTGCAGAAACACCTAGACTGCGTCCACATCTGCTACCTAAAAGAACCACTGAAGGCATTGCGATGATGTGTGGTGCAGAAACACCTAGACTGCGTCCACATCCACCGCCTAAGAGAACCACTGAAGACATTGAGACGATGAGGGTAAGAAGGCTATCATAGTACTAAATGTTTTTTTTTCAAGCCTCGTCAGTCATTATTAATATTAAGCTTGCATTCATGTGTTAAGCAAAGTATTAATGTGTTTTCTTCTTCATATTTATCATCAACAGGAGTTTCCTTACAAGACCAAGACCTCTTTCAAGCTTCCTCCTATCTTTGGCCCTTCCCAAGCCAGAGGTGAGCTAGTCGAGCAATCTGAAACCGGTTGCTACATTTAATTTCAAAACATATCACTTAAATATAGAGTAAACATAAATTCCTTCATGAGAACCATATTAACATGAAATAAATGTGATGTTTTATGCAGGACTGTGTCCATACCCACCAGCTCAGACGAAGAGGAAGCCTTTAGTTGCATACGGCATCAATACTGTGCAATTCGAGGCTGATCTTTTTAGGCAGCAGAGTCGCAGTAATGTAAGTGAATTTTGTATATTTTGATTGTTCTAGTTCAAATGAAAATGATATTTTGAAATGTGAAATGTCTACTGCTTGAAAATGGTGTGGATTAGATGTTTCAATTGTGTAGCATCTGTACTTTTCTAACCTCTCTCTCTCTTTCTTTCACAGTTTCTTGAACTGGATAAAAAAGAGGCCCTTTTTCCTCAGGCCCAACATCTGTCACAAAAGAATGGTTCTTCATCCAAAAGAGAGCTGAAAGCCATGAAGTAATTAATTTTACATCATTGTTAAATGTTGATTTGTAAGCAATCCAGTTTCATTTTATATAGCTTTGATTGTCAGACACTGATTTTCATTTCATCATGTTTCAGGGCTCCGGATGCAAGCAGTGTACAACTCAAAACAGAAGAAGAACCTGAAGCTCTTGAAAGGTTAGCACAATAGTAATAGCGTGCCAGTGAGCATAATTGATGTTTTTCTATTTCTACATATCCCAACAGTGCTGCTTCTGATAACATTATTCATAGCCATCTCTGTTACTGTAATCTGTTTCAGAAAAGTCTCTGAACCTACAATAGAAAGGGAAGAGAACGATCTTAAAGAACCTGAAGAGCCAGAGGAAGGGGACAGCAACTCTGAGGAGATGGACCGTGTGCCGATGGACCATGATGAAAATGTGACTTGGGAGTACATGCACTCAGTGGACCAAATGTCTGAAAATAAGAACGTTATCAAGTGCCATCAGGGTGAAACTGAAAAGATGTAAGTTTCTTGTGCAGAACAATGGGTTTGATTTCTTCACACTATCTGAACTGAAGACAGTAACAGTGTTTGACCCTCTTTTTGCTTTGTGTGTTTTTGTGCAGGAAAGAGAGGGCAGACCGCATTAGGGAATTGATTGTGCAGCAGAGAACCCTTATTCAGAAACAGCAAAAGGGAATACCACCACTGCAAATCATTCTTGGGATAAAACCCAAGTTATCTGTTAAAGCGAAAGTAAGTACACTACAATCTAAACCATCTAATGCCGACAGCATCACACACTTCTTAATGTAATAAAACACTGTATGGCTGATCTGTCACATGTCATCTCATCATTTTGCTTTTGTCTCACCAGATCAAACAGATATCTGAGAAGCTGGCGGAGGTTTATGAGGAGAGCTTCCATCATTTCGGCTGCCCTGATTTTTTATTCTTGATGTTGAATGAATTCGACGAATGGAGTTTTGACTTAGAAGAAATTACCCCAGCTGAGTCACTCCATGAAATACGGAAGGAGTGTTGGAAATACCTTGATAACACGTAAGATATAAAAATACATATCTTCATGACACAAAGCGATAAAGCTACGGTGATGATAATCAGTGGCTATTATATTTTTATGGTTTGAGTGACCTCTTAATAATCTCACTCTTGCTTTCTCTCTTTCACAGTGACAGACTTCAGAAGCTAGCGGAATTGGAAGCTCAGAAAGAGGCGCGTTGGCAGAGACGACGGGAGCAAGCTCTGGAGAGAGCTCTTGCTCCTGCATTCAAAATAGTAAGTGGCACAGAGAACTGGCACTACATACCCCATACTTTTCTCATCAAATACTGTAAAATGGTAAATTGTGACATTGTAATATTTAAAATTGTGTGATGCTAACTTAAAAATCACATCTCTATTGCAGAGCGGAAAAAAGCAGATGCCACGCAGCCCGCTTCCAAAGCCAGTGGAAACCAAGAAACAAGAGTGAAAACAGACGAGGTGTGATAAAAGGAGACAAAAGGATTAGAAGGTAAAGAGGGGAGGGAGGGTCTGGTTCCCAAAACGCACTGCCATCCAGCCCTCTTCCGCGATGCCTGGCGGTGGTGCTGGATACCCTCGGTGGACGGCTCGACACTCCTCCGCCACCTGGTGGATGCGAAGGCCCCTCTGGCTTCGGGCAGCTGGCAGGAGTCCCCCGTTCCCTGCTCCTCCCCATCATGGTGCACGACAGCAGGCAAAAGGTGGTGACTCCTCCGCTCCCTCATGGCAGCCGCCCCTATGCAACCCAGGTGGACGGCAGTGAGTTCGTCCGTCCCTCTGGAAAGTTACTCCAGCCCACCGCCTTGAGCGTCCATGACGGCGGACTCTGCTCAGTTGTGCCTGCTGGCATCGTGGATTTCCCACAGCGATGAGGGCACTTTGGCAGTGCGTTCCTCCTTCCTCTCGGGTTTCGGCCCCAATGTTTAAAGTTTAGGGATTTTTAAAATTTACTTTTATTATTTAATTTTTAAATAAAATTATACATTTATTTAAATTCTCTATTAAATCATAGTAATGATAAAATATATGTATATATTTTTAAATTGCATTGTCATTTCTTGCAATATGTATTTTTAAACCACAGACAATAAATTCTTAAAATGTAACGTGGTGTAACGCATGAATATATAACGTTTTACTTTTTTTTTAATACATGAGTGTACACATTATCTAAACTTCAATATATTTTTCATATATTTTATTAATTTCTAAGAATCATATAGGTGTTTTATCATGCATTTGCAATTAATGGGGGCTAACAATTAATGGGAAGCTATTTTTTTGACAAGTTGAAGAGAAATTAAGCGATCCTATTTTCCTAATCCACTTCAGTATTTGTAAAAACCATCAGGTAAAACATATCACATGGCCACCCCACTGCCAAGGCCATGTTAATTGTTTATTTTTTTTTTTTAAATTTTACAGTATTTTTTCAGATAACCTAAGTAATGTTCTTTATGTGGTAACATCTATATGAACTGGTTTCTTGCCAGCCAATGTCATTAGCTGCGTTTACATGGATGCTAATAATCCGATTGTAATTGGAGGACCTGTTGTTGTTGAATAGCTGTGTCCCAATTCAGAGGCTACATCCTTCAAAGTTCTGACTGAGCGTTGTTAAATGGGGCAGTCTAGCCTACGGAGGATTGTTCAAGGGTGACTGCTGCCGTTAATGAGCGACAGTAACGTTTGTACTGGACTTTTTTGAAAGTTATATTCAACTGTCTGAAAACAAAACAGGATTCACAACTTGTCTAAATATGTTCACCTGTGGTTAGGGTTAGGCAGTGGTGTAGTCTAGTGTTTTGTAGTGAGTATACTGTGAATTTTCCCTCTAAGCCTCATTTCCGTCCCAGAGCTACACCCCATAAGCACCACCACACTCACTAATGCACACTGTAAGCATCTACATGTAATTGAGAGCATTCTGAAAGACTGCTTTTGTCAATTTATTATAAGGAACACAATACTTTAACAACCAATGACATTTACAGCTGGGGACACAGGACTGATTTTCTACTGTTTATCACAGTACTGTTTATCATTGTATCACAGTATTTTTTTAAGATTCTGGAGGTTTCGGTGTATACCACTGTTTTCCCCACTGAACATTTACTGTCAGGATTACAGAGAATATTAAAACACTGTAAGGACAAAAACAAATGAACTTTAAACCTCTAGTCCTCTTCGTTTAGGTGTCACTCTTGGCTCCTTCACGGTCAAAAATGACCGAAGCCTTGAAATGATTTTTTTTGTTCTTTAAGGAAAACTAATGTAATATATTTTTGTTCAATAATATTTTTTGATTATTATTTAATTTTGAGGGTATTTTGATACTATGCAATATTTATACAATTCTTATTAGCTATTTTTCCCTATTGAAAATAATACACTTTTTTTTCTAATATATATATATATATATATATATATATATATATATATATATATATATATAAAAATAATCAATTAAAGCAGTATTCCATGTTAAAATATATTCCATAAAGGTAACTATATTCTCAGCATTGCGGCTGACTTATGCCTAAACTACAGTTGTTTACTTCTAGGTAACAGTTTATAATGTTTTCATTAGTATTCACTATTTGTGCAGTCGTCTGTAACTGAATGACACAGTGACAGCAGAACACCTTCAGCTGTCGTCTACAATGAGTTCAGTTCGTTGTGCTCTTCCTTTGTACCTTGCGATGTAACAGCTGATAGGCTTATATAAATGTGTCTGTGTGGACATAGACTGTAAAAAAAGATGGACGACTTAACGCCGCTTCCTTCCATTGTAATAAACTGAATGTAAAACGTAAGACGATGGGCGTTGACATGTTACGCAAAAACGTCAGTTTGGAGCCTGGGCATGCGCAGAAGGAATCGTCAGTGGAGCCCGGAGGCGGAGTCGCGGTATCAGACTTCCGCCCAGACGACTGCGTCATCATCAATGTATTTTAAATAGGCTATATAAATTATACAAAATTTTAAATTCTACCTATAAAATAATAGGCTATTCTGTTTCTAAAGCAATAATATTTTTGAAACAGCAAATTCAGTAGATAAACTCAATATAATATGCCACTAGAAACAATAAAATGTCATAAACGGTCCTGCCATTTTAAATAAAGTTGAACTAACGTTGAGATCGATTGCTGTAGACAGTGCTCTATAATTAATTAGAGTAGGCTATCATTAGTTTTGTCCTTCTAATTATTATTTTATACCCATAAAAATAATTAGTAACTGCCAGATAACGATCACCTGCTTTTTCCCGACATGGTTAACGTTAGGCGTGTTATCTCAACTAATAACATTTATTAATTAGCTTATAAAGCCCACATTTAGCGTTACCGAAAAAAGTTCAGTGATCCGTCAGATCCTGTAGGTCGGTTAGTACAGTTTAGTGCTGAACAACTCATTTTGTCGGCATGAAACAACACAGAAATTTAAAATAAATAGTTATATATCTTCAATCTCCCCTCGAAGCTCCGACAGTCCTCAGAGAAGCTGTCAATCACAACTGTCAATCATGACGACACGCCCCGTTTCTATAGCATCAAATTGATAGCTAAAAGCGTTGTTTTGACCATGTATCACTTGTGTACCTGGATATACAATAATAATCACTGATATAAATGGACAATTTATTTTGATACACAAACATTCATTATTTGGCATATATTCAGGTTCATCAGGAAACTTTTTCCCAGTCATCTCAATGGCAAAAAGTGTCCCAGTCAACCTGACTTCACTGGTCATTAATGTTCATAAACATGCATGTTCTTCTTAAAAAAACATTTTTAAACTATCTATGTCAAAACATATATCATAAATCCTGGAATAAAGATGGGAATATGGCCTTGATTTGATTTTGATTAATAGATGACATTGTGTGAGACATTTAATTACATTTTGTTTTTGTACAAAAAGATGGGCATGGACTTGCCAACAACAAACTTTAGCTACTGTAGCAGTCCCTTAATATATGAAAATATGACACATGAGAAAGCTATTCTCAGATTAAAAAAAATATGTTTTTAGTCTTAAAGATTTTGACATTTTTACCACTGTTTTTTTATTTACAACAAAACGTTATCTTTTTACAGACAGTGGCTCCCAAATAATTTGCACAAATGCATTTGCATAAAAATACTATTCGAATGTCTGGAATCACTGTACGTTTTTTTTGTTTGTTTGTTTTTTAAGAAATTAATTTCTCAGAATAGATATAGCTAAGTCCTCAAAAACATTTATACAGGTTTATTTCAGTTGTGACAGGCAGTGATGTACTTAATGATAACTAATAAAATACCGAGTTTTAAAACATTGCGAAGGAAGAGCACAACGAACTGAACTCATTGTAGACGACAGCTGAAGGTGTTCTGCTGTTACACGAAGTGTCTGTCATTCAGTTACAGACGACTGCACAAATCGTGTATACTAATTGTAACGCCCCCTACCCTTAACCTTTAATAGGGCGGAGCACCGGGTTCTGACAGATGTCTCCCGACTATAAATTACTATTCCTCCTATTACCCTATATGGCTACTGTAACCCCAATTAACTATGCTTATACTCATTCAGTAATACTTTTATACAGCGAGGACCCTCAAACAAACCAGAATAACCTCAATCAACACAGTGGGTAAGTATGAAAATATTAACAATAGGATTTATTTATAACAATAGGGAAATATAGAAATATGTGGATATTAAGTATCAATAAAGACTCAAAAGAATTAATAAAGGTCTGATGTGTATATTACTTTTGTGTATATTACAGCAACATTACACACTAACTAAAGTTTAAAAAAAAAAAGTGAAATTATAATCTACCACCCCTTTAAAACTTGTGTGATATTCTTTGAATTTTTGGACATGTTTATTTAGTCAATGTACAATGCACTTTTCTGTGAAAAAAAAAAAAAAAAAAAAAATACAGAAAATCCTCAAAGCATAGGGTAAGTGTGATATTCATTTACAATAATGCTTTTGTAGATGTTTTATTTTTATTATTATTAGGCTGTTTGAAGAAGTTACTGTGCAATTTCTTTCATAATTTCTTCAAATTAGACAGAACTTTTATTTTGGCGGGTTGTAATAAAGGTTATAACTCAAATGATTTGAGTTTCTGTGGGTAGGCTATACGGAAATTCTTGACCTTTCCCAGTGGGGACGGCGTATCACATAGACCTGTGGTTCCCAACCTTTTTTTGTCTGAGACCCCCTTTTTCCCAAGAAAATATTTTAGGGCCCCCCTTCACATTTAATGTTATCATCGCTCTTGTAAGCTTGCAGCAAGGATGACAAAAAATGTTGTTTTCAAACAAACAGTATGTTTATTACTATAACCAGATAAGCTTATACACAAATAATAGCCTATATAATATTGAAAATACAATTAAAAAAAACATCAGTGGGCCATTTGTAATTTAAAAACGTAAGCCATAGGAGTAGCCTATAAATTGGCCCTATTTGAAATGCAGTAACAAAAATATCAGTATTCACACTGGTGTGTAGGAAAAAAAGAATGAAGACAGATAGGCTATTACAAAATGACTGCTGTCTGGAACCTCAATACTTGCATGTTATTTGTGAGGCTTTATCAATCAGTGTGAGGATTGCTGCTGGCAGTGAGTAATAATTTGGTCAATGCGTGGAGAGATCTTTGACAGGGCAAGATGCATATCATCCTCAAGGGTCAGTCTGGCCCTGTATTTGGTTTTAAGGGCTGTCATGGTTGAAAACCCAGCTTCACAAAGGTAGGTGGTGGTAAAGGGAATCAGCACCTTCATTGCAGCTGTGTGACAGACTGGGTGTTCTTCTGCAATTTCAGACCAGAATGATTCCAATGGGACCTCACTGAAATGGGCTTTCAGGCTGGCATCAGAGGATATTTCTATAAGCTCTTCCAGAAGTCTTGATGGCAGAGTAGATGGAAGCTTTGCTTCAATGTTCTCAGTGAAGGGGTTTCTGATCCACAGAAAATCAGCAGCCTGCTCCTCAGTTAGAGCTGGGAAATAACTATCAAATTTCTCCAGGACCTTTGATAGATGCACTGTTATTTGATGTTGAATGATTTTCAACTCAATTCAAGTGTCTTCGATTTTCGATTTTCAATTCAAGTGTCTGTCTGCAATAAATGCATGGGTGTGCTCAAACATGTCACTGATTCCGGAGGAGACACGGGTTTTCCACATGTGTAGTTTTCTTTTAAAAGCCTCTATTCGTTCATGCTGCACCACAGTGTTTATGTTTGCACCTTGCATTACTCTGTTAAGCTTGTTCATTTCACCGAATATGTCTGAAAGGTAGCTGAGTTGAGCGAGCCATTTGTCATCGTCCAAAAACTCTGCAAGCTCTGGTCTTTTGTCCGCAAGAAAGTCACGCAACTCCTCCCTCAGGCTGAACAGACGCATCAGCACCCGCCCCCTGGACAGCCACCTCACGTCAGTGTGCATCAGCAGGGCATGGTAATCGGCGCCTACCTCTTCGCAGAGAGCAGTGAATAACCGGGAGTTGGTGGCTCTGGCTTTCACAAAGTTCACGATTTTTACGGCCACATCTAAAACTCCATGTAGACTGGGTTCCATTTCTTTTGTAGCAAGCGCCTCTCTGTGCAGAAAGCAGTGAGTTGAAACGGGAGCAAAGGGAGCAACCTCTTTGATACGCTGAACTACCCCGGACTGCCTGCCAGTCATCGCGGCAGCTCCATCAGTACAGATCCCAATACAGTCGCTCCAGTTTATCTCATTTGATCTCATGAAATTATCCAAAGTTTCAAAAATATCCTTTGCCGTTGTCGTGGTACGGAGCTCTTTACAAAACAAAAAATCTTCTTTTACCTCGTTTTCCCATTCATAACGAACGTATGCGAGGAGTTGTGCCATTTTTGACACGTCGGTAGACTCATCTATTTGAAGTGCGAAGTTATTACCACGAAGTCGCGCAGAAAGCTGACTCCTCACGTCTTCTGACATTGTTTCGATGCGACGTTTGACCGTATTATTTGATGATGGTATCTTAACCAATTGTTTTGACTTATCCTCTCCAAATAATTCCTTGACAATCTCTGTTGCGCATGGCAAAATCAAAGTTTCTGCAATTGTATGTCCTTTCTTTGCTTTGGCGATTTTTTCAGCAACTGTATACGATATTTTTAAAAGTTTCTTGTCAGTAGCTGTGACTTCCCTCATCTCATTTTGGGAGTGTGTCAGTTCTTTTGCCTTGCGCTCAAAAAATGCCCTGGGCTTGTCGCAGTATTGGGGATGAGTTGTCTGAAAATGTCTCATTAGTTTGGACGGCCTCATGCATTCGTTAGCAAGGACTTTGGCGCAGAAAATGCACTGTGGCTGGGGCAGGGACTCTTTGCTACGAGAAAATGAAGTAAAACCATAGTTCAGGTAACTATCTTGGTATTTCCTGCATTTAGTGTTTCCAGTATTGCTAGCACTGCGACCCGAATTGGTGGGAGCTTCCTCACCTGGGTCCAGTATGCCTGGGTCATTACTATCAGCTGCTGTAGGCGAATCAGTGGGACTCTGTCGTTTTTGTGGAGGACGAATTACAAATTTGTCCATTTTTTGGTCAGCCAGGGCATCATGGATAAAATTAGCTAATGTAATTTGATCGTTCTTAACGCTCACTGCTCATCACTTTTCAAAATATGACGCGACCCCCCACAGAGCTCGCTGAGGCCCCCTTGTGGGCCGGGACCCCCCTGTTGGGAACCGATGACGTAGACTACACCACTGGGGTAACACCGTGTCTACACCAGACGTGACTTGAAATAGAACAGGGAATCAGTTTACTGTCGGGAATTTGTCACGTCGTGCCGCACCGTGCTGCATCAAGTGTAGACAAATAATATCACTGATTATAATGAGTTCTATTGTGTTTTGGCGCGTCTTGTCGCGCCGCTCGCGTCCGGCGTAGACACGGTGGCTGCATCCGAAAACCTAGGCAGCTGACTTGTTGCCTCGGTTCCCTATCAGTCAGTGACTTGTAAGGCAGCGTTTGTACATGAAGGCACCTCACGAAACTGATTCCGGACAGACTTCCGAGGCAGCATAACAGTTTTATGATCTACCGCAAAATATCGCGAGCTTTGGTGAACGAAACAAATATTAAATTATTACAGTAGTAATTTCTCGCTAGAAATGACATCAAAAGTGGATGTCACGTTTCCGCCCATGGCTGCTTTCTTCCACCCCCCACCAGAGGTCTCTGTTTCACCATTAAGACTTTTTCATTGCACACACGCAGTCACTTCACTCTGGACTACATTTCCCACAATCCCTCAGCTAGGCACTGATCACACCCAGGTTCCCTTTATAAGCTGCCCTCCTTCACACACATTGCTGAGTATTGTTTCTGCGGATTTCCGTCTGTTCCTTTTTCTGCCTAGCCTAGCCTAGCCTGTGTTTTTTGACCCCGGACTGATTCCTTGTATGATGATCGTTTGCTGCCTGTCTTGACCTCTGCCTGTGTTTTGGATTACTCTTTTGCCTTGCCCTCTTGTATCTGTTGGCTGGTGTTTGACCCTCTGCCTGTACGACTACGCTCTTCCTGTTTTATTAGAGCCTGCATTTGGATCTCCAACTCTATTGTCCCGCTCCCATCCATTACAGATCCAGCGGCTTTTAAGAGCGTTTCCAGTCTAACCATGGACCTAGTCAACCAGCTATTACATCTTCGGCAAAGGGACTTATCTATTGAGGAGTATGTTCACCAGTTTTGTGAGTTATCTTATCAAGTTCCATTTGATGATGTGGCTTCAAAGGACATTTTCTGTTTTGGTCTAAATGAGCCCATAAGATCCTGGTTTCCTGAAGGGAAGTTTAATTGTAGTCTAAGAGACTTTATGGACTATGCCCTAATTTTGTGTGGTTCATCTTTCACTGTGGGGGAAACAGAGAACTTTAAGAACCCAAAGAATTTTTGGGGGGAGGGCCAACTCCGACAAGCTCCGGTGGCAGCAGAGCTTGTACCGTCACAAATTTCTGTGCCTTCCAGTCTGATTATCTCAACCCTGATACTCTCTGCACTCCCAAACCCAGTAATTCCCTCACCAGATCCTGTTCACGTAATGGCCGCATCAGAGTCCGTTCCTGGTTTTGCAGCCATTCCAGAGCCTCGCCACGTCTCAGCAGATCTTCCAGAGCCCTCAGCCAAGATGGCTGCCACGCCTGAGCCCTCAGCCAAGATGGCTGCCACGCCTGAGCCCTCAGCCAAGATGGCTGCCACGCCTGAGCCTTCAGAGATTGCAGTGCTGGCCATTATGGCCACAGCCATTTGGTGTGTGTGGGCTGCACACACATTGAATCCAGTCCATGAATCCACTCCAGAGACTGCTCCAGTCCATGAATCCGCTCCAGAGCCCGCTCCAGTCCATGAATCCTCTCCAGAGCCCGCTCCAGTCCATGAATCCTCTCCAGAGACTGTTCCAGTCCATGAATCCGCTCCAGAGCCTTATCCAGCCCATGGGTTCACTCCTGAGCCTGCTTCAACCTATGAGTCCAGTCCAGAGTATGCCTCAGTCCGTGAGTCCACTCCAGAGTTTGGCGTGGTCCCAGAACCCAGCCTTATGGGCTATGGACTTCCTGTCTGCCTTGACACGACCACGGAGGTCGTCCCTGAGTTTCCTGTCTGCCTTGACACAACCACGGAGGTCATCCCTGAGTTTCCTGTCTGCCTTGACACGACCACGGAGGTCGTCCCTGAGTTTCCTGTCTGCCTTGACACAACCATGGAGGTCATCCCTGAGTTTCCTGTCTGCCTTGACACAACCACGGAGGTCGTCCCTGAGTTTCCTGTCTGCCTTGACACAACCACGGAGGTCATCCCTGAGTTTCCTGTCTGCCTCGACATGACCACAGAGGTCGTACCAGAACTGTCCGTTTGTCCCGACGCAACCGCAGAGGTTGTTCCTGAACTGTCTGCTCCCCGCTACATGACCAGAGAGGACGTTCCAGTCAGAGCCCTGGAGGGCTTTTCTGAGCTCCCTGCTTGTACTGTCATGGCCCTAGTGGCCAATGCTAACCTCTCTGTGGTTCATGTTTCAGTTTCTCCTATTCAGCCATGTTGGTTCCCAGTGCTACCTGATCTGCTGTAGTGGTCATCTGCTCCACCGTGGGGGTCTTCAAGCCAATCTGAGCTGCAATGGTGGTCATCTGCTTCGCTGTGGGGGTCTTCAAGCCCGTCTGACCTGCTTTGGTGGTCATACGCTCCGCCGTTGGGGTCTTAAAGCCAATCTGAGCTGCTTTGGTGGTCATCTGCTCCGTCGTGGGGGTCTTCAAGCCCGTCTGACCTGCTTTGGTGGTCATACGCTCCGCCGTTGGGGTCTTGAAGCCAATCTGAGCTGCAATGGTGGTCGTCTGCTTTGCTGTGGGGGTCTTCAAGGCCGTCTGAACTGCTTTGGTGGTCATCTGCTCCGTCGTGGGGGTCTTTAAGCTCGTCTGAGCTGCAGTGGTGGTCATCTGCTCCGCCGTGGGGGTCTTCAAGCCCATCTGAACTGCTTTGGCGGTCATCTGCTCCACCGTGGGGGTCTTCAAGTCTGTTGCCCTGGTCGTCTGTCCAGCCTTCTTCGCCCTGGTCGTCTGCCCTGTTTCAGTTTCCAGGCCGTCTTCCTTTCCATGGACCTGGCCCTCCATCCCGCCCCCTGTTCCGCCTTTTTTGACCCTGGACTGATTCCTTGTATGATGATCGTTTGCTGCCTGTCTTGACCTTTGCCTGTGTTTTGGATTACTCTTTTGCCTTGCCCTCTTGTATCTGTTTGCTGGTGTTTGACCCTCTGCCTGTACGACTACGCCTGCATTTGGATCTCCAACTCCGTTGTCCACTCCCATCCGTTACACATGCCTTGAGTGCTTTGACTCAGCTGCATATTTAGTCTGATCACTTAATTGCATTCACTTGGTACTGAAGTCATTATTTAGGCCCTTGTTAATAGAGGGCTAGAAAATCAGCAATGCTTGATCAACTGGACCACGGTTTAGAACCTTTTTTTTATTATTATTATTTTGTCATACCGTCTCCCCCTCACTCTCTCTGTCTCTCTTCCTTACACAGTGTGGGAAGCTGCTGGACAGATGGCCCATATGAAAGTGTTCCGGACCAAGGAATGGGCACAAATGTCCTGCAATCAGGCAAAAATCTTTGACAACAGTGCCCTGCTGGTAATAAACTTGTAATTTTTAAAAGCTGTACTGTTTGACATTTTAGATTTTAGATGAAAAAGTTTATATTTTAGATGAAAAAGAGTGGTTTACTGCAGTAACCGAAGTTTTACTGTGGTATTTGTAGTTAAAGCACAGTAAACACAACACTTGCCATGCGTTAAATGCTTGTTTGTAATATAATTGTATTTCAATATATTTTCTGTTTTGCAGTTCCTTCAGATCACATACTCCTCCATCTACATCTTCCACAACACCCTTTAATCCAGCAGCTCTTTTAAGAAGCCATCTCTCACAAAAGCTCACTTACTATCTGTCTGTCTGTCTCTCTCTCTCCCTCCCTCTCTCTCTCTTTTGCTCTTTCTTTCTGTTGTTCATTATGGCATTCATTTTAAAACTCAGAATCACATGTTGACTAATTCTGTCAGAAAGCTGAACTCGAACTCAAAGTTCCCAATGCTGATCTTGAAGAAGCTGCCGGGGAGGCTGAACAAGTCCTTCAGAGGTTCAGTCCTTCACAGGTAATGCTGAACACATTTAGTTAACTGATTTGCTTTAATGAATGTATCCTTATTTTGTGTCATTAACTTTCCTTAAAGTCCTTCCTCTCATACATTTTGGTCAGATCAAGATTTGTAACGCACTCATCATGTATATATTCCTCTTTGTTTCAGCTGAAAAAGAAGACCAAAAGAAGGCCTGTCAAAGTCTTGTTTGTGGAGAGGGATGAATTTGGCCATCTTGTGCGTTTACGGAGAAGACAAACTGCAACGACAAACATTTCCAATGGTATGTCTGTGTTGGTCTTAACCCTTGATTGAACATTTCTGCAGTTACATTTTGCACAACATTTGATGTTTCTTAAACTTTTACATAGCACACGGCCCCATCAGTAAGAACACCCAACAAAGTGTCATGTCGAAGTAATAATAATTCATACAATTTACCAATACAAGCGTACTCGTACAAATACTGCCTTCCTCTCATGTTTCTCTTCATGTTAGTCCTCTCTCACTCACTTACACATTCTTTTTTGCTCTGTTGTATGGTAGAAACAAGGAGTTTACATGATGGCTTTATGTCAGACTGAATCTGATGTATACAGATGAATTCAGGAGGCTGCTAGAGTTCCTAGTGAACTTGAGCTTGAAGCTACTGAAACAGCTACTATTGAGGCTCGGCAAGTTCTTCCATGATCAGCCCTCACCAGGTAATGTTTGTACATGCGGTTAATAGACATTTTCTTGTTTTACAGCTGAAAAGGAAGACCAACAATGCAAAGAAAATCAGTCACAGGCATAGCATGCCAGTCAAACCAGTCCTGTTGAAGGAATGAACATGGTTATTTTGTTCCTGAACAGAAAGATGAAAAGGTGCACATTTCCATTGGTATGTCTGTATTCAAGCAATGTAGTTATATGTAGTACAGCATTTGATGTTGACAAATCAGCTGTGCCACCATCTTTGGAATTTGGGCAGGAAATGATTGAATATGGTGAGTGCTGACACCTGTATTCACCAAAACCATTTTTCTGGAGTTATTATTGAATTGTATTGTTTGAAGGAGGATGAAGTCAGTTGATGAAGAAATAGACATGATGTATATGTTAGTATGTGTACTAAAGAGTTTTCAGTACACTACTGATTTGTTATGACTGCTTGTATTATGTTCTCATTTTCTACTTGTACAGAAAGACTACACCAAGAGGTAGAGGAGCTGGCAGCTGGCACTAAAAACTCTCAATGCTGAGGTCAGACTTCACTGAAGAGGTCAGTTCGCATGGCCCAGACTGAAGAAAAGCGGGTCTGAGACCAGAGATGATGGAGTCTTTGTTTACAGGGCAGTATTCTGTGGCCACCAAGTGCAGCACTGCAGCCTGAAACTACAGTGGGTACGGAAAGTATTCAGACCCCCTTAAATTTTTCACTCTTTGTTATATTGCAGCCATTTGCTAAAATCATTTAAGTTCATTTTTTTTCCTCATTAATGTACACACAGCACCCCATATTGACAGAAAAAACACAGAATTGTTGACATTTTTACAGATTTATTAAAAATGAAAAACTAAAATATCACATGGTCCTCAGTATTCAGACCCTTTGCTCAGTATTTAGTAGAAGCACCCTTTTGATCTAATACAGCCATGAGTCTTTTTGGGAAAGATGCAACAAGTTTTTCACACCTGGATTTGGGGATCCTCTGCCATTCCTCCTTGCAGATCCTCTCCAGTTCTGTCAGGTTGGATGGTAAACGTTGGTGGACAGCCATTTTTAGGTCTCTCCAGAGATGCTCAATTGGGTTTAAGTCAGGGCTCTGGCTGGGCCATTCAAGAACAGTCACGGAGTTGTTGTGTGCTTAGGGTCATTGTCTTGTTGGAAGGTAAACCTTCGGCCCAGTCTGAGGTCCTGAGCACTCTGGAGAAGGTTTTCATCCAGGATATCCCTGTACTTGGCTGCATTCATCTTTCCCTCGATTGCAACCAGTCGTCCTGTCCCTGCAGCTGAAAAACACACCCACAGCATGATGCTGCCACCACCATGCTTCACTGTTGGGACTGTATTGGACAGGTGATGAGCAGTGCCTGGTTTTCTCCACACATACCGCTTAGAATTAAGGCCAAAAAGTTCTGTCTTGGTCTCATCAGACCAGAGAATCTTATTTCTCACCATCTTAGCAAACTCCATGCGGGCTTTCATGTGTCTTGCACTGAGGAGAGGCTTCCGTCGGGCCACTCTGCCATAAAGCCCCGACTGGTGGAGGGCTGCAGTGACGGTTGACTTTCTACAACTTTCTCCCATCTCCCGACTGCATCTCTGGAGCTCAGCCACAGTGATCTTTGGGTTCTTCTTT
The DNA here is from genome assembly GCA_037950675.1 of Hypophthalmichthys molitrix. Lineage (NCBI taxonomy): Eukaryota > Metazoa > Chordata > Actinopteri > Cypriniformes > Xenocyprididae > Hypophthalmichthys > Hypophthalmichthys molitrix. The sequence continues at coordinate 4,779,476 of CM075502.1, forward strand.
ACCTCTCTCACCAAGGCTCTTCTCCCCCGATAGCTCAGTTTGGCCGGACGGCCAGCTCTAGGAAGGGTTCTGGTCGTCCCAAACGTCTTCCATTTAAGGATTATGGAGGCCACTGTGCTCTTAGGAACCTTAAGTGCAGCAGAAATTTTTTTTGTAACCTTGGCCAGATCTGTGCCTTGCCACAATTCTGTCTCTGAGCTCTTCAGGCAGTTCCTTTGACCTCATGATTCTCATTTGCTCTGACATGCACTGTGAGCTGTAAGGTCTTATATAGACAGGTTTGTGGCTTTCCTAATCAAGTCCAATCAGTATAATCAAACACAGCTGGACTCAAATGAAGGTTCAGAACCATCTCAAGGATGATCAGAAGAAATGGACAGCACCTGAGTTGAATATATGAGTGTCACAGCAAAGGGTCTGAATACTTAGGACCATGTGATATTTCAGTTTTTCTTTTTTAATAAATCTGCAAAAATGTCAACAATTCTGTGTTTTTCTGTCAATATGGGGTGCTGTGTGTACATTAATGAGGAAAAAAATGAACTTAAATTATATATTGCAGCCATTTGCCAAAAACAAAGAGTGAAAAATTTAAGGGGGTCTGAATACTTTCTGTACCCACTGTATCAGTTATCTGCTGTGACTGAATTCCCAAACAACTCTACTGTGACAACTCAGATGTTATGGCCCATAAAAGTAAACATCACAACCGTGAGATAGAGGTATGGGCCAAAAGAATCCTTCCACAACTAACAACCTCCAACAGAAATCAAGTCCAGTGCAACAATTATAAATAATGTTATATATTGTTTATTAATTTACCACCTCCTAAATACGTATTATTATCTTAGGACTTCATCCCCTGGTTGAGAAAAAGCTACACTGAAACTATTTGAGCTGCTTCAAGTTCCTTGGTGTTCACATCACCGGGGTCCACACATGGCCCATTCACACTGGTGCAGTGCTGAAGAAGGCTCATCAGTGTCTTTTCTTCCTCAGACAGATGAAGTTTGGTGTGAGCCCCTAAACCCTCAAATCATTTCACACATGCACTGTGGAGAACATCCTAACTGGCTGCATCATCCCTGCCTGGTATAGGAACAGCACCGCCCTCAACTGCAAAGCTCTGCAGAGAGTGGTACACACTGCACATACCATTGTTGGAGGTGAACTTCACTCCATCCAGGACATCAACACCAAGTGATGTGTAAGGAAAGCACAGAGGATCTTCAGAGACTCCAGCCACCCGAGCCATGGACTGCTCTCACCGTGATCATCAGGCAGACATTATCACAGAACCAGACAAGTTCTTTCCACAGGCGATCAGACTGTACTGAACTCGTACCAGTAACACCACACACAGCAGCACACCCCACCAACCTCGTATGCACTGCACTCTATCAGTTACACTGACTGGACTCTGACTCACGATTATTCTGCACCCTGACATTCTGTTTGCACTAATTCATGCTGTACTGCACTGCAAAGGTATACGTGTACTGTGATTATTCTTTATTATTGTTTTATTTTGTGCTCGGTGTACAGTATATTGTTCTCTACCTGTATGGAGTCCCTTATGTGTAATGTGTATATTGTTAATACTGTATGTGCTGCATATATATTCTATACTTGTCATCCATACTGTCATGCTGCAGAGTTTGCACAAAAGAATTTCATCACCTCATGGTATTGTGACATAGTGATTTGATTTGATTTGAATTGGTTATCTGTTGTTCATTATTTGTACTGTACAGTGCTGGATAACAATTGCAAATTGTTTAGTAATATGGAAGAAGATTATGATAGGGACATGTATAAGCAAGCAAGAGGAAGAAAACAAGGAGAGCTCTAATGATGAGAAAGAAACTGGATGTGATTCTGTGTTGCTCAAGACATTTATTTCTCTTGATTATCATTTGTCTTTATATGCTACTTCAGCTGTCTTTATGCTGTATTCTCCAATAAAGTGTTGTACATGGTGTTGGATAATAAAGTATGGTGAATATTCTGTATTAAGGACAGTGTTTGGTAAATACACAACTTAATTTTGTAAAAAAAAAAAAAAAAAGTATTGCCATGATTGTTGTAATCGAGACATGAACATTTAGTCATATTAATGACATTTGGGACAATAATTTGCTAAGATGTTACCATTGCAGATGCTGTGTCAAATACAGTAAATATGCCAAATTTCAGATATGTAAAGGGTAAGGCTGAAAGATGCATTACAAGAGACTGCATGGGCTGAGTTACTACAGGCATTTCATGCACAACTGAGGGTGACGTACCAGATAAAGATCAACATGGACCCTGTACTATAAGCAAGATGAGCATGCACATTACTGATGTCCAGCACTTGTGAAGGACAAAGATGAGAAAATTTTGACAAGAGTTTTACAAATGAGGATTTTATATTATGATTCTTTGCACTGCACTGAGTCTTGCATAAACTACACACAGTCTGTACCTTTTCTTACTGAATGGCACATTGGCCTTGTTGAATAGTACAATGGTGTCAATGTTTATTGGTTGTTTAAATTAATGTATTAGTTAACAGACAAAACACTCTTGTTCTTGTTCTAATGAAATAAACGGAGAAGCCCGTTCAAAATGGGCATTTATGTTGATTTTATGGGAGTCTATTCTTATTCTGTAACTATGGCTGGATGAAATTGAAACAACTTACATAATGGAAAGTTGTTGAAAAGACATTATAAATATGACTCAACACACTTTTGCTGTCCATAATGATAATACATTGGTGTATGTTTTACTGCCCTTCCACGCCAGGGGCCCATGTAAAGTCCCCTGGAAGAGCAAAAGAAAAGAAAAAATTGCACATTTCAAATGGCTGTAAATCAAAGTCTGATTTTAGTATCAAAGAGAAATTTGACATGACAATTACATATTATATGTTTACTAAATAGTGTTGGACACAATTTTCAAATATATATGAAAAGGTGGTATAAAGGCATAGTAGTCAAGTAAGTGCTCATAGTAAAATATCAAATTTCAGCCTGCCTCTCAAATATGTCAAAGAGGTTTGCACAATAAACATGACTATATCCCTTTGTTCATTAAAGTTAAGAATATGCCCCCATTTCATTATGAAACATTTTAAACTACATTACCCATAAACCTCTGCCATTCTATCAATAGAAGGCGAAAAACATGGCGCTGTTATTTGTAGTTTAGTGAAGTTATGCTAGGGTTAGGGTTAGGATCTCGGTAAAGAGGTAATTTCTCACAACATAGCAAGGCTGCATTGTTAACTGAAGGCATTACTGACGTAATAATAACAACAAAACGTACTTTTCAACTTTATGCGTTTTTTTTTAAATTTGGGTTAAAAGATATAGTTCAATCACAGCGAGTGCCAAGGGAAGTTCAAAGCCAATGGCAACCCAGCTGAGCAGATGGGTCACACTTACTTGTCCATATATGGTCATTTATGACAGAATCTTCCAGGTTCTTGTGGTGAACGCACAGATTATCAGTTAAACATTTATTTGTCCCCATTAAACATAAAACTAAAAAGACAGATTACATTGTGGGGTTAACCTGATGCAGTAATCCATTTGTTGATAACAGTAAAACATTTTTTTCTAAGCAAGGGCCTAATGGTTTCCATTGCATGCATTGTACACTAATATTAAAATACCTTTAAGCTAAAAAATGTTGCAGTTGTATACTGTATGACAGTCATATTAAAATAATTCAAAATGTTTTATTCGCTTACAGAAAACTACTCCTCTGATAATTATTCAAGGATGTAGTACTTCTTGACCAAAGTGCAGCTAAAATGAAGTGCTTCTGTAGCATTACTGTATTTATAGAGTATTAAAAGGTATACATTTAATCACTTCTGTGTTTCCTAGAAATGGACCTCTTGCCATTCTTAGATCTACCAGTTGAACTATAGGAATAAAAAAGTAAAAAGGAAATAATAATAAAAACATCATAGTGAATGCACACAATTTGTAGTAATTTCCCAATGTTTATTGATATGTCAAACTGTTTAAAGACAAACATAAGTGCCCAGGAGTTCAGAACAGCAACCTCTGTCACCTCGGTACTTCTCCAGTTTGTGAAGAAAAAAAGCAGTCGATTATTAAAAAAAAAAAAAAAAAAAAAAAAAAAAAAAAAGTATCTGCATAGAAGCAAATCAATTATATTGAATTATGTAAACTTAAAAAAAAAAAAAAGACTGACTGATAAAGTAATACGTAACTCAGAAATCTAAATGAAACCCCTTTAAAACAACATTGGTTAATATTCAAAAATAAATAAAAGATAATTTGTGTATGGAAAACATTATAAGATTCCAAATAATATTATTACAAACCAGATGCAAGGCTCCCATCAGAAAGATATTCTTCTCTTCCCTTCAAAGAACAACAACAACAACAAAAAAAAATGATTAAGAACAATATTTTACATTATTAATTTAAAACTATATGCAATCATTGTTAGCTTCTATTGCGACTAAATGCAAGGCAAATTAAAATTGTTAATAACAATAATAATAATAATAATAATAATAAAAGTCAACCATTTTCAGCAAGAAAATGCATTGATAACATTCTAATTATCCTGAAGGTTTCAAACAGGACTACAATAATTAAGTCTTTTTAGTGGCTTTAGTAGCATTTTGAGGCATTTATGAATACAATCCATAATTTTGATTGGCATACCAGATTGATAGTAAAAACTGAACTTTGGAATATACATATATACATTGAATTACATAATATGCAACTCAATAACATTTAGTTGGCACAAGTAAGGAAATAACGTTAAAAAGGAAGAAAAAAGGTGATAATTTTTACATTACCATTTCCCCTCTTTCTCTGTGTTGGCATGTAGAATACAATGGGAGAGAGAGACAGAGAGAGAAAGAGAGAGATGTGGAAGGTTTTGGAATGGTTGGCTCTTAAAAGAGCCATTGGGTCTGATATTGTAGAGAGCTGATGGAGAAGGACTAAGTAATCCGTGAGAAATCCTGCAAGACAGGAAGAAGAATTATTTTATTAAATCTTATGATTTACACTAAAAACATTGAAGCCAATCAGAATCCACTCGACTTGGCTTGGAAAATGGCAGACAACATAACCACAATGTGTGCTTATAATAAACAGAACTTTATTGTCTGTTGGTGTGGATGTTAAAATAGTTATCATTATAGTTATTGTTCTTGGTATAAACAACCTTAAGTGATCTGATTTAGACAAATTAATTGAAGACCTGATGTGTCACATGACATGTTAAACTAGCATTTCCAGACTCTTGCTTCTTAGACAGATGTGTTCAATGAAAATCAAAAAGGAAAGAAAAGCAGACTATGAGCAGATACCATGTACTGCTGGAACATGAAGAGACACCATCAATTTGTAAAGGTTAATAAAAAGAATACAATGGACTTCATTTACACTTTGATATAAACATTTGATATAAACAAACATGTTTCATATAAACAGTCTGACTACTTACAGTGGGCACAATCTGCACAAGAGTTCAGACAATGGCAGCAGTAGGAGTAAAACAAGTCTTTTACGCTTGTACAACATCATATGAATTTGCTGACTTGGTAAATTGTATGAATTATTATTACTTCGACATGACACTTTGTTGGGTGTTCTTACTGATGGGGCCGTGTGGTATGTAAAAGTTTTAGAAACATCAAATGTTGTGCAAAATGTAACTGCAGAAATGTTCAATCAAGGGTTAAGACCAACACAGACATACCATTGGAAATGTTTGTCGTTGCAGTTTGTCTTCTCCGTAAATGCACAAGATGGCCAAATTCATCCCTCTCCACAAACAAGACTTTGACAGGCCTTCTTTTGGTCTTCTTTTTCAGCTGAAACAAAGAGGAATATATACATGATGAGTGCGTTACAAATCTTGATCTGACCAAAATGTATGAGAGGAAGGACTTTAAGGAAAGTTAATGACACAAAATAAGGATACATTCATTAAAGCAAATCAGTTAACTAAATGTGTTCAGCATTACCTGTGAAGGACTGAACCTCTGAAGGACTTGTTCAGCCTCCCCGGCAGCTTCTTCAAGATCAGCATTGGGAACTTTGAGTTCGAGTTCAGCTTTCTGACAGAATTAGTCAACATGTGATTCTGAGTTTTAAAATGAATGCCATAATGAACAACAGAAAGAAAGAGCAAAAGAGAGCAAGAGAGAGAGAGAGAGAGGGAGAGACACAGACAGACAGATAGTAAGTGAGCTTTTATGAGAGATGGCTTCTTAAAAGAGCTGCTGGATTAAAGGGTGTTGTGGAAGATGTAGATGGAGGAGTATGTGATCTGAAGGAACTGCAAAACAGAAAATATATTGAAATACAATTATATTACAAAAAGGTATTTAACGCATGGTAAGCGTTGTGATTACTGTGTTAAATTCCACAGTAAAACTATGTTTACTGAGTTAAACCACTCTTTTCCATCTAAAATATAAGAATGTCAAACAGAACAGCTTTTAAAAATGACAAAAAGTTTATCACCAGCAGGGCACTGTTGTCAAAGATTTTTGCCTGATTGCGGGACATTTTTCGTGCACCTTCCTTGGCTCTGATCCGGAACACTTTCATAGGCGCCGTCTGCCTGGACTTCATGTCCAGCAGCTTCCCACACTGTGTAGGGGAGAGAGACAGAGAGAGCGAGGGAGAGACATTATGACAAAAAATTAGAAAAAAGGTTCTGAACTGTGGTCCAAGCATTGCTGATTTTCTATCCTAACAAGGGCCTAAATAATGACTTGGAAACCAAGTGAATGCAGTCTCACATTCAGTCTCAACAGGTACCTTTCCATCAGGTGGGAAATGTAACGTTTTGAAAAATACCTACTGTGATGCAAATTTGTAGTGTAACAAAACAAAACTGTCTTTTGTATGATGAACTTAACATCTCCACTGCAAACTCCAGTTTTATTGTCACTGTATTACTTGGGCAACAGTTCCTGAGATATTTAATGCCAATAAAGTTTATTTGAATTTGGACTTAATGACTATGGCTTTAATGCATGAAAATGGGACAGTACAGTGGAGTACAGTACAGACGTTAGACAGTGCAGTAGCCTATTGTACATTATTTACCTCGCTGCATCTTTGATTGGAACAATTGATCTTCTCCAGGCAATGGGTGCACTGACGAAGAGTTGAACCATCTGGCATTTTTACTACAAACAAAACAAAAATTATAATTATCGACATGCTGATGTGAGCATATCCTATGCCTTTCCAATGGCACTATAAAGATTAAAAAAAAGACATACAATTTACTTTATTGTCAACCAAGGATGAATTGTGTTGGATCTAAGGACTATATGACGACATTAGAAATCAAATATCCTGGGAAGAGGAGCCTAATCCAACTGTATCATACATCTGCAAGCAACTAGTAATGCCTGCCTGAATTATACCAACGTGCCTGTTATTCTAGCAGATCTCAGATCGGCTTGTATTGTGAATGTAGGCCGTATGACCCGAAATACTGATCTGCTGTCAGTTAAGGTCCCACACCTGCACCCACGGGTAACATGTACACCGATAACAGGGACACTCACAGCGGCCCGCAAGTTTCACAGGCAATATTTATAGATGCAGCATGCATTAACATGCCTTTTCTGCAGGCACGATTTATAGGCAGTAAACAGGTTGCCCATAATTTAGGAATGAATTCGGTTTAGGAGTCCATGCGCATCGATTAGTCCACATTTTTGACCCTTGGGGGGTCCCGCAGGCTAACGTTACCACTTTAGCTAAAAACGTTAAAGTTAGCTAGTAATTCATTCTGCTGATTTGTAGTGCTGTCGTCAGCCGTGTCTAAAAGCTGAAGACCAATGTCTCATGATTAAAAACTTTCATTCATTAATACCGTTTTTTAAGATTGCCCTTACTTGCCTGTTTGAAGAAGCGCTCATCAGGTGAACTGAGCATCACTTGTGACGTCATTGCCGCTGAAGATGTTGCGTGGTATTTGGACGCGTCTGCTTTAGGGATGGGCCAATATTGCCAATATCGATACCGATACGATACCTCTAATATGAACTTAGATTTTAACATTTATTCAATTATTGAATTACTAAGAGTAAAAGGGGTTATGATACCCACTTAACATTATATTTGAAAGGCATTTTAAAATTCAATATGCCTTAATTGCAGTTTATTAGATAAAATTTTTGTTTACACATGGTTAAAATGTTTACTTGGTAAACAATGGAAAATCTACAAATAAGCCTACTATATGCCTAGCTGAACTATGGTCACTGTAGTAATGGTTCATTTTCATAAGCTGCCAGTGACAGGCTGTTGCACACATAAAATGAAACATTTGTATTCTGACAGAACATCAACATGAACTTTTAACCTTCAATTTAAATAAATGTAATTGCACAAATGTAGGCTACTATTTCATTGTCTTTATTGTGAAATAACTAATAATAATATCATATTTTTCTGTCTTCTGTTAAGCATTCTGGGCTGCGTTTCCCAAAAGCATCAATGGTTTTTTCCGATACTAAACGCAGCCCTATTTGAATGTAGTGTCGGCAGTGAGCGAACACTCTCTGTGATTGATTGGTTCTGACTTGCAGCATTTGCGCGTTAAGACGAGCACTAATACTTCTACTACAAATTATTCGCTAACATAGGTTATTTGTCCAATTCAATGCATATTGTATGCATTAAATGTATTGTTAAATAAACAAAATAACTGGTAAAAAAAAAGAAAAAAACACCTTAGTATCGATATTTTAATATCGTATTTTTAATTACGATAATTTTAAAGTACTTTCAATACTCACCGTCAGTATCGACATATCGATCTGCACATCCCTAATCTGCTCTCCACCGAAGTTAATGGAAAGGACTGCTTTTACAGCACCACTCGGCTGCTCTGATGATGATCAATGATCATTCCGCTTCAGCGTCTGCTCTCTGCACTAATGTCTGCGTGTTCCCGCTCGCGGGAACATTTGCTGAACAGCCCAGTTTTCCATAGGTCACCGATTTTGGCAGAATCAGCACCAGCTTTACAGATCGCTGGAGACTGGAGAAGATGAGCTTCAATTGGGAAGATGAATTCAAAAAACGAATGGAATTGTAAGTATACTGTAGTTTATCAGGGATGTAGAATTTAGGTACGCTATGGACGTGTCCCTAACAATAACCGGGGAAACGTTATTTCTCCCCCTAGCAATTTTATGTATTAAGTTACTTATTTTATTTAACCAGGAATCATCTCATTTAAATTCAAAATCTCTTACAAGAGCGTTCTGTGAAAAATGCGCAACTCCTGGTACAAAAACGGATAATAGATCTGATTCCCGCCTCCTGAACCCACATCGCTAAACTTTTCTTTCTAACTTGTGAGAGGCCGTTGGTTGTGTGAAGCGGCAAAGATCCTCCGTCCGAAACCTAGACGCGGTGAGGGAGAAATTGACAGTTCTGTCCATAAAAAATACGGGACAAATCGCGCCACATGTTGACTCAGGGTCAAAAGTGCAGTTTTTTCAATAGCTATATGACAACTGTAGGATAAGGCTGGCCACAACCTTGAAGATTTTAAGCCCGATTTGAACCCCCGAACGACCGGAAGGGCGCGGCCCGATTCGAGGCTTGTCGCTAACGATTTTTTTGTCGAAAAAATCCTCTATTGTGTAGTGTCATGACAATTACTTTTTTTTTTTTTTCTATTTTGTTTTTCACGGATGGGGAGCCTACTTACAATGTCGACTGTCCTCCATGTGTTTTTCTGCTCAAGTCATTTCATATTGCAACTCTCTGTGAGATCTGTGCAATCGTTCCTGCACTCAACAGGTCCCAGCTAACATAAAACCAGCAGGCTCGAACTCATCGTTATTCCAGCGGACCACCAGCGGCAGCCGCCAATTTTCCAGTTGGTGGTCCGCTACCGAGCTTTATAATAAAAAGTTTTCTGGCGGCCCACGGTTTATAATCAGTTCCTTACGCTAATCAAACTGTCCGTCCACACTACAATGGATCAATGTACACCACTTATTGAATGAATACATGAAATAGATACAGTGCTGGTCTGAATTATTTGCCCCCTTTGTAAATATGATCAAAGATGGCTGTAAAAAAATAAATCTACATTGTTTATCCTTTTTTAAACATTTTTTTTAAACATTTAATCATCATTCTGCTTTCCCGCCACACATTGAAGCACGATTGTAACGCGCCTCGCCATATACATTAAGCTAAGAAAAGAAAAATTAGCCTACTGCAATTTTCTTGTTATTTATTTATTTATTAATGGTGCTTGCCAAAGGCAAAGCATCATTATTGTTATTCGTCATACTTATTATTAATGGTGCTTGCCAAAGGCAAAGCATCATTATTGTTCTCTTGCATACTTATTATTCTTCTTCTTCCACACAAAACTTGGGCGCGTAACTTGTCCCGCAGTTTTTGTCCTAGACCCATGAATGAGGTGAATTACATAGGGATTTTGTATTGAACATAACTCTGGATCACAATGTCATAGAGACAAGGGGGCGGGCTCATTTCACTCAGGCAACCAATCAGTCTCTCAGGATCATTGTAAAGCTATCAAGCCACGCCCTAGCAACCATTTACAGCACCATAGCAACAAGTTCCATAGACTTCAATTGAAAAAGGTCAAAGGGATATCTTTGGATAGAAGTGTCATAGAAACATGAGAGTGGGCTCGTTTGACTCGGGCCAGCAAACGGCCAATCACAAATCACCTTCAACACTTCATAGCCACACCCTAGCAACCATTTAGAGCACCCTAGCAACCCAAAGCATAGAGGGATATCTTCAAATCTGAATATCATAGAGGCATGGGGGTTGGTTTATATCATTCATACTGGCAAGCAGCCTTTGGAGTATCATCATTGTCAGATGCCAAGCCACTCCCTAGCAACCAAACAGAGTACCCTAGCAACCGTTTAGCAAGACTTATATCTCTGCATCAGAGCATCGTAGAGACATGACGGTTGGCTCTTTTGACTCATGCTAGCAAACTGGACTTCCAACATGCTACACACGCTAGCAGTGAATAGCTACATGCTAATAGTGATTAGCTAAGTGCTAAAGTGCTAACATCATAGCAACCGCATAGCAACCACCCAGAAAAGCCTAGCAACACCTTAGCAACCACCCCAAGTACCTTAGCAACTGCCTAGCAACCGCCAAGCAACTACCCAGGTTAACATAGCAACCACCCAGGTTACCATAGCAACTGCCTAGCAACCACCCATAACACCGTAGCAACCGCCTAGCAACACCTTAGCAACTGCCCCAAGTACCTTACCAACTGCCTAGCAACACCCTAGCAACCACCCAGGTTACCATAGCAACCACCCAGAACACCCTAGCAACCGCCTAGCAACACCTTAGCAACCAACCCAAGTACCTTACCAACTGCCTAGCAACCGCCTAGCAACCACCCAGGTTACCATAGCAACCGCCTAGCAACCACCCAGAACACCTTAGCAATTGCCTAGAAAAACCCTAGCAACCGAGTGCCGAGTTTTGCCACTGCAAGCACCATTCACATTTTCTTCAGGAAATGTACATTCTAGTTCTGTTTCTTCTTTCACACAAATTTCAGCGCGCTACTCCTCCCGCAGCGCTTGTCATAGACCCATGAATGAGGTGTCAAATCGACCGGCTCATTAAGGAGAGGTGTGCTATGACTTTTCTAAGCGATCGGACCAACAATGTTCGCACAGCGGACGAAAAAGCGGCCAAAAAAGTCCCATAGACTTGCATTGAAAAATTCAAATTCACGAACATTCCGTCACTCTCAACTGTCACTTTCCCTTTCTCTACTATGGTGAAGCCATGCCCATGAACCAGGAAGTGACTGTGTTTTTCCTACTATGGTAAATTACATAGGGATTTTGTATTGAACATAACTCTGGATCACAATGTCATAGAGACAAGGGGGCGGGCTCATTTCACTCAGGCAACCAATCAGTCTCTCAGGATCATTGTGAAGCTATCAAGCCACGCCCTAGCAACCATTTAGAGCACCCTAGCAACAAGTTCCATAGACTTCAATTGAAAAAGGTCAAAGGGATATCTTTGGATAGAAGTGTCATAGAAACATGAGGGTCGGCTCGTTTGACATGGGCCAGCAAACGGCCAATCACAAATCACCTTCAACACTTCATAGCCACACCCTAGCAACCATTTAGAGCACCCTAGCAACACAAACCCAGAGAGCGATATCTTCAAACCTGAATATCATAGAGGCATGGGGGTTGGTTTATATACAGATGCCAAGCCACTCCCTAGCAACCAAACAAAGTACCCTAGCAACCGTTTAGCAAGTCCTATATCTCTGCATCAGAGCATCGTAGAGACATGGCGGTTGGCTCTTTTGACTCATGCTAGCAAACTGGACTTCCAACATGCTACACATGCTAGCGCTGAATAGCTACATGCTAATAGTGATTAGTTAAGTGTTAAATTGGGCTAAGAACATGCTAAGAACTCTATAAAAACTCCATAGTAACCAGAACACCCTAGCAACCACCTAGCAACACCTTAGTGACCACCCCAAGTACCTTAGAAACTGCCCCAAGTACCTTAGAAGCAGTCTTTGGAGTATCATTATTGGCAGCTGGCAAGCCACTCCCTAGCAACCAAACAGAGTACACTAGCAACCGTTTTGCAAGACCTATATATCTGCATCAGAACATCGTAGAGACATGGCGGTTGGCTTAGATTGGCAAGCAGCCTTTGGTGTATCGCATGCTACACATGCTAGCGGTGAATAGCTACATGCTAATAGTGATTAGCTAAGTGTTAAATTGGGCTAAGGACATGCTAAGAACTCTATAAAAACACCATAGTAACCATCTGTGACAACTACCAACCACCTAGTAACATCATAGCAACCACCCAGGTTACCATAGCAACTGCCTAGCAACCACCCATAACACCCTAGCAACCGCCTAGCAACACCTTAGCAACTGCCCTAAGTACCTTAGCATCACCCTAGCAACCACCCAGGTTACCATAGCAACCGCATAGCAACCACCCAGAACACCCTAGCAACCGCCTAGCAACACCTTAGCAACCACCCCAAGTACCTTAGCAACTGCCTAGCAACTACCCAGGTTACCATAGCAACCACCCAGAACACCCTAGCAACCACCTAGCAACACCTTAGCAACTGCCCCAAGTACCTTACCAACTGCCTAGCAACACCCTAGCATCCACCCAGGTTACCATAGCAACCACCACAACACCCTAGCAACCGCCTAGCAACACCTTAGCAACCACCCCAAGTACCTTAGCAACTGCCTAGCAACCACCCAGGTTACCATAGCAACCGCCTAGCAACCACCAGAACACCCTAGCAACCGCCTAGCAACGCCTTAGCAACCACCCCAAGTACCTTAGCAACTGCCTAGCAACCACCCAGGTTACCATAGCAACTGCCTAGCAACCACCCAGAACACCTTAGCAATTGCCTAGAAAAACCCTAGCAACCGAGAGCCGAGTTTTGCCACTGCAAGCACCAGAAATTTGTATATTTTGATTGTTCCAGTTCAAATGAAAATGATATTTTGAAATGTGAAACGTCTACTGCTTGAAAATGGTGTGGATTAGATGTTTCAATTGTGTAGCATCTGTACTTTTCTAACCTCTCTCTCTCTTTCTTTCACAGTTTCTTGAACTGGATAAAAAAGAGGCCCTTTTTCCTCAGGCCCAACATCTGTCACAAAAGAATGGTTCTTCATCCAAAAGAGAGCTGAAAGCCATGAAGTAATTAATTTTACATCATTGTTAAATGTTGTTTTGTAAGCAATCCAGTTTCATTTTATATAGCTTTGATTGTCAGACACTGATTTTCATTTCATCATGTTTCAGGGCTCCGGATGCAAGCAGTGTACAACTCAAAACAGAAGAAGAACCTGAAGCTCTTGAAAGGTCAGCACAATAGTAATAGCGTGCCAGTGAGCACAACTGATGTTTTTCTATTTCTACATATCCCAACAGTGCAGCTTCTGATAACATTATTCATAGCCATCTCTGTTACTGTAATCTGTTTCAGAAAAGTCTCTGAACCTATAGTAGAAAAGGAAGAGAACGATCTTAAAGAACCTGAAGAGCCAGAGGAAGGGGACAGCAACCCTGAGGAGATGGACCGTGTGCCGATGGACCATGATGAAAATGTGACTTGGGAATACATGAACTCAGTGGACCAAATGTCTGAAAATAAGAACGTCATCAAGTGCCATCAGGGTAAAACTGAAAAGATGTAAGTTTCTTGTGCAGAACAATGGGTTTGATTTCTTCACACTATCTGAACTGAAGACAGTAACAGTGTTTGACCCTCTTTTTGCTTTGTGTGTTTTTGTGCAGGAAAGAGAGGGCAGACCGCATTAGGGAATTGATTGTGCAGCAGAGAACCCTTATTCAGAAACAGCAAAAGGGAATAAAACCACTGCAAATCATACTTGGGCAAAAACCCAAGTTATCTGTTAAAGCGAAAGTAAGTACACAACGATCTAAACCATCTAAAGCCAAAAGCATCACACACTTCTTAATGTAATAAAACACTGTATGGCTGATCTGTCACATGTCATCTCATCATTTTGCTTTTGTCTCACCAGATCAAACAGATATCTGAGAAGCTGGCGGAGGTTTATGAGGAGAGCTTCCATCATTTCGGCTGCCCTGATTTTTTATTCTTGATGTTGAATGAATTTGACGAATGGAGTTTTGACTTAGAAGAAATTACCCCAGCTGAGTCACTCCATGAAAAACAGAAGAAGTGTTGGAAATACCTTGATAACACGCAAGATATAAAAATACATATCTTCATGACACAAAGCAATAAAGCTACGGTGATGATAATCAGTGGCTATAATATTTTTATGGTTTGAGTGACCTCTTAATAATCTCACTCTTGCTTTCTCTCTTTCACAGTGACAGACTTCAGAAGCTAGCGGAATTGGAAGCCCACCCACCGCCTTGAGCGTCCATGACGGCGGACTCTGCTCAGTTGTGCCTGCTGGCATCGTGGATTTCCCACAGCGATGAGGGCACTTTGGCAGTGCGTTCCTCCTTCCTCTCGGGTTTCGGCCCCAATGTTTAAAGTTTAGGGATTTTTAAAATTTACTTTTATTATTTAATTTTTAAATAAAATTATACATTTATTTAAATTCTCTATTAAATCATAGTAATGATAAAATATATATATATATTTTTAAATTGCATTGTCATTTCTTGCAATATGTATTTTTAAACCACAGACAATAAATTCTTAAAATGTAACGTGGTGTAACGCATGAATATATAACGTTTTACTTTTTTTTTTAATACATGAGTGTACACATTATCTAAACTTCAATATATTTTTCATATATTTTATTAATTTCTAAGAATCATATAGGTGTTTTATCATGCATTTGCAATTAATGGGGGCTAACAATTAATGGGAAGCTATTTTTTTGACAAGTTGAAGAGAAATTAAGCGATCCTATTTTCCTAATCCACTTCAGTATTTGTAAAAACCATCAGGTAAAACATATCACATGGCCACCCCACTGCCAAGGCCATGTTAATTGTTTATTTTTTTTTTTAAATTTTACAGTATTTTTTCAGATAACCTAAGTAATGTTCTTTATGCGGTAACATCTATATGAACTGGTTTCTTGCCAGCCAATGTCATTAGCTGCGTTTACATGGATGCTAATAATCCGATTGTAATTGGAGGACCTGTTGTTGTTGAATAGCTGTGTCCCAATTCAGAGGCTACATCCTTCAAAGTTCTGACTGAGCGTTGTTAAATGGGTCTAGCCTACGGAGGATTGTTCAAGGGTGACTGCTGCCGTTAATGAGCGACAGTAACGTTTGTACTGGACTTTTTTGAAAGTTATATTCAACTGTCTGAAAACAAAACAGGATTCACAACTTGTCTAAATATGTTAACCTGTGGTTAGGGTTAGGCAGTGGTGTAGTCTAGTGTTTTGTAGTGAGTATACTGTGAATTTTCCCTCTAAGCCTCATTTCCGTCCCAGAGCTACACCCCATAAGCACCACCACACTCACTAATGCACACTGTAAGCATCTACATGTAATTGAGAGCATTCTGAAAGACTGCTTTTGTCAATTTATTATAAGGAACACAATACTTTAACAACCAATGACATTTACAGCTGGGGACACAGGACTGATTTTCTACTGTTTATCACAGTACTGTTTATCATTGTATCACAGTATTTTTTAAGATTCTGGAGGTTTCGGTGTATACCACTGTTTTCCCCAATGAACATTTACTGTCAGGATTATAGAGAATATTAAAACACTGTAAGGACAAAAACAAATGAACTTTAAACCTCTAGTCCTCTTCGTTTAGGTGTCACTCTTGGCTCCTTCACGGTCAAAAATGACCGAAGCCTTGAAATGATTTTTTTTGTTCTTTAAGGAAAACTAATGTAATATATTTTTGTTCAATAATATTTTTTGATTATTATTTAATTTTGAGGGTATTTTGATACTATGCAATATTTATACAATTCTTATTAGCTATTTTTCCCTATTGAAAATAATACACTTTTTTTTCTAATATATATATATATATATATATATAATCAATTAAAGCAGTATTCCATGTTAAAATATATTCCATAAAGGTAACTATATTCTCAGCATTGCGGCTGACTTATGCCTAAACTACAGTTGTTTACTTCTAGGTAACAGTTTATAATGTTTTCATTAGTATTCACTATTTGTGCAGTCGTCTGTAACTGAATGACACAGTGACAGCAGAACACCTTCAGCTGTCGTCTACAATGAGTTCAGTTCGTTGTGCTCTTCCTTTGTACCTTGCGATGTAACAGCTGATAGGCTTATATAAATGTGTCTGTGTGGACATAGACTGTAAAAAAAGATGGACGACTTAACGCCGCTTCCTTCCATTGTAATAAACTGAATGTAAAACGTAAGACGATGGGCGTTGACATGTTACGCAAAAACGTCAGTTTGGAGCCTGGGCATGCGCAGAAGGAATCGTCAGTGGAGCCCGGAGGCGGAGTCGCGGTATCAGACTTCCGCCCAGACGACTGCGTCATCATCGATGTATTTTAAATAGGCTATATAAATTATACAAAATTTTAAATTCTACCTATAAAATAATAGGCTATTCTGTTTCTAAAGCAATAATATTTTTGAAACAGCAAATTCAGTAGATAAACTCAATATAATATGCCACTAGAAACAATAAAATGTCATAAACGGTCCTGCCATTTTAAATAAAGTTGAACTAACGTTGAGATCGATTGCTGTAGACAGTGCTCTATAATTAATTAGAGTAGGCTATCATTAGTTTTGTCCTTCTAATTATTATTTTATACCCATAAAAATAATTAGTAACTGCCAGATAACGATCACCTGCTTTTTCCCGACATGGTTAACGTTAGGCGTGTTATCTCAACTAATAACATTTATTAATTAGCTTATAAAGCCCACATTTAGCGTTACCGAAAAAAGTTCAGTGATCCGTCAGATCCTGTAGGTCGGTTAGTACAGTTTAGTGCTGAACAACTCATTTTGTCGGCATGAAACAACACAGAAATTTAAAATAAATAGTTATATATCTTCAATCTCCCCTCGAAGCTCCGACAGTCCTCAGAGAAGCTGTCAATCACAACTGTCAATCATGACGACACGCCCCGTTTCTATAGCATCAAATTGATAGCTAAAAGCGTTGTTTTGACCATGTATCACTTGTGTACCTGGATATACAATAATAATCACTGATATAAATGGACAATTTATTTTGATACACAAACATTCATTATTTGGCATATATTCAGGTTCATCAGGAAACTTTTTCCCAGTCATCTCAATGGCAAAAAGTGTCCCAGTCAACCTGACTTCACTGGTCATTAATGTTCATAAACATGCATGTTCTTCTTAAAAAAACATTTTTAAACTATCTATGTCAAAACATATATCATAAATCCTGGAATAAAGATGGGAATATGGCCTTGATTTGATTTTGATTAATAGATGACATTGTGTGAGACATTTAATTACATTTTGTTTTTGTACAAAAAGATGGGCATGGACTTGCCAACAACAAACTTTAGCTACTGTAGCAGTCCCTTAATATATGAAAATATGACACATGAGAAAGCTATTCTCAGATTAAAAAAAATATGTTTTTAGCCTTAAAGATTTTGACATTTTTACCACTGTTTTTTTATTTACTTAAAACTATTTTTATAACAACAAAACGTTATCTTTTTACAGACAGTGGCTCCCAAATAATTTGCACAAATGCATTTGCATAAAAATACTATTCGAATGTCTGGAATCACTGTACGTTTTTTTTGTTTGTTTGTTTTTTAAGAAATTAATTTCTCAGAATAGATATAGCTAAGTCCTCAAAAACATTTATACAGGTTTATTTCAGTTGTGACAGGCAGTGATGTACTTAATGATAACTAATAAAATACCGAGTTTTAAAACATTGCGAAGGAAGAGCACAACGAACTGAACTCATTGTAGACGACAGCTGAAGGTGTTCTGCTGTTACACGAAGTGTCTGTCATTCAGTTACAGACGACTGCACAAATCGTGTATACTAATTGTAACGCCCCCTACCCTTAACCTTTAATAGGGCGGAGCACCGGGTTCTGACAGATGTCTCCCGACTATAAATTACTATTCCTCCTATTACCCTATATGGCTACTGTAACCCCAATTAACTATGCTTATACTCATTCAGTAATACTTTTATACAGCGAGGACCCTCAAACAAACCAGAATAACCTCAATCAACACAGTGGGTAAGTATGAAAATATTAACAATAGGATTTATTTATAACAATAGGGAAATATAGAAATATGTGGATATTAAGTATCAATAAAGACTCAAAAGAATTAATAAAGGTCTGATGTGTATATTACTTTTGTGTATATTACAGCAACATTACACACTAACTAAAGTTTAAAAAAAAAAAGTGAAATTATAATCTACCACCCCTTTAAAACTTGTGTGATATTCTTTGAATTTTTGGACATGTTTATTTAGTCAATGTACAATGCACTTTTCTGTGAAAAAAAAAAAAAAAAAAAAATACAGAAAATCCTCAAAGCATAGGGTAAGTGTGATATTCATTTACAATAATGCTTTTGTAGATGTTTTATTTTTATTATTATTAGGCTGTTTGAAGAAGTTACTGTGCAATTTCTTTCATAATTTCTTCAAATTAGACAGAACTTTTATTTTGGCGGGTTGTAATAAAGGTTATAACTCAAATGATTTGAGTTTCTGTGGGTAGGCTATACGGAAATTCTTGACCTTTCCCAGTGGGGACGGCGTATCACATAGACCAGTGGTTCCCAACCTTTTTTTGTCTGAGACCCCCTTTTTCCCAAGAAAATATTTTAGGGCCCCCCTTCACATTTAATGTTATCATCGCTCTTGTAAGCTTGCAGCAAGGATGACAAAAAATGTTGTTTTCAAACAAACAGTATGTTTATTACTATAACCAGATAAGCTTATACACAAATAATAGCCTATATAATATTGAAAATACAATTAAAAAAAACATCAGTGGGCCATTTGTAATTTAAAAACGTAAGCCATAGGAGTAGCCTATAAATTGGCCCTATTTGAAATGCAATAACAAAAATATCAGTATTCACACTGGTGTGTAGGAAAAAAAGAATGAAGACAGATAGGCTATTACAAAATGACTGCTGTCTGGAACCTCAATACTTGCATGTTATTTGTGAGGCTTTATCAATCAGTGTGAGGATTGCTGCTGGCAGTGAGTAATAATTTGGTCAATGCGTGGAGAGATCTTTGACAGGGCAAGACGCATATCATCCTCAAGGGTCAGTCTGGCCCTGTATTTGGTTTTAAGGGCTGTCATGGTTGAAAACCCAGCTTCACAAAGGTAGGTGGTGGTAAAGGGAATCAGCACCTTCATTGCAGCTGTGTGACAGACTGGGTGTTCTTCTGCAATTTCAGACCAGAATGATTCCAATGGGACCTCACTGAAATGGGCTTTCAGGCTGGCATCAGAGGATATTTCTATAAGCTCTTCCAGAAGTCTTGATGGCAGAGTAGATGGAAGCTTTGCTTCAATGTTCTCAGTGAAGGGGTTTCTGATCCACAGAAAATCAGCAGCCTGCTCCTCAGTTAGAGCTGGGAAATAACTATCAAATTTCTCCAGGACCTTTGATAGATGCACTGTTATTTGATGTTGAATGATTTTCAACTCAATTCAAGTGTCTTCGATTTTCGATTTTCAATTCAAGTGTCTGTCTGCAATAAATGCATGGGTGTGCTCAAACATGTCACTGATTCCGGAGGAGACACGGGTTTTCCACATGTGTAGTTTTCTTTTAAAAACCTCTATTCGTTCATGCTGCACCACAGTGTTTATGTTTGCACCTTGCATTACTCTGTTAAGCTTGTTCATTTCACCGAATATGTCTGAAAGGTAGCTGAGTTGAGCGAGCCATTTGTCATCGTCCAAAAACTCTGCAAGCTCTGGTCTTTTGTCCGCAAGAAAGTCACGCAACTCCTCCCTCAGGCTGAACAGACGCATCAGCACCCGCCCCCTGGACAGCCACCTCACGTCAGTGTGCATCAGCAGGGCATGGTAATCGGCGCCTACCTCTTCGCAGAGAGCAGTGAATAACCGGGAGTTGGTGGCTCTGGCTTTCACAAAGTTCACGATTTTTACGGCCACATCTAAAACTCCATGTAGACTGGGTTCCATTTCTTTTGTAGCAAGCGCCTCTCTGTGCAGAAAGCAGTGAGTTGAAACGGGAGCAAAGGGAGCAACCTCTTTGATACGCTGAACTACCCCGGACTGCCTGCCAGTCATCGCGGCAGCTCCATCAGTACAGATCCCAATACAGTCGCTCCAGTTTATCTCATTTGATCTCATGAAATTATCCAAAGTTTCAAAAATATCGTTTGCCGTTGTCGTGGTACGGAGCTCTTTACAAAACAAAAAATCTTCTTTTACCTCGTTTTCCCATTCATAACGAACGTATGCGAGGAGTTGTGCCATTTTTGACACGTCGGTAGACTCATCTATTTGAAGTGCGAAGTTATTACCACGAAGTCGCGCAGAAAGCTGACTCCTCACGTCTTCTGACATTGTTTCGATGCGACGTTTGACCGTATTATTTGATAATGGTATCTTAACCAATTGTTTTGACTTATCCTCTCCAAATAATTCCTTGACAATCTCTGTTGCGCATGGCAAAATCAAAGTTTCTGCAATTGTATGTCCTTTCTTTGCTTTGGCGATTTTTTTCAGCAACTGTATACGATATTTTTAAAAGTTTCTTGTCAGTAGCTGTGACTTCCCTCATCTCATTTTGGGAGTGTGTCAGTTCTTTTGCCTTGCGCTCAAAAAATGCCCTGGGCTTGTCGCAGTATTGGGGATGAGTTGTCTGAAAATGTCTCATTAGTTTGGACGGCCTCATGCATTCGTTAGCAAGGACTTTGGCGCAGAAAATGCACTGTGGCTGGGGCAGGGATTCTTTGCTACGAGAAAATGAAGTAAAACCATAGTTCAGGTAACTATCTTGGTATTTCCTGCATTTAGTGTTTCCAGTATTGCTAGCACTGCGACCCGAATTGGTGGGAGCTTCCTCACCTGGGTCCAGTATGCCTGGGTCATTACTATCAGCTGCTGTAGGCGAATCAGTGGGACTCGGTCGTTTTTGTGGAGGACGAATTACAAATTTGTCCATTTTTTGGTCAGCCAGGGCATCATGGATAAAATTAGCTAATGTAATTTGATCGTTCTTAACGCTCACTGCTCATCACTTTTCAAAATATGACGCGACCCCCCACAGAGCTCGCTGAGGCCCCCTTGTGGGCCGGGACCCCCCTGTTGGGAACCGATGACGTAGACTACACCACTGGGGTAACACCGTGTCTACACCAGACGCGACTTGAAATAGAACAGGGAATCAGTTTACTGTCGGGAATTTGTCACGTCGTGCCGCACCATGCTGCATCAAGTGTAGACAAATAATATCACTGATTATAATGAGTTCTATTGTCTTTTGGCGCGTCTTGTCGCGCCGCTCGCGTCCGGCGTAGACACGGTGGCTGCATCCGAAAACCTAGGCAGCTGACTTGTTGCCTCGGTTCCCTATCAGTCAGTGACTTGTAAGGCAGCGTTTGTACATGAAGGCACCTCACGAAACTGATTCCGGACAGACTTCCGAGGCAGCATAACAGTTTTATGATCTACCGCAAAATATCGCGAGCTTTGGTGAACGAAACAAATATTAAATTATTACAGTAGTAATTTCTCGCTAGAAATGACATCAAAAGTGGATGTCACGTTTCCGCCCATGGCTGCTTCCTTCCACCCCCCACCAGAGGTCTCTGTTTCACCATTAAGACTTTTTCATTGCACACACGCAGTCACTTCACTCTGGACTACATTTCCCACAATCCCTCAGCTAGGCACTGATCACACCCAGGTTCCCTTTATAAGCTGCCCTCCTTCACACACATTGCTGAGTATTGTTTCTGCGGATTTCCGTCTGTTCCTTTTTCTGCCTAGCCTAGCCTAGCCTGTGTTTTTTGACCCCGGACTGATTCCTTGTATGATGATCGTTTGCTGCCTGTCTTGACCTCTGCCTGTGTTTTGGATTACTCTTTTGCCTTGCCCTCTTGTATCTGTTGGCTGGTGTTTGACCCTCTGCCTGTACGACTACGCTCTTCCTGTTTTATTAGAGCCTGCATTTGGATCTCCAACTCTATTGTCCCGCTCCCATCCATTACAGAATACTCAGCCATACCAAGATCCAGCGGCTTTTAAGAGCGTTTCCAGTCTAACCATGGACCTAGTCAACCAGCTATTACATCTTCGGCAAAGGGACTTATCTATTGAGGAGTATGTTCACCAGTTTTGTGAGTTATCTTATCAAGTTCCATTTGATGATGTGGCTTCAAAGGACATTTTCTGTTTTGGTCTAAATGAGCCCATAAGATCCTGGTTTCCTGAAGGGAAGTTTAATTGTAGTCTAAGAGACTTTATGGACTATGGCCTAATTTTGTGTGGTTCATCTTTCACTGTGGGGGAAACAGAGAACTTTAAGAACCCAAAGAATTTCTGGGGGGAGGGCCAACTCCGACAAGCTCCGGTGGCAGCAGAGCTTGTACCGTCACAAATTTCTGTGCCTTCCAGTCTGATTATCTCAACCCTGATACTCTCTGCACTCCCAAACCCAGTAATTCCCTCACCAGATCCTGTTCACGTAATGGCCGCATCAGAGTCCGTTCCTGGTTTTGCAGCCATTCCAGAGCCTCGCCACGTCTCAGCAGATCTTCCAGAGCCCTCAGCCAAGATGGCTGCCACGCCTGAGCCCTCAGCCAAGATGGCTGCCACGCCTGAGCCTTCAGAGATTGCAGTGCTGGCCATTATGGCCACAGCCATTTGGTGTGTGTGGGCTGCACACACATTGAATCCAGTCCATGAATCCACTCCAGAGACTGCTCCAGTCCATGAATCCGCTCCAGAGCCCGTTCCAGTCCATGAATCCTCTCCAGAGCCCGCTCCAGTCCATGAATCCTCTCCAGAGACTGTTCCAGTCCATGAATCCGCTCCAGAGCCTTATCCAGCCCATGGGTTCACTCCTGAGCCTGCTTCAACCTATGAGTCCAGTCCAGAGTATGCCTCAGTCCGTGAGTCCACTCCAGAGTTTGGCGTGGTCCCAGAACCCAGCCTTATGGGCTATGGACTTCCTGTCTGCCTTGACACGACCACGGAGGTCGTCCCTGAGTTTCCTGTCTGCCTTGACACAACCACGGAGGTCATCCCTGAGTTTCCTGTCTGCCTTGACACGACCACGGAGGTCGTCCCTGAGTTTCCTGTCTGCCTTGACACAACCATGGAGGTCATCCCTGAGTTTCCTGTCTGCCTTGACACGACCACGGAGGTCGTCCCTGAGTTTCCTGTCTGCCTTGACACAACCACGGAGGTCATCCCTGAGTTTCCTGTCTGCCTCGACATGACCACAGAGGTCGTACCAGAACTGTCCGTTTGTCCCGACGCAACCGCAGAGGTTGTTCCTGAACTGTCTGCTCCCCGCTACATGACCAGAGAGGACGTTCCAGTCAGAGCCCTGGAGGGCTTTTCTGAGCTCCCTGCTTGTACTGTCATGGCCCTAGTGGCCAATGCTAACCTCTCTGTGGTTCATGTTTCAGTTTCTCCTATTCAGCCATGTTGGTTCCCAGTGCTACCTGATCTGCTGTAGTGGTCATCTGCTCCACCGTGGGGGTCTTCAAGCCAATCTGAGCTGCAATGGTGGTCATCTGCTTCGCTGTGGGGGTCTTCAAGGCCGTCTGACCTGCTTTGGTGGTCATACGCTCCGCCGTTGGGGTCTTAAAGCCAATCTGAGCTGCTTTGGTGGTCATCTGCTCCGCCGTTGGGGTCTTGAAGCCAATCTGAGCTGCAATGGTGGTCGTCTGCTTTGCTGTGGGGGTCTTCAAGGCCGTCTGAACTGCTTTGGTGGTCATCTGCTCCGTCGTGGGGGTCTTTAAGCTCGTCTGAGCTGCAGTGGTGGTCATCTGCTCCGCCGTGGGGGTCTTCAAGCCCATCTGAACTGCTTTGGCGGTCATCTGCTCCACCGTGGGGGTCTTCAAGTCTGTTGCCCTGGTCGTCTGTCCAGCCTTCTTCGCCCTGGTCGTCTGCCCTGTTTCAGTTTTCAGGCCGTCTTCCTTTCCATGGACCTGGCCCTCCATCCCGCCCCCTGTTCCGCCTTTTTTGACCCTGGACTGATTCCTTGTATGATGATCGTTTGCTGCCTGTCTTGACCTTTGCCTGTGTTTTGGATAACTCTTTTGCCTTGCCCTCTTGTATCTGTTTGCTGGTGTTTGACCCTCTGCCTGTACGACTACGCCTGCATTTGGATCTCCAACTCCGTTGTCCACTCCCATCCGTTACACATGCCTTGAGTGCTTTGACTCAGCTGCATATTTAGTCTGATCACTTAATTGCATTCACTTGGTACTGAAGTCATTATTTAGGCCCTTGTTAATAGAGGGCTAGAAAATCAGCAATGCTTGATCAACTGGACCACGGTTTAGAACCTTTTTTTTATTATTATTATTTTGTCATACCGTCTCCCCCTCACTCTCTCTGTCTCTCTTCCTTACACAGTGTGGGAAGCTGCTGGACAGATGGCCCATATGAAAGTGTTCCGGACCAAGGAATGGGCACAAATGTCCTGCAATCAGGCAAAAATCTTTGACAACAGTGCCCTGCTGGTAATAAACTTGTAATTTTTAAAAGCTGTACTGTTTGACATTCTTATATTTTAGATGAAAAAGAGTGGTTTACTGCAGTAACCGAAGTTTTACTGTGGTATTTGTAGTTAAAGCACAGTAAACACAACACTTGCCATGCGTTAAATGCTTGTTTGTAATATAATTGTATTTCAATATATTTTCTGTTTTGCAGTTCCTTCAGATCACATACTCCTCCATCTACATCTTCCACAACACCCTTTAATCCAGCAGCTCTTTTAAGAAGCCATCTCTCACAAAAGCTCACTTACTATCTGT
The DNA here is from genome assembly GCA_037950675.1 of Hypophthalmichthys molitrix. Lineage (NCBI taxonomy): Eukaryota > Metazoa > Chordata > Actinopteri > Cypriniformes > Xenocyprididae > Hypophthalmichthys > Hypophthalmichthys molitrix. Next base: position 4,805,057 of record CM075502.1, read on the forward strand.
CTGTCTGTCTCTCTCTCTTTTGCTCTTTCTTTCTGTTGTTCATTATGGCATTCATTTTAAAACTCAGAATCACATGTTGACTAATTCTGTCAGAAAGCTGAACTCGAACTCAAAGTTCCCAATGCTGATCTTGAAGAAGCTGCCGGGGAGGCTGAACAAGTCCTTCAGAGGTTCAGTCCTTCACAGGTAATGCTGAACACATTTAGTTAACTGATTTGCTTTAATGAATGTATCCTTATTTTGTGTCATTAACTTTCCTTAAAGTCCTTCCTCTCATACATTTTGGTCAGATCAAGATTTGTAACGCACTCATCATGTATATATTCCTCTTTGTTTCAGCTGAAAAAGAAGACCAAAAGAAGGCCTGTCAAAGTCTTGTTTGTGGAGAGGGATGAATTTGGCCATCTTGTGCGTTTACGGAGAAGACAAACTGCAACGACAAACATTTCCAATGGTATGTCTGTGTTGGTCTTAACCCTTGATTGAACATTTCTGCAGTTACATTTTGCACAACATTTGATGTTTCTTAAACTTTTACATAGCACACGGCCCCATCAGTAAGAACACCCAACAAAGTGTCATGTCGAAGTAATAATAATTCATACAATTTACCAATACAAGCGTACTCGTACAAATACCGCCTTCCTCTCATTCTGTTAAACTTGCACACAAAATTCTTATTTCTCTTCATGTTAGTCCTCTCTCACTCACTTACACATTCTTTTTTGCTCTGTTGTATGGTAGAAACAAGGAGTTTACATGATGGCTTTATGTCAGACTGAATCTGATGTATACAGATGAATTCAGGAGGCTGCTAGAGTTCCTAGTGAACTTGAGCTTGAAGCTACTGAAACAGCTACTATTGAGGCTCGGCAAGTTCTTCCATGATCAGCCCTCACCAGGTAATGTTTGTACATGCGGTTAATAGACATTTTCTTGTTTTACAGCTGAAAAGGAAGACCAACAATGCAAAGAAAATCAGTCACAGGCATAGCATGCCAGTCAAACCAGTCCTGTTGAAGGAATGAACATGGTTATTTTGTTCCTGAACAGAAAGATGAAAAGGTGCACATTTCCATTGGTATGTCTGTATTCAAGCAATGTAGTTATATGTAGTACAGCATTTGATGTTGACAAATCAGCTGTGCCACCATCTTTGGAATTTGGGCAGGAAATGATTGAATATGGTGAGTGCTGACACCTGTATTCACCAAAACCATTTTTCTGGAGTTATTATTGAATTGTATTGTTTGAAGGAGGATGAAGTCAGTTGATGAAGAAATAGACATGATGTATATGTTAGTATGTGTACTAAAGAGTTTTCAGTACACTACTGATTTGTTATGACTGCTTGTATTATGTTCTCATTTTCTACTTGTACAGAAAGACTACACCAAGAGGTAGAGGAGCTGGCAGCTGGCACTAAAAACTCTCAATGCTGAGGTCAGACTTCACTGAAGAGGTCAGTTCGCATGGCCCAGACTGAAGAAAAGCGGGTCTGAGACCAGAGATGATGGAGTCTTTGTTTACAGGGCAGTATTCTGTGGCCACCAAGTGCAGCACTGCAGCCTGAAACTACAGTGGGTACGGAAAGTATTCAGACCCCCTTAAATTTTTCACTCTTTGTTATATTGCAGCCATTTGCTAAAATCATTTAAGTTCATTTTTTTTCCTCATTAATGTACACACAGCACCCCATATTGACAGAAAAAACACAGAATTGTTGACATTTTTACAGATTTATTAAAAATGAAAAACTAAAATATCACATGGTCCTCAGTATTCAGACCCTTTGCTCAGTATTTAGTAGAAGCACCCTTTTGATCTAATACAGCCATGAGTCTTTTTGGGAAAGATGCAACAAGTTTTTCACACCTGGATTTGGGGATCCTCTGCCATTCCTCCTTGCAGATCCTCTCCAGTTCTGTCAGGTTGGATGGTAAACGTTGGTGGACAGCCATTTTTAGGTCTCTCCAGAGATGCTCAATTGGGTTTAAGTCAGGGCTCTGGCTGGGCCATTCAAGAACAGTCACGGAGTTGTTGTGTGCTTAGGGTCATTGTCTTGTTGGAAGGTAAACCTTCGGCCCAGTCTGAGGTCCTGAGCACTCTGGAGAAGGTTTTCATCCAGGATATCCCTGTACTTGGCCGCATTCATCTTTCCCTCGATTGCAACCAGTCGTCCTGTCCCTGCAGCTGAAAAACACCCCCACAGCATGATGCCGCCACCACCATGCTTCACTGTTGGGACTGTATTGGACAGGTGATGAGCAGTGCCTGGTTTTCTCCACACATACCGCTTAGAATTAAGGCCAAAAAGTTCTATCTTGGTCTCATCAAACCAGAGAATCTTATTTCTCACCATCTTAGCAAACTCCATGCGGGCTTTCATGTGTCTTGCACTGAGGAGAGGCTTCCGTCGGGCCACTCTGCCATAAAGCCCCGACTGGTGGAGGGCTGCAGTGACGGTTGACTTTCTACAACTTTCTCCCATCTCCCGACTGCATCTCTGGAGCTCAGCCACAGTGATCTTTGGGTTCTTCTTTACCTCTCTCACCAAGGCTCTTCTCCCCCGATAGCTCAGTTTGGCCGGACGGCCAGCTCTAGGAAGGGTTCTGGTCGTCCCAAACGTCTTCCATTTAAGGATTATGGAGGCCACTGTGCTCTTAGGAACCTTAAGTGCAGCAGAAATTTTTTTTGTAACCTTGGCCAGATCTGTGCCTTGCCACAATTCTGTCTCTGAGCTCTTCAGGCAGTTCCTTTGACCTCATGATTCTCATTTGCTCTGACATGCACTGTGAGCTGTAAGGTCTTATATAGACAGGTTTGTGGCTTTCCTAATCAAGTCCAATCAGTATAATCAAACACAGCTGGACTCAAATGAAGGTTCAGAACCATCTCAAGGATGATCAGAAGAAATGGACAGCACCTGAGTTAAATATATGAGTGTCACAGCAAAGGGTCTGAATACTTAGGACCATGTGATATTTCAGTTTTTCTTTTTTAATAAATCTGCAAAAATGTCAACAATTCTGTGTTTTTCTGTCAATATGGGGTGCTGTGTGTACATTAATGAGGAAAAAAATGAACTTAAATTATATATTGCAGCCATTTGCCAAAAACAAAGAGTGAAAAATTTAAGGGGGTCTGAATACTTTCTGTACCCACTGTATCAGTTATCTGCTGTGACTGAATTCCCAAACAACTCTACTGTGACAACTCAGATGTTATGGCCCATAAAAGTAAACATCACAACCGTGAGATAGAGGTATGGGCCAAAAGAATCCTTCCACAACTAACAACCTCCAACAGAAATCAAGTCCAGTGCAACAATTATAAATAATGTTATATATTGTTTATTAATTTACCACCTCCTAAATACGTATTATTATCTTAGGACTTCATCCCCTGGTTGAGAAAAAGCTACACTGAAACTATTTGAGCTGCTTCAAGTTCCTTGGTGTTCACATCACCGGGGTCCACACATGGCCCATTCACACTGGTTCAGTGCTGAAGAAGGCTCATCAGTGTCTTTTCTTCCTCAGACAGATGAAGTTTGGTGTGAGCCCCTAAACCCTCAAATCATTTCACACATGCACTGTGGAGAACATCCTAACTGGCTGCATCATCCCTGCCTGGTATAGGAACAGCACCGCCCTCAACTGCAAAGCTCTGCAGAGAGTGGTACACACTGCACATACCATTGTTGGAGGTGAACTTCACTCCATCCAGGACATCAACACCAAGTGATGTGTAAGGAAAGCACAGAGGATCTTCAGAGACTCCAGCCACCCGAGCCATGGACTGCTCTCACCGTGATCATCAGGCAGACATTATCACAGAGCCAGACAAGTTCTTTCCACAGGCGATCAGACTGTACTGAACTCGTACCAGTAACACCACACACAGCAGCACACCCCACCAACCTCGTATGCACTGCACTCTATCAGTTACACTGACTGGACTCTGACTCACGATTATTCTGCACCCTGACATTCTGTTTGCACTAATTCATGCTGTACTGCACTGCAAAGGTATACGTGTACTGTGATTATTCTTTATTATTGTTTTATTTTGTGCTCGGTGTACAGTATATTGTTCTCTACCTGTATGGAGTCCCTTATGTGTAATGTGTATATTGTTAATACTGTATGTGCTGCATATATATTCTATACTTGTCATCCATACTGTCATGCTGCAGAGTTTGCACAAAAGAATTTCATCACCTCATGGTATTGTGACATAGTGATTTGATTTGATTTGAATTGGTTATCTGTTGTTCATTATTTGTACTGTACAGTGCTGGATAACAATTGCAAATTGTTTAGTAATATGGAAGAAGATTATGATAGGGACATGTATAAGCAAGCAAGAGGAAGAAAACAAGGAGAGCTCTAATGATGAGAAAGAAACTGGATGTGATTCTGTGTTGCTCAAGACATTTATTTCTCTTGAATATCATTTGTCTTTATATGCTACTTCAGCTGTCTTTATGCTGTATTCTCCAATAAAGTGTTGTACATGGTGTTGGATAATAAAGTATGGTGAATATTCTGTATTAAGGACAGTGTTTGGTAAATACACAACTTAATTTTGTAAAAAAAAAAAAAAAAAAAGTATTGCCATGATTGTTGTAATCGAGACATGAACATTTAGTCATATTAATGACATTTGGGACAATAATTTGCTAAGATGTTACCATTGCAGATGCTTTGTCAAATACAGTAAATATGCCAAATTTCAGATATGTAAAGGGTAAGACTGAAAGATGCATTACAAGAGACTGCATGGGCTGAGTTACTACAGGCATTTCATGCACAACTGAGGGTGACGTACCAGATAAAGATCAACATGGACCCTGTACTATAAGCAAGATGAGCATGCACATTACTGATGTCCAGCACTTGTGAAGGACAAAGATGAGAAAATTTTGACAAGAGTTTTACAAATGAGGATTTTATATTATGATTCTTTGCACTGCACTGAGTCTTGCATAAACTACATACAGTCTGTACCTTTTCTTACTGAATGGCACATTGGCCTTGTTGAATAGTACAATGGTGTCAATGTTTATTGGTTGTTTAAATTAATGTATTAGTTAACAGACAAAACACTCTTGTTCTTGTTCTAATGAAATAAACGGAGAAGCCCGTTCAAAATGGGCATTTATGTTGATTTTATGGGAGTCTATTCTTATTCTGTAACTATGGCTGGATGAAATTGAAACAACTTACATAATGGAAAGTTGTTGAAAAGACATTATAAATATGACTCAACACACTTTTGCTGTCCATAATGATAATACATTGGTGTATGTTTTACTGCCCTTCCACGCCAGGGGCCCATGTAAAGTCCCCTGGAAGAGCAAAAGAAAAGAAAAAATTGCACATTTCAAATGGCTGTAAATCAAAGTCTGATTTTAGTATCAAAGAGAAATTTGACATGACAATTACATATTATATGTTTACTAGTGTTGGACACAATTTTCAAATATATATGAAAAGGTGGTATAAAGGCATAGTAGTCAAGTAAGTGCTCATAGTAAAATATCAAATTTCAGCCTGCCTCTCAAATATGTCAAAGAGGTTTGCACAATAAACATGACTATATCCCTTTGTTCATTAAAGTTAAGTATATCCCCCCCATTTCATTATGAAACATTTTAAACTACATTACCCATAAACCTCTGCCATTCTATCAATAGAAGGCGAAAAACATGGCGCTGTTATTTGTAGTTTAGTGAAGTTATGCTAGGGTTAGGGTTAGGATCTCGGTAAACAGGTAATTTCTCACAACATAGCAAGGCTGCATTGTTAACTGAAGGTATTACTGACGTAATAATAACAACAAAACGTACTTTTCAACTTTATGCGTTTTTTTTAAAATTTGGGTTAAAAGATATAGTTCAATCACAGCGAGTGCCAAGGGAAGTTCAAAGCCAATGGCAACCCAGCTGAGCAGATGGGTCACACTTACTTGTCCATATATGGTCATTTATGACAGAATCTTCCAGGTTCTTGTGGTGAACGCACAGATTATCAGTTAAACATTTATTTGTCCCCATTAAACATAAAACTAAAAAGACAGATTACATTGTGGGGTTAACCTGATGCAGTAATCCATTTGTTGATAACAGTAAAACATTTTTTTCTAAGCAAGGGCCTAATGGTTTCCACTGCATGCATTGTACACTAATATTAAAATACCTTTAAGCTAAAAAATGTTGCAGTTGTATACTGTATGACAGTCATATTAAAATAATTCAAAATGTTTTATTCGCTTACAGAAAACTACTCCTCTGATAATTATTCAAGGATGTAGTACTTCTTGACCAAAGTGCAGCTAAAATGAAGTGCTTCTGTAGCATTACTGTATTTATAGAGTATTAAAAGGTATACATTTAATCACTTCTGTGTTTCCTAGAAATGGACCTCTTGCCATTCTTAGATCTACCAGTTGAACTATAGGAATAAAAAAGTAAAAAGGAAATAATAATAAAAACATCATAGTGAATGCACACAATTTGTAGTAATTTCCCAATGTTTATTGATATGTCAAACTGTTTAAAGACAAACATAAGTGCCCAGGAGTTCAGAACAGCAACCTCTGTCACCTCGGTACTTCTCCAGTTTGTGAAGAAAAAAAGCAGTCGATTATTAAAAAAAATAAAAAAAAAGTATCTGCATAGAAGCAAATCAATTATATTGAATTATGTAAACTTAAAAAAAAAAAAAAAAAGACTGACTGATAAAGTAATACGTAACTCAGAAATCTAAATGAAACCCCTTTAAAACAACATTGGTTAATATTCAAAAATAAATAAAAGATAATTTGTGTATGGAAAACATTATAAGATTCCAAATAATATTATTACAAACCAGATGCAAGGCTCCCATCAGAAAGATATTCTTCTCTTCCCTTCAAAGAACAACAACAACAACAACAAAAAAAATGATTAAGAACAATATTTTACATTATTAATTTAAAACTATATGCAATCATTGTTAGCTTCTATTGCGACTAAATGCAAGGCAAATTAAAATTGTTAATAACAATAATAATAATAATAATAAAAGTCAACCATTTTCAGCAAGAAAATGCATTGATAACATTCTAATTATCTTGAAGGTTTCAAACAGGACTACAATAATTAAGTCTTTTAAGTGGCTTTAGTAGCATTTTGAGGCATTTATGAATACAATCCATAATTTTGATTGGCATACCAGATTGATAGTAAAAACTGAACTTTGGAATATACATATATACATTGATTTACATAATATGCAACTCAATAACATTTAGTTGGCACAAGTAAGGAAATAACGTTAAAAAGGAAGAAAAAAGGTGATAATTTTTACATTACCATTTCCCCTCTTTCTCTGTGTTGGCATGTAGAAAACAATGGGAGAGAGAGACAGAGAGAGAAAGAGAGAGATGTGGAAGGTTTTGGAATGGTTGGCTCTTAAAAGAGCCATTGGGTCTGATATTGTAGAGAGCTGATGGAGAAGGACTAAGTAATCCGTGAGAAATCCTGCAAGACAGGAAGAAGAATTATTTTATTAAATCTTATGATTTACACTAAAAACATTGAAGCCAATCAGAATCCACTCGACTTGGCTTGGAAAATGGCAGACAACATAACCACAATGTGTGCTTATAATAAACAGAACTTTATTGTCTGTTGGTGTGGATGTTAAAATAGTTATCATTATAGTTATTGTTCTTGGTATAAACAACCTTAAGTGATCTGATTTAGACAAATTAATTGAAGACCTGATGTGTCACATGACATGTTAAACTAGCATTTCCAGACTCTTGCTTCTTAGACAGATGTGTTCAATGAAAATCAAAAAGGAAAGAAAAGCAGACTATGAGCAGATACCATGTACTGCTGGAACATGAAGAGACAGCATCAATTTGTAAAGGTTAATAAAAAGAATACAATGGACTTCATTTACACTTTGATATAAACATTTGATATAAACAAACATGTTTCATATAAACAGTCTGACTACTTACAGTGGGCACAATCTGCACAAGAGTTCAGACAATGGCAGCAGTAGGAGTAAAACAAGTCTTTTACGCTTGTACAACATCATATGAATTTGCTGACTTGGTAAATTGTATGAATTATTATTACTTCGACATGACACTTTGTTGGGTGTTCTTACTGATGGGGCCGTGTGGTATGTAAAAGTTTTAGAAACATCAAATGTTGTGCAAAATGTAACTGCAGAAATGTTCAATCAAGGGTTAAGACCAACACAGACATACCATTGGAAATGTTTGTCGTTGCAGTTTGTCTTCTCCGTAAACGCACAAGATGGCCAAATTCATCCCTCTCCACAAACAAGACTTTGACAGGCCTTCTTTTGGTCTTCTTTTTCAGCTGAAACAAAGAGGAATATATACATGATGAGTGCGTTACAAATCTTGATCTGACCAAAATGTATGAGAGGAAGGACTTTAAGGAAAGTTAATGACACAAAATAAGGATACATTCATTAAAGCAAATCAGTTAACTAAATGTGTTCAGCATTACCTGTGAAGGACTGAACCTCTGAAGGACTTGTTCAGCCTCCCCGGCAGCTTCTTCAAGATCAGCATTGGGAACTTTGAGTTCGAGTTCAGCTTTCTGACAGAATTAGTCAACATTTGATTCTGAGTTTTAAAATGAATGCCATGATGAACAACAGAAAGAAAGAGCAAAAGAGAGCAAGAGAGAGAGAGAGAGAGGGAGAGACACAGACAGACAGATAGTAAGTGAGCTTTTATGAGAGATGGCTTCTTAAAAGAGCTGCTGGATTAAAGGGTGTTGTGGAAGATGTAGATGGAGGAGTATGTGATCTGAAGGAACTGCAAAACAGAAAATATATTGAAATACAATTATATTACAAAAAGGTATTTAACGCATGGTAAGCGTTGTGATTACTGTGTTAAATTCCACAGTAAAACTATGTTTACTGAGTTAAACCACTCTTTTCCATCTAAAATATAAGAATGTCAAACAAAACAGCTTTTAAAAATGACAAAAAGTTTATTACCAGCAGGGCACTGTTGTCAAAGATTTTTGCCTGATTGCGGGACATTTTTCGTGCACCTTCCTTGGCTCTGATCCGGAACACTTTCATAGGCGCCGTCTGCCTGGACTTCATGTCCAGCAGCTTCCCACACTGTGTAGGGGAGAGAGACAGAGAGAGTGAGGGAGAGACGTTATGACAAAAAATTAGAAAATAGGTTCTGAACTGTGGTCCAAGCATTGCTGATTTTCTATCCTAACAAGGGCCTAAATAATGACTTGGAAACCAAGTGAATGACAGACTCAATATGCAGCTGAGTCAATGCAATGCCATTTTTTTGAATTTTGAAATCAAAATATGGATAATCTCAATGAACTAAGGGACCACAGTTGAGAACCACCGCAATTGAACAAAGTACTGTCTGTAATAGACAGATTCAATGTCAAATGTGTGTTATTTAAAGGAACCAACCGCCAAACATTCAGTCTCAACAGGTACCTTTCCATCAGGAGGGAAATGTAACGTTTTGAAAAATACCTACTGTGATGCAAATTTGTAGTGTAACAAAACAAAACTGTCTTTTGTATGATGAACTTAACATCTCCACTGCAAACTCCAGTTTTATTGTCACTGTATTACTTGGGCAACAATTCCTGAGATATTTAATGCCAATAAAGTTTATTTGAATTTGGACTTAATGACTATGGCTTTAATGCATGAAAATGGGACAGTACAGTGGAGTACAGTACAGAAGTTAGACAGTGCAGTAGCCTATTGTACATTATTTACCTCGCTGCATCTTTGATTGGAACAATTGATCTTCTCCAGGCAATGGGTGCACTGACGAAGAGTTGAACCATCTGGCATTTTTACTACAAACAAAACAAAAATTATAATTATCGACATGCTGATGTGAGCATATCCTATGCCTTTCCAATGGCACTATAAAGATAAAAAAAGACATACAATTTACTTTATTGTCAATCAAGGATGAATTGTGTTGGATCTAAGGACTATATGACGACATTAGAAATCAAATATCCTGGGAAGAGGAGCCTAATCCAACTGTATCATACATCTGCAAGCAACTAGTAATGCCTGCCTGAATTATACCAACGTGCCTGTTATTCTAGCAGATCTCAGATCGGCTTGTATTGTGAATGTAGGCCGTATGACCCGAAATACTGATCTGCTGTCAGTTAAGGTCCCACACCTGCACCCACGGGTAATATGTACACCGATAACAGGGACACTCACAGCGGCCCGCAAGTTTCACAGGCAATATTTATAGATGCAGCATGCATTAACATGTCTTTTCTGCAGGCACGATTTATAGGCAGTAAACAGGTTGCCCATAATTTGGGAATGAATTCGGTTTAGGAGTCCATGCGCATCGATTAGTCCACATTTTTGACCCTTGGGGGGTCCCGCAGGCTAACGTTACCACTTTAGCTAAAAACGTTAAAGTTAGCTAGTAATTCATTCTGCTGATTTGTAGTGCTGTCGTCAGCCGTGTCTAAAAGCTGAAGACCAATGTCTCATGATTAAAAACTTTCATTCATTAATACCGTTTTTTAAGATTGCCCTTACTTGCCTGTTTGAAGAAGCGCTCATCAGGTGAACTGAGCATCACTTGTGACGTCATTGCCGCTGAAGATGTTGCGTGGTATTTGGACGCGTCTGCTTTAGGGATGGGCCAATATTGCCAATATCGATACGATACCTCTAATATGAACTTAGATTTTAACATTAATTCAATTATTGAATTACTAAGAGTAAAATGGGTTATGATACCCACTTAACATTATATTTGAAAGGCATTTTAAAATTCAATATGCCTTAATTGCAGTTTATTAGATAAAATTTTTGTTTACACATGGTTAAAATGTTTACTTGGTAAACAATGGAAAATCTACAAATAAGCCTACTATATGCCTAGCTGAACTATGGTCACTGTAGTAATGGTTCATTTTCATAAGCTGCCAGTGACAGGCTGTTGCACACATAAAATGAAACATTTGTATTCTGACAGAACATCAACATGAACTTTTAACCTTCAATTTAAATAAATGTAATTGCACAAATGTAGGCTACTATTTCATTGTCTTTATTGTGAAATAACTAATAATAATATCATATTTTTCTGTCTTCTGTTAAGCATTCTGGGCTGCGTTTCCCAAAAGCATCAATGGTTTTTTCCGATACTAAACGCAGCCCTATTTGAATGTAGTGTCGGCAGTGAGCGAACACTCTCTGTGATTGATTGGTTCTGACTTGCAGCATTTGCGCGTTAAGACGAGCACTAATACTTCTACTACAAATTATTCGCTAACATAGGTTATTTGTCCAATTCAATGCATATTGTATGCATTAAATGTATTGTTAAATAAACAAAATAACTGGTAAAAAAAAGAAAAAAACACCTTAGTATCGATATTTTAATATCGTATTTTTAATTACGATAATTTTAAAGTACTTTCAATACTCACCGTCAGTATCGACATATCGATCTGCACATCCCTAATCTGCTCTCCACCGAAGTTAATGGAAAGGACTGCTTTTACAGCACCACTCGGCTGCTCTGATGATGATCAATGATCATTCCGCTTCAGCGTCTGCTCTCTGCACTAATGTCTGCGTGTTCCCGCTCGCGGGAACATTTGCTGAACAGCCCAGTTTTCCATAGGTCACCGATTTTGGCAGAATCAGCACCAGCTTTACAGATCGCTGGAGACTGGAGAAGATGAGCTTCAATTGGGAAGATGAATTCAAAAAAACGAATGGAATTGTAAGTATACTGTAGTTTATCAGGGATGTAGAATTTAGGTACGCTATGGACGTGTCCCTAACAATAACCGGGGAAACGTTATTTCTCCCCCTAGCAATTTTATGTATTAAGTTACTTATTTTATTTAACCAGGAATCATCTCATTTAAATTCAAAATCTCTTACAAGAGCGTTCTGTGAAAAATGCGCAACTCCTGGTACAAAAACGGATAATAGATCTGATTCCCGCCTCCTGAACCCACATCGCTAAACTTTTCTTTCTAACTTGTGAGAGGCCGTTGGTTGTGTGAAGCGGCAAAGATCCTCCGTCCGAAACCTAGACGCGGTGAGGGAGAAATTGACAGTTCTGTCCATAAAAAATGCGGGACAAATCGCGCCACATGTTGACTCAGGGTCAAAAGTGCAGTTTTTTCAATAGCTATATGACAACTGTAGGATAAGGCTGGCCACAACCTTGAAGATTTTAAGCCCGATTTGAACCCCCGAACGACCGGAAGGGCGCGGCCCGATTCGAGGCTTGTCGCTAACGATTTTTTTGTCGAAAAAATCCTCTATTGTGTAGTGTCATGACAATTACTTTTTTTTTTTTTCTATTTTGTTTTTCACGGATGGGGAGCCTACTTACAATGTCGACTGTCCTCCATGTGTTTTTCTTCTCAAGTCATTTCATATTGCAACTCTCTGTGAGATCTGTGCAATCGTTCCTGCACTCAACAGGTCCCAGCTAACATAAAACCAGCAGGCTCGAACTCATCGTTATTCCAGCGGACCACCAGCGGCAGCCGCCAATTTTCCAGTTGGTGGTCCGCTACCGAGCTTTATAATAAAAAGTTTTCTGGCGGCCCACGGTTTATAATCAGTTCCTTACGCTAATCAAACTGTCCGTCCACACTACAATGGATCAATGTACACCACTTATTGAATGAATACATGAAATAGATACAGTGCTGGTCTGAATTATTTGCCCCCTTTGTAAATATGATCAAAGATGGCTGTAAAAAAATAAATCTACATTGTTTATCCTTTTTTAAACATTTTTTTTAAACATTTAATCATCATTCTGCTTTCCCGCCACACATTGAAGCACGATTGTAACGCGCCTCGCCATATACATTAAGCTAAGAAAAGAAAAATTAGCCTACTGCAATTTTCTTGTTATTTATTTATTTATTTATTAATGGTGCTTGCCAAAGGCAAAGCATCATTATTGTTCTCTTGCATACTTATTATTCTTCTTCTTCCACACAAAACTTGGGCGCGTAACTTGTCCCGCAGTTTTTGTCCTAGACCCATGAATGAGGTGAATTACATAGGGATTTTGTATTGAACATAACTCTGGATCACAATGTCATAGAGACAAGGGGGCGGGGTCATTTCACTCAGGCAACCAATCAGTCTCTCAGGATCATTGTAAAGCTATCAAGCCACGCCCTAGCAACCATTTACAGCACCATAGCAACAAGTTCCATAGACTTCAATTGAAAAAGGTCAAAGGGATATCTTTGGATAGAAGTGTCATAGAAACATGAGGGTGGGCTCGTTTGACTCGGGCCAGCAAACGGCCAATCACAAATCACCTTCAACACTTCATAGCCACACCCTAGCAACCATTTAGAGCACCCTAGCAACCCAAAGCATAGAGGGATATCTTCAAATCTGAATATCATAGAGGCATGGGGGTTGGTTTATATCATTCATACTGGCAAGCAGCCTTTGGAGTATCATCATTGTCAGATGCCAAGCCACTCCCTAGCAACCAAACAGAGTACCCTAGCAACCGTTTAGCAAGACTTATATCTCTGCATCAGAGCATCGTAGAGACATGACGGTTGGCTCTTTTGACTCATGCTAGCAAACTGGACTTCCAACATGCTACACACGCTAGCAGTGAATAGCTACATGCTAATAGTGATTAGCTAAGTGCTAAAGTGGGCTAAGGACATGTTAAGAACTCTATAAAAACACCATAGTAACCATCTGTGACAACTACCAACCACCTAGTAACATCATAGCAACCGCATAGCAACCACCCAGAAAAGCCTAGCAACACCTTAGCAACCACCCCAAGTACCTTAGCAACTGCCTAGCAACCGCCAAGCAACTACCCAGGTTAACATAGCAACCACCCAGGTTACCATAGCAACTGCCTAGCAACCACCCATAACACCGTAGCAACCGCCTAGCAACACCTTAGCAACTGCCCCAAGTACCTTACCAACTGCCTAGCAACACCCTAGCAACCACCCAGGTTACCATAGCAACCACCCAGAACACCCTAGCAACCGCCTAGCAACACCTTAGCAACCAACCCAAGTACCTTACCAACTGCCTAGCAACCGCCTAGCAACCACCCAGGTTACCATAGCAACCGCCTAGCAACCACCCAGAACACCTTAGCAATTGCCTAGAAAAACCCTAGCAACCGAGTGCCGAGTTTTGCCACTGCAAGCACCATTCACATTTTCTTCAGGAAATGTACATTCTAGTTCTGTTTTTTCTTTCACACAAATTCCAGCGCGCTACTCCTCCCGCAGCGCTTGTCATAGACCCATGAATGAGGTGTCAAATCGACCGGCTCATTAAGGAGAGGTGTGCTATGACTTTTCTAAGCGATCGGACCAACAATGTTCGCACAGCGGACGAAAAAGCGGCCAAAAAAGTCCCATAGACTTGCATTGAAAAATTCAAATTCATGAACATTCCGTCACTCTCAACTGTCACTTTCCCTTTCTCTACTATGGTGAAGCCATGCCCATGAACCAGGAAGTGACTGTGTTTTTCCTACTATGGTAAATTACATAGGGATTTTGTATTGAACATAACTCTGGATCACAATGTCATAGAGACAAGGGGGCGGGCTCATTTCACTCAGGCAACCAATCAGTCTCTCAGGATCATTGTGAAGCTATCAAGCCACGCCCTAGCAACCATTTAGAGCACCCTAGCAACAAGTTCCATAGACTTCAATTGAAAAAGGTCAAAGGGATATCTTTGGATAGAAGTGTCATAGAAACATGAGGGTCGGCTTGTTTGACATGGGCCAGCAAACGGCCAATCACAAATCACCTTCAACACTTCATAGCCACACCCTAGCAACCATTTAGAGCACCCTAGCAACACAAACCCAGAGAGCGATATCTTCAAACCTGAATATCATAGAGGCATGGGGGTTGGTTTATATTGGCAAGCAGTCTTTGGTGTATCATCACTGGCAGATGCCAAGCCACTCCCTAGCAACCAAACAAAGTACCCTAGCAACCGTTTAGCAAGTCCTATATCTCTGCATCAGAGCATCGTAGAGACATGGCGGTTGGCTCTTTTGACTCATGCTAGCAAACTGGACTTCCAACATGCTACACATGCTAGCGCTGAATAGCTACATGCTAATAGTGATTAGTTAAGTGTTAAATTGGGCTAAGAACATGCTAAGAACTCTATAAAAACTCCATAGTAACCAGAACACCCTAGCAACCACCTAGCAACACCTTAGTGACCACCCCAAGTACCTTAGAAACTGCCCTAAGTACCTTAGAAGCAGTCTTTGGAGTATCATTATTGGCAGCTGGCAAGCCACTCCCTAGCAACCAAACAGAGTACCCTAGCAACCGTTTTGCAAGACCTATATATCTGCATCAGAACATCGTAGAGACATGGCGGTTGGCTTAGATTGGCAAGCAGCCTTTGGTGTATCGCATGCTACACATGCTAGCGGTGAATAGCTACATGCTAATAGTGATTAGCTAAGTGTTAAATTGGGCTAAGGACATGCTAAGAACTCTATAAAAACACCATAGTAACCATCTGTGACAACTACCAACCACCTAGTAACATCATAGCAACCACCCAGGTTACCATAGCAACTGCCTAGCAACCACCCATAACACCCTAGCAACCGCCTAGCAACACCTTAGCAACTGCCCTAAGTACCTTAGCATCACCCTAGCAACCACCCAGGTTACCATAGCAACCGCATAGCAACCACCCAGAACACCCTAGCAACCGCCTAGCAACACCTTAGCAACCACCCCAAGTACCTTAGCAACTGCCTAGCAACTACCCAGGTTACCATAGCAACCACCTAGCAACCACCCAGAACACCCTAGCAACCACCTAGCAACACCTTAGCAACTGCCCCAAGTACCTTACCAACTGCCTAGCAACACCCTAGCATCCACCCATGTTACCATAGCAACCACCACAACACCCTAGCAACCGCCTAGCAACACCTTAGCAACCACCCCAAGTACCTTAGCAACTGCCTAGCAACCACCAGAACACCCTAGCAACCGCCTAGCAACGCCTTAGCAACCACCCCAAGTACCTTAGCAACTGCCTAGCAACCACCCAGGTTACCATAGCAACTGCCTAGCAACCACCCAGAACACCTTAGCAATTGCCTAGAAACACCCTAGCAACCGAGAGCCGAGTTTTGCCACTGCAAGCACCATTCACATTTTCTTCAGGAAATGTACATTCTAGTTATTATTGTTGTTTGGGTACTCTACAGGCCTTCATCAAACTTCTCAACACACAGCCCACCACAGATTCTTTTGAATTAATGCACGAATCATAAAAAACTGATTACGCTATTCTAAATTCTGATTGGGTGGGCAAGGCAGACGTTTGGGTGGGCTCAGCCCACCCCTGCCCATGCCTAGAGCCGGCCGGTGTTACGAGATTTTCGGTTTCCGAAGGCGGAGCACACATGAATATTAATGAGTTTTCCCGACATGCGCGATTGCACGTGCAAATGAGAATTTTAGTTCACATTGTATCTCAGGACATTAGTGGATTATTCCATAAAGGTAACTATATTCTCAGCGTTGCGGCTGACTTGTGCCTAAACTACAGTTTATAATGTGCTCATTAGTATGCACGTTATCTGAAGTCGTCTGTAACTGAATGACAGACACTGTGTAACAGCAGAGCAACCTTCAGCTGTCATCTACAATGAGTTCAGCTCCTCGTGCTCTTCCTTTGTACCCTGCGATGTTTTAAAACTCTGTTTTATTAGTTGTTATCATTAAGTACATCACTGCCTGTAACAACTGAAATAAACCTGTCTAAATGTTTTTGAGGACTTAGCTATGTCTATTCTGGTATTGTTCTTAAATTCTTATTCATTTTGATATGGTGTAGGCCTATTGCTCTTCAAAAGAATTAATACAATTCTTTATCTTTAGGCTCACCAAGGTTGCATTTATTTGATCAAAAATAGGCAAAACAGTAATATTGCTATTTGTTTTCTATTTTAGTATATTTTAAATGGCTGTTTATTCCTGTTACTCCAGTCTTCAGTGTCACATGATCTTTCAAAAATCATTCATTCTAGTATGCTGATTTGCTGTTCAAGAAACATTCTTAGCTACTATTATCAGTGCTGAGGGTTGGGGAGTAACGAAATACATGTAACGATGTTGCGTATTTAAAATACAAAATGTAAGTAACCGTATTTCGTTAGTTACATTTTAAATATATGGTAATCAAATTAGTTACATTTAAAAAGTATTTTAGATTACCAAAGTGATTACTAGGAATTTTAATGTAATTTATTTCATTTAATATTAACGTAAGCTGTTTAAGGATTTTTAACCAACGAGGCAATTGTTGATGATTTTCCGACTCTGTTTAAAAAAAAAAAACGCGCGCAGCCTGTTCAGTTAGCAACCTGCAGAGTGCAGACATGCGATCGCACACAAAAATGGAGGGGAAAACAGCGCGTAATGCATTTCTCTCGTGGAAATTCAAAGACAATTTTATTATAAACATGAAAAAGGACGTTACATCACAGTGCAATGCAAGCTATGTCTACCTGCAACAAAACTTCTATCGGCTTCAAAGGATTCAACATCTAATCTGAAGAAGTATCTTGATGTAGGCCTAAGTTGTTCTTGGTCTTTGAAAATTATTTACTCATACATTGAGCTTTGTATGGTTATCATTAGCCTACATTTAATATTTAAGAATTTTAAGTAACTTGGGTCTTTGAAAAATAACACGAAATCCTCATAGAATTAACATCCAATTAATCATGCGTTAAATAAGGTTTAATAAAACCAATAGCTTTGTGTACTTTACAGACAAACTTTAAATCTTAATAATTCATTCCAAATGTTCAGGTATATGGCGTGTTTATGCGAGTTCATGATCCGATTCGTGAACAAATTATTCTTTTGAGCCGATCTTTTTAATGAATCGTTTGTGAATGAATTATTCATGAATTTGATAGATCTGGGGTGTGTTTCCCAAAAGCATCATTAGATAACTATAGTCATAAATTCCATTGAACTTCATTGCGACCATATTTGATTTGCGAAACGCATCCTATCAAGTTTGACTCAGCCATTCTGTTGTGGCAGTAGTCTCTCCATAGAGAGAATAATAAGTGAAAGAATCCCTCAAAGTGTTTTCCATTCATTAAGAAAAAATGTTGTATTATTTGGAGAACTGTGCCAGTTGTCTTGGCTACTTTTATTATTACTTTTATTATTCCTTTGGCGCGTTAGGATTCGTTTTGAAGCTTAAAGGATTAGTTCACTTTCAAATAAAATTTTCCTGATAATTTACTCCCCCCCCGTCATCCAAGATGTTCATGTCTTTCTTTCTTCAGTCGAAAAGAAATTAAGGTTTTTGAAATTAAGTCCTTATAGTGGACTTCAGTGGCCTCCAAACGGTTGAAGGTCAAAATTACAGTTTCAGTGCTGCTTCAAAGGGCTTTAAACGATACCAGATGAGCAATAAGAGTCTTATCTAGTAAAATGAACGATCATTTTCGAAAAAAATACAACTGTATATGCTTTATATAAACAGATGATCGCCTTGCACGTGCCTCCGCTTTCCGTATTCTTCAAAATGCTTACGCTATATGTCCTACGCCTTTCCTGTTCTATTTACGGAAAAAAACTAAACTGGCGCCGTATTCGTTCCGCAAGTTGAATAGGAAAGGTGTAGGACATATAGCGTAAGCGTTTTGAAGAATAAGGAAAGCAGAAGCACGTGCAAGGCGATAATTTGTTTATAAAGCATATACAGTTGTATTTTTTTTTTTTTTCAAAAATGACCGATCGTTTTACTAGATAAGACCCTTGTATAAGATCATGGCAAACTTTGTCGATCCCAGGGAGCTCCCCGATCTCACTGGATTGGACTGGGAGGAGGCCATTTTCCAGTGTCTTGAAAACTTCATTTCATCATCGGCCTTTTTACCAGTCTAAACATCCTGACGCTATCCGTCCCCGAACTTGGTGGCCGAGCCTGGGGTCTGGGCCAAGGCCACGGAACCTGAGGGGCCTGCACCTCCATGGCCTCCCGAGTGGCCTGCACCTTATTAAATTAAATGGTGAAATGCTCATAAAGTGACTCTAATAGTAGCTCTGCGATTAAGTTCATATAATATATACACCCTCATATAATAAGTGACAGAAGCAGATGCTGAAAACACCACGCGCGTGCTTCAGTATGTGTGAAGTAGACCAAACTGTGGCGCTCTTTCACACAGAGACTCGCAGAACATGGAGACTTCAGTTTTCAATAGCAGTCTTTGAGCTTTAATATTCACAAACACTAGTCTATATCGAGATCTGATTCATTGTACAGCCCTACTTCTGATTTATTCATTCAAAAGTGGCCAAATTCTGTGAAGTTCTGCTTTAAACAGTTCCCTTTGTGACAACACAGACGGGGTAAATTTCTGAATGAAAGTGTGAAAGTTCTGTCACAAAACGATGTTGTTACATATCCTCGCACTTTTTTAAGTGGGTATACGAAAATTCTTGACCTTTCCCAGTGGGCACTGCGTATCACGTAGACTACACCATTGGGGAAAGGGTAATGAAGGGCTTATTTTAAGGCCGCATTTCAAGAAGCCTTCAAGCAGCCTTCGTCGCGCTGCTGTGACGCAATCGGCCTTCGAAGAATGCAGCTTCTGAAATGGGAAGCAGCTATAGTGTAATAAATGACTGACATGTCATTCTAAAAATTCTCATTCCACTTATCATCTGTGAGGTGCTGCAGGACAATGTCGTCCCAGCAGTCCTTGCTTTGGGCTCTCATCCATAGATGCCTTGTTTTGGGCATGGGAAGGGGCGTTTTAATTATTTTATGAATATAAGCAGCATGGCACATGATTGTCGTCTCTTAATCAGAATCCGAAATAGATAGAACAAAGAAACGATGGCAGGATGATGGCTAGAATGCGCCAACAGTGGGAAACTGTGTTTAATCGTGCAGTGTTTCACACGTCAAAACATGTCACAACTTGTGACATATAATGCACATATCAACCCGATCACTTTATTTGGGATTCATCAATCGTAATGATTTAATTCCGAATGAAATAAAGGCTGCGTTTACACTGCAAGAGTATGATCTTTCTATATCCGTTTTTTTGGCCCACCTGTTTACATTCACTTTAGACACGACTGGTATATGTGCATTTAAATTAATTCCCAATCAAAATGTTTGTCGGTGATGGCTACTTACTATGCATGTGGTAGACCCTCTGGTTTGAATGGCTGTGCTATTAAAATTATAAATATAATTCACGTCAGGTGGCCATGATTATTTACCAGCATGGACAAGATAACCGCTGTCATGGATGTTTTCCAGCGAAACATATACAGGAGAATAACGGTAATTTTCGTTTATTTTATCTACAGCTCCTTAGATCTAGAATTCTGAAGTGAAATAAAGTAGCGCTGTAAGATTTTTTTTTTTTATGAATTCGAGTGAATTAACGAGAGTGAGCGAAAGATAGCGAGTGAGTATAGTGAAGCTTCTTGGTTCAATTACAGTGAGTCATCTCCTCATTACTGAGCAATATAATGTAACTTTCAGTAGTGAAGCTGTTTCATTCATAAAATTCAGGGGCAGAGGTTGAAAACCAGCTCCTGAATGTTTCTGTCTGCGTGCAATTTCTTTATTTTTATATAGTTCCAACTTCAAAAGTGCATACAGGCACATCTGCTTCATAACCCTAATGAAAAATAAATGTACCAAAATGTATTTGAAATACATTTATTTTATGCTAGGTATACTACAAATACATTTGGAGAACCATCTAGGCCCTAAGAGAGGGCATAAACTATTATAAAAATAATATTTACAAACTTTTAAATTTTAAATCAAAACAATTCGGCTGCACTGAAGCGCTGCTGCGTGTCGCCATCGAATGTATTCTACCGGTGACGTTACTGTACTAGAGGGTATAAAAAGCCTGTGCTCTGTTTACTGAAAGATCACTATTGACTCGTTGCCTTTGTATATGCGATTTGTTGTCGGTATATGATTTTGCCTTGAACTGGATAGAAAAGAGGCCCTTTGTCCTCAGGCCCAACATTTGTCTCAGATCAAAGTGCTTCACCCAAAAGAAAGCTGAAAGCCATGGAGTAATTAATTTTACATCATTGTTAAAAGTTGATTTGTAAGCAATCCAGTTTCATTTTATATAGCTTTGATTGTCCAGAGGCGGCTCTCTCCTGCGTCCCGAGTCCTATGACGGCTCCAGCACCTAGCCCAGAGGACCTATTCATGCCTATCATGGCGATAGCAATTAGGTGTCTGGGCAACATACACCTCGACACTAGTCCCCGAGCCCGCTCTAGGCTCCGTTCCAGCCCACAAGCCTTTTCAAGAGTCTCTTCTAGCTCTTCAAACACCCAGAGTCTCACCCAAGTACTTTTTTTGGGGGGTGGGCTATCCGTCCCTGAACTTGATGGCCGAGCCTGAGGTCTGGGCCAAGGCCACGGCCTCCCGAGGGGCCCGCACCTCCATGGCGCCCCAGTCAGCCAGTACCGTCCTGGAGATGACCTACCCTGCATCACCCGGATCACCCGTCACGTCTCCAGGACACCTTCCCTCCACGGCGTGAGGACGCGCCTACCGGGAGGGGGGAGTACTGTCACAGTCACCATCTGTATCACCTTCCCTGGACTCCATTTCCCAGCATCCCTCTGGTTCCTCACCTGCACTCACTCACCAATCACCTGCACCTGAAAGTCTTCACCTTTGTTAGTACTCATCAATCACACTATAAAGACTCTCACTCCCTGCACCACTGGGTCTTGTCTATGGAAAGCACTACATCTACGGAAAGCACTACATCTACGGAAAGCACTACATCTACGGAAAGCACTACATCTACTGCAAGCACTGCGTCTCATGTACCTGGACTCCTTACCTGTTACTCTCCCCTGTGATCTCCGAATCCTCTTCCATCGTCAGCTCTCCATTCCCCCTGGACCCTTCACCTGCAAAGACATTGATCCATTCACTCTCCAGCTAAGTCACTATTTCAAAGTTATTGTTCATTGACTCACCTGTATTCTCTGTTGCCAGTGTCCTTGCCTCTGTTTCAAATAAACCCCTGTTGATTCACTTACCTGTTTACCTCCGTCTGTGTGCCTGACAGCACCGAAATGAGGCACCGAAATTCGCGTTCTGATTTGGTCTGGTACATACCGGTCATATAAGTACCGGTACCATATTGGCACCGGGTTTCAGTACCCAACCCTACCCTGAACGTGACTATTATTTAAGTAAATTAGGATCATTCAATTTATGTTTATTTGTAAATTAACCATGATTTAACCACAGCATTTGCAATAAAACTATAGTAACTAACAAAATGAACCATGGTTTTTCTATGATTGCAATCACAAAACTAGTTAGGCAAACTTAATCCCCCTTTATTAAGTTGCATAACCATAGTTTAAGAAGGAAAAGATGCTCACCAAATGAATGAACACTATTCTTTTATACACCAATGAAAACAAAAATAATCACCACACAAAAAGGAAATACAAGAAAAAGACAATCACATTATACAAAACAATATAATAAGTAAGAATTGGGCATTAGGTTGCACAGTTCAATAATGTGAAAATGGATGTGTGTGAGAGTCTTATCTGAGGGTATAAAGTTCATCAAACAATGCCAAAGTTGAAGCTGATGAACTATTGGCGATGAATTCACTCCAAACAATAACAGTTCTCATGCTCCAAACTCTTCTGAATCAGGTACAGCCATAAGTAAGCCAAAAGCCACAAGCTTGTATCCATCTGGGCTTTAAATCCACATTTAGCTCTCAACATGTGCTGTTAAAGTCACCAATAAAGTGTCCTTCTAAAATGCATACAAATAAACTTTATCAACCTTTTAGCATCAAACCCAACATATCTTATATACACAGATACAATTGCTCAGCATATATCAAACGAGTTCAATAACTTCTTGGCAACAAACATCAAATAACAGGAAAGAAAACAAATCCTTACTTTAAGTTGAACTTGAAATGGAACATTTCCCAACCAGGACACAAATGCAGTCAAGCCATGCTTTCTGGTAAAGACTAGAAGGGATACAGCTATGGCCACTGGACATCTTAATATTTATTCATTTAATTTAATAACTGTATTTGCAGTATTGTAAGAGTAGTTTAAGGTTGGGGGTAGTGGTGCGGAAGAAAACTGCAGACAAAAGACTTAGTAACAGGCTTGTCTGTTACAACTCCCACAGCCACTGTATTAGAAACACCCTCACAGCAGCATCAACTAGTTTTTTGTAATTTGATGCAAAGGTAATAGTGCTTATAAATATACATACATTTTTAAAAGAAATGAAAATATAAAAAAACATTGCAAGATGTGTCATCACAGTCTGTGAAAAGGGTCTATTTCGACAGTAGAACCATGTTTGAACAAAGAAACGAAAAAAAAAAAAAACCATAGTAAAACCATATAGTGCTTTTTACTATATTTTATATATATGTATATATATATATTAGATTATTGTTTCAAAGCAGCTTTACAGAAAATGCATGTTCAAGGTTACAATCACAAAATATCCTTTAATCAGCCAGAGGTGACTGACTGAATCTCTGAGGTGCATCTTCTGGCAACAAAGTACCAGTAATGTCCATATGACAATAGCGCTAAGATAATGTAAATTTAAAGTCATGTGTTAAAAGTTGTATTCAGTTAAAAAGACAAAATGATGCTATCCTTCAACATTTTTAAAGGGCAAGTTTGCAGATTTTCATCCCACTTAGTATTGTTACAATGTTGGTAATATATAAAAATGAACAATGTTTGCTCTTTCTCTGAGTTAGGCCTACATGTCATGCAAACCTTCCCTTTAAGACACTTGTCCGATTTCACAGACAAGGCTGAAACCTATCCCAGATTAAATGCATGTTTGAGTTGTTGTTAAAGGGTTAGTTCACCCCAAGATTAAAATTCTGTCATTATTTACTCACCTTCATGTCGTTCCACACCCATAAGTCCTTTGTTCATCTTCATAAAACAAATGAAGATCTTTTTGATGAAATCAAATATTGTTCTTCAATAGACTGCCTTTGCAACTTGATCTTTGGTCAAGCTTCAAAAAGATCATAAAGAGATCAGAAAACTAATCCAAATGAATCGAGTGGTTTAGTCCAAATTTTATGACGAGACACGATCGATATGATCAGATTGAATTTAGGCTTTTACAACCATGATCAGACAGCAAACATTCTGTAAACAGAAGTTTAACCGAACCAGAATGACGCACAATAAACCTCTTCCAGAAGTTCAAACGTGCTGTGTAACACACGAGAATGGACCTCATTGGTTACGCAGCACATTTGGGCTTCTGGAAGAGGTGTAGTCTAGCCCCAGAGCTACACCCCATAAGCACCACCACACTCACTAATGCACACTGTAAGCATCTACATGTAATTGAGAGCATTCTGAAAGACTGCTTATGTCAATTTATTATAAGCAAAACTTTTACAGCTGGGGACACTGGACTGATTTTCTACTGTTTATCATTGTATCGCAGTATTTTTTAAGATTCTGGTGGTTTCACTGTATACAATGGTTTCCCCCACTGAACATTTATTGTGGTTTATTTTACTGTCAGGATTACAGAGAATATTAAAACACTGTGAGGACAAATACAAATTAACTTTAAAAAATGGTGGTAATCAAATCAATTTATAAAACTAGCAATTTAGTTCATCTTAAAATGTAATCAATTAAAAATTCAAATTCCTTTTATTTTTTGGCAAGTTTACTTTTGAATTAAAGGGGACCTATAATGCCCCTTTTAGTATGTAGTATGTGGAGAATCTCATGCAGCCAAAATGAGGATTGTCAGTAACGGCGTTCAGCCTTACATTGTTCAAACTGTAGTCTACACTGATGGAGAGACTCAGGAAGAAGTTACAACTTTTAGAATGACACTGGACGTTTCTGAATGGTTAGTGGCTAAATTTATGTAGTTGCTGTGGAGTTGATTCAACTCATCGACTAGCACGTGCCGTCATGTTAATGTTTTCGTGCCAGTGAGCATAATTGATGTTTTTCTATTTCTACATATCCCAACAGTGCTGCTTCTGATAACATTATTCATAGCCATCTCTGTTACTGTAATCTGTTTCAGAAAAGTCTCTGAACCTATAGTAGAAAAGGAAGAGAACGATCTTAAGAGCCAGAGGAAGGGGACAGCAACTCTGAGGAGATGGACCGTGTGCCGATGGACCATGATGAAAATGTGACTTGGGAATACATGAACTCAGTGGACCAAATGTCTGAAAAGAACAAGGTCATCAAGTGCCATCAGGGTAAAACTGAAAAGATGTAAGTTTCTTGTGCAGAACAATGGGTTTGATTTCTTCACACTGTCTGAACTGAAGACAGTAACAGTGTTTGACCCTCTTTTTGCTTTGTGTGTTTTTGTGCAGGAAAGAGAGGGCAGAATGCATTAGAGAATTGATTGTGCAGCACAGTACCTTCATTCAAAAAGAGCAAAAGGGAATAAAACCACTGCAAATCATACTTGGGCAAAAACCCAAGTTATCTTTTAAAGTGAAAGTAAGTACACAACGATCTAAACCATCTAAAGCCGACAGCATCACACACTTCTTAATGTAATAAAACACTGTATGGCTGATCTGTCACATGTCATCTCATCATTTTGCTTTTGTCTCACCAGATCAAACAGATATCTGAGAAGCTGGCGGAGGTTTATGAGGAGAGCTTCCATTTCGGCTGCCCTGATTTTTTTATTCTTGATGATGAATGAATTCGAGGAATGGAGTTTTGACTTAGAAGAAATTACGTCAGCTGAGTCACTCCATGAAAAACAGAAGAAGTGTTGGAAATACCTTGATAACACGCAAGATATAAAAAAACATATCTTCATGACACAAAGCGATAAAGCTACGGTGATGATCATCAGTGGCTATAATATTTTTATGGTTTGAGTGACCTCTGAATAATCTCACTCTTGCTTCCCCTCTTTCACAGTGACATGCTTCAGAAAAAAGCGGAATTGGAAGCACTGAAAGAGGCACGATGGCAGAGAAGACGGGAGAAAGCTCTGGAGAGAGCTCTTGCTCCTCTAGTCAAAATGCTCCTCATCCAAAAGAGAGCTGAAGGCAAAAAATGACTGGGCCGATTTTAAGCACAATCTTAAACCATTTAAAAGCCCCAAAAGGCGTGAAGTAATTACTTTTACATTATTGTTAAATGTTGATTTGTAAGTAATCCAGTTTCATTTTATAATATCGTGCCAGTGAGCATAAGTGATGTTTTTCTATTTCTACATATCCCAACAGTGCTGCTTCTGATAACATTATTCATAGCCATCTCCGTTACTGTAATCGGTTTCAGAAAAGTCTCTGAACCTAAAATAGAAAGGGAAGAGATGGATCTGACAGAACCTGAAGAGCCAGAGGAAGGGAACAGCAACCCTGAGGAGATGGACCGTGATGAAACTGTGACTTGGGAATACATGAACTCAGTGGACCAAATGTCTGAAAATAACAAGGTCATCAAGTGCCATCAGGGTAAAACTGAAAAGATGTAAGTTTCTTGTGCAGAACAATGGGTTTGATTTCTTCACACTGTCTGAACTGAAGACAGTAACAGTGTTTGACCCTCTTTTTGCTTTGTGTGTTTTTGTGCAGGAAAGAGAGGGCAGAATGCATTAGAGAATTGATTGTGCAGCACAGTACCTTCATTCAAAAAGAGCAAAAGGGAATAAAACCACTGCAAATCATACTTGGGCAAAAACCCAAGTTATCTTTTAAAGTGAAAGTAAGTACACAACGATCTAAACCATCTAAAGCCGACAGCATCACACACTTCTTAATGTAATAAAACACTGTATGGCTGATCTGTCACATGTCATCTCATCATTTTGCTTTTGTCTCACCAGATCAAACAGATATCTGAGAAGCTGGCGGAGGTTTATGAGGAGAGCTTCCATTTCGGCTGCCCTGATTTTTTTATTCTTGATGATGAATGAATTCGAGGAATGGAGTTTTGACTTAGAAGAAATTACGTCAGCTGAGTCACTCCATGAAAAACAGAAGAAGTGTTGGAAATACCTTGATAACACGCAAGATATAAAAAAACATATCTTCATGACACAAAGCGATAAAGCTACGGTGATGATCATCAGTGGCTATAATATTTTTATGGTTTGAGTGACCTCTGAATAATCTCACTCTTGCTTCCCCTCTTTCACAGTGACATGCTTCAGAAAAAAGCGGAATTGGAAGCACTGAAAGAGGCACGATGGCAGAGAAGACGGGAGAAAGCTCTGGAGAGAGCTCTTGCTCCTCTAGTCAAAATGCTCCTCATCCAAAAGAGAGCTGAAGGCAAAAAATGACTGGGCCGATTTTAAGCACAATCTTAAACCATTTAAAAGCCCCAAAAGGCGTGAAGTAATTACTTTTACATTATTGTTAAATGTTGATTTGTAAGTAATCCAGTTTCATTTTATAATATCGTGCCAGTGAGCATAAGTGATGTTTTTCTATTTCTACATATCCCAACAGTGCTGCTTCTGATAACATTATTCATAGCCATCTCCGTTACTGTAATCGGTTTCAGAAAAGTCTCTGAACCTAAAATAGAAAGGGAAGAGATGGATCTGACAGAACCTGAAGAGCCAGAGGAAGGGAACAGCAACCCTGAGGAGATGGACCGTGATGAAACTGTGACTTGGGAATACATGAACTCAGTGGACCAAATGTCTGAAAATAACAAGGTCATCAAGTGCCATCAGGGTAAAACTGAAAAGATGTAAGTTTCTTGTGCAGAACAATGGGTTTGATTTCTTCACACTGTCTGAACTGAAGACAGTAACAGTGTTTGACCCTCTTTTTGCTTTGTGTGTTTTTGTGCAGGAAAGAGAGGGCAGAATGCATTAGAGAATTGATTGTGCAGCACAGTACCTTCATTCAAAAAGAGCAAAAGGGAATAAAACCACTGCAAATCATACTTGGGCAAAAACCCAAGTTATCTTTTAAAGTGAAAGTAAGTACACAACGATCTAAACCATCTAAAGCCGACAGCATCACACACTTCTTAATGTAATAAAACACTGTATGGCTGATCTGTCACATGTCATCTCATCATTTTGCTTTTGTCTCACCAGATCAAACAGATATCTGAGAAGCTGGCGGAGGTTTATGAGGAGAGCTTCCATTTCGGCTGCCCTGATTTTTTTATTCTTGATGATGAATGAATTCGAGGAATGGAGTTTTGACTTAGAAGAAATTACGTCAGCTGAGTCACTCCATGAAAAACAGAAGAAGTGTTGGAAATACCTTGATAACACGCAAGATATAAAAAAACATATCTTCATGACACAAAGCGATAAAGCTACGGTGATGATCATCAGTGGCTATAATATTTTTATGGTTTGAGTGACCTCTGAATAATCTCACTCTTGCTTCCCCTCTTTCACAGTGACATGCTTCAGAAAAAAGCAGAATTGGAAGCACTGAAAGAGAAGACGGGAGAAAGCTCTGGAGAGAGCTCTTACTCCTCTAGTCAAAATGCTCCTCATCCAAAAGAGAGCTGAAGGCAAAAAATGACTGGGCCGATTTTAAGCACAATCTTAAACCATTTAAAAGCCCCAAAAGGCGTGAAGTAATTACTTTTACATTATTGTTAAATGTTGATTTGTAAGTAATCCAGTTTCATTTTATAATATCGTGCCAGTGAGCATAAGTGATGTTTTTCTATTTCTACATATCCCAACAGTGCTGCTTCTGATAACATTATTCATAGCCATCTCCGTTACTGTAATCGGTTTCAGAAAAGTCTCTGAACCTAAAATAGAAAGGGAAGAGATGGATCTGACAGAACCTGAAGAGCCAGAGGAAGGGAACAGCAACCCTGAGGAGATGGACCGTGATGAAACTGTGACTTGGGAATACATGAACTCAGTGGACCAAATGTCTGAAAATAACAAGGTCATCAAGTGCCATCAGGGTAAAACTGAAAAGATGTAAGTTTCTTGTGCAGAACAATGGGTTTGATTTCTTCACACTGTCTGAACTGAAGACAGTAACAGTGTTTGACCCTCTTTTTGCTTTGTGTGTTTTTGTGCAGGAAAGAGAGGGCAGAATGCATTAGAGAATTGATTGTGCAGCACAGTACCTTCATTCAAAAAGAGCAAAAGGGAATAAAACCACTGCAAATCATACTTGGGCAAAAACCCAAGTTATCTTTTAAAGTGAAAGTAAGTACACAACGATCTAAACCATCTAATGCCGACAGCATCACACACTTCTTAATGTAATAAAACACTGTATGGCTGATCTGTCACATGTCATCTCATCATTTTGCTTTTGTCTCACCAGATCAAACAGATATCTGAGAAGCTGGCGGAGGTTTATGAGGAGAGCTTCCATTTCGGCTGCCCTGATTTTTTTATTCTTGATGATGAATGAATTCGAGGAATGGAGTTTTGACTTAGAAGAAATTACGTCAGCTGAGTCACTCCATGAAAAACAGAAGAAGTGTTGGAAATACCTTGATAACACGCAAGATATAAAAAAACATATCTTCATGACACAAAGCGATAAAGCTACGGTGATGATCATCAGTGGCTATAATATTTTTATGGTTTGAGTGACCTCTGAATAATCTCACTCTTGCTTCCCCTCTTTCACAGTGACATGCTTCAGAAAAAAGCGGAATTGGAAGCACTGAAAGAGGCACGATGGCAGAGAAGACGGGAGAAAGCTCTGGAGAGAGCTCTTGCTCCTCTAGTCAAAATGCTCCTCATCCAAAAGAGAGCTGAAGGCAAAAAATGACTGGGCCGATTTTAAGCACAATCTTAAACCATTTAAAAGCCCCAAAAGGCGTGAAGTAATTACTTTTACATTATTGTTAAATGTTGATTTGTAAGTAATCCAGTTTCATTTTATAATATCGTGCCAGTGAGCATAAGTGATGTTTTTCTATTTCTACATATCCCAACAGTGCTGCTTCTGATAACATTATTCATAGCCATCTCCGTTACTGTAATCGGTTTCAGAAAAGTCTCTGAACCTAAAATAGAAAGGGAAGAGATGGATCTGACAGAACCTGAAGAGCCAGAGGAAGGGAACAGCAACCCTGAGGAGATGGACCGTGATGAAACTATAACGTGAGAATACGAGAACTTAGTGGACGAAATGCATGAAAAGAACAAGGTCATCAAGTGCCATCAGGATAAAAATGAAAAGATGTAAGTTTCT
The DNA here is from genome assembly GCA_037950675.1 of Hypophthalmichthys molitrix. Classification (NCBI taxonomy): domain Eukaryota; kingdom Metazoa; phylum Chordata; class Actinopteri; order Cypriniformes; family Xenocyprididae; genus Hypophthalmichthys; species Hypophthalmichthys molitrix. The sequence continues at coordinate 4,835,384 of CM075502.1, forward strand.
TATACAGAACCATGGGTTTGATTTCTTCACATTATCTGTGTATCTGTGGGAACTGGAAACGGTAACAGCGTTTGACCCTCTGAGTTTTGTCTTCTGTATTTTTGTGCAGTAAACAGAAGGCAGGCTGCATTAGACAAGAGATTGTGCAGATCAGTATCCTCATAGAACAAAAGCAAGAGGAACTAAAAAAAAACTGCAATTCCTAGGGAAGAGGCCCAATTCTGACAGCATCTCTAGAAGAACGAAAGTAAGTACACAACACGTCCCATCTAAAGCCGTCACAGCATCACACGCATCCAAATGTAATAAAAGACTGTACAGCTGATCTGTCACATGTCATCTCATCATTGTGTTTTTGTCTCACCAGATCAAACAGATATGTGAGAAGTTAGCTGAGGTTTACGAGAAGAGCTTCGGTTATTTCGGCAGACTTGATTTTTCTATTGATGATGATCAAATTCGACGAATGGAGTTTTGACTGGTCAGAAAACATACCAGCTGAGACACTCCGCAAAAAAACAAAAGAAGCATTGGAAAGACTATGATGACAAGTAAGATATAAAGAGCTACACCCCATAAGCACCACCACACTCACTAATGCACACTGTAAGCATCTACATGTAATTGAGAGCATTCTGAAAGACTGCTTATGTCAATTTATTATAAGCAAAACTTTTACAGCTGGGGACACTGGACTGATTTTCTACTGTTTATCATTGTATCGCAGTATTTTTTAAGATTCTGGTGGTTTCACTGTATACAATGGTTTCCCCCACTGAACATTTATTGTGGTTTATTTTACTGTCAGGATTACAGAGAATATTAAAACACTGTGAGGACAAATACAAATTAACTTTAAAAAATGGTGGTAATCAAATCAATTTATAAAACTAGCAATTTAGTTCATCTTAAAATGTAATCAATTAAAAATTCAAATTCCTTTTATTTTTTGGCAAGTTTACTTTTGAATTAAAGGGGACCTATAATGCCCCTTTTAGTATGTAGTATGTGGAGAATCTCATGCAGCCAAAATGAGGATTGTCAGTAACGGCGTTCAGCCTTACATTGTTCAAACTGTAGTCTACACTGATGGAGAGACTCAGGAAGAAGTTACAACTTTTAGAATGACACTGGACGTTTCTGAATGGTTAGTGGCTAAATTTATGTAGTTGCTGTGGAGCTGATTCAACTCATCGACTAGCACGTGCCGTCATGTTAATGTTTTGTGCAAATCCAGCGTTGAATTGACCTTTGTTTGTGAAGCAGTCCGGCGTAAAATGACGGCATGGCAACAACACTCTACTACAACAACTCTTCCTCTTCTCTAAAGCAGCCCAACATCGCCTTGCCCCCTTTTGTTGTGTGTTCTCGGGGGCAGGGTTTATGTAAATTTTAGGGTTAATGATGTCACCAACCCAGGAAGAAGCTTGTTGTGTGCAATAGTATTATAATAGTAATATATTTCTGTTATGTCTTATACCAAACTATTATTTTGATGGGTTTTCTGTGTAGATATATGATATACCGAATGAATGATGATAGTTTTATTAAATTAAATGGTGAAATGCTCATAAAGTGACTCTAATAGTAGCTCTGCGATTAAGTTCATGTGTCATATAATAAGTGACAGAAGCAGATGCTGAAAACACCATGAGCGTGCTTCAGTATGTGTGAAGTAGGCCAAACTGTGGCGCTCTTTCACACAGACTCGCAGAACATGGAGACTTCAGTTTTCAATAGCAGTCTTTTTGAGCTTTAATATTCACAGACACTGGTCCATATCGAGATGTGATTCATTGATTGCGCTGCTGCGTGTCGCCATTGAATGTATTCTACTGGTGACGTCACTGTACTAGAGGGTATAAAAAGCCTGTGCTCTGTTTACTGAAAGATCACTATTGACTCGTTGCCTTTGTATATGCGATTTGGTGTCCGTATATGATTTTGCATCAGTCTACAGCTTTTGATCAGTGTGCAAGCCTCATCAGTCTAAAATTAAGCATAGTATTAATGTGTTTTCTTATTCAAATTTATCGTCAACAGGAGCTCGCTCGCCAGCCCATTAATGTCAGAGTAAAGACCACGATCTCCAGCGGACCGGAGTCTTTCACGCTTCCTCCTATCTTTGGCCCTTCCCAAGCCAGAGGTGAGCTAGTCAAGCAATCTGAAACCGGTTGCTACATTTAATTTCAAAAGACATCACTTAAATATAGAGTAAACATAAATTCCTTCATGAGAACCATATTAACATGAAATAAATGTGATGTTTTATGCAGGACTGTGTCCATACCCACCAGCTCAGGGGAAGAGGAAGCCTATTGTTGCATACGGCATCAGCAGTGTGCAATTCGAGGCTCATCTTTTTAGAAAACAGAGTTGCAGTAAAGTAAGTGAATTTTGTATATTTTGATTGTTCCAGTTCAAATCTATATGATATTTTGAAATGTGAAATGTCTACTGCTTGAAAATGGTGTGGATTAGGTGTTTCAGTTGTGTGTAGCATCTGTACTTTTCTAACCTCTCTCTCTCTCTTTCTTTCACAGTTTCTTGAACTGGATAGAAAAGAGGCCCTTTGTCCTCAGGCCCAACATCTGTCTCAGAAGAAAAGTGCTTCACCCAAAAGAAAGCTGAAAACCACGAAGTAATTAATTTTACATCATTGTTAAATGTTGATTTGTAAGCAATCCAGTTTCATTTTATATAGCTTTGATTGTCAGACACTGATTTTCATTTCATCATGTTTCAGGGCTTTGGATGCAAACAGGATACAGCTAAAAAGAGAAGAAGAACCTGAAGCTCTTGAAAGGTCAGCACAATAGTAATAGCGTGCCAGTGAGCACAACTGATGTTTTTCTATTTCTACATATCCCAACAGTGCAGCTTCTGATAACATTATTCATAGCCATCTTTGTTACTGTAATCCGTTTCAGAAAAGTCTCTGAACCTACAATAGAAAGGGAAGAGATGGATCTGACAGAATGTACCCTCATTCAACAAAAGCAAGAGGGACTAAAACCACTTCAAGTCAGACTTGGGAAGAATCCCAACCATGACATGATCTCTAGAAGAATGCAAGTAAGTGCACAACGATCTAAACCATCTAAAGCCGACAGCATCACACACATCTAAATGTAATAAAACACTGTATGGCTGATCTGTCACGTCATTCTCATCATCATCATCATCATCTCACCAGATCAAACAGATATCTGAGAAGTTGGCTGAGGATTACAAGGAGTGCTTTGGTTATTTCGGCTGCCCTGATATTTTTATTCATGATGATGATCGAATTCGAGGAATGGAGTTTTGACCGAAAGAAAACATGCCAGCTGAGACACTCCACAAAAAAACAGGAGCAGTTTTGGAAAGACTATTATAAAAAGATATAAAAATACATATCTTCATGACACAAAGCGATAAAGCTACGGTGATGATCATCAGTGGCTATAATATTTTTATGGTTTGAGTGACCTCTTAATAATCTCACTCTTGCTTCCTCGGAATTGGAAGCACTGAAAGAGGCACGATGGCAGAGAAGACGGGAGAAAGCTCTGGAGAGAGCTCTTGCTCCTCTAGTCAAAACAGTAAGTGGCACAGAGAACTGGCACTACATACCCCATACTTTTTTCATCAAATACTGTAAAATGGTAAATTGTGACATTGTAAATATTGTAATATTTAAAATTGTGTGATACTAACTTAAAAATCACATCTCTATTGCAGAGTGGAAAATAGTTGATGCCACGCAGCCCGCTTCCAAAGACGTTTATAAAGAAAGTGGAGCCATTGGAAAACAATAACCAAGTGTAAAGACAGAGGAGGCGTGATAAAAGGAGACAGAAGGATGAGGGGGGGACAGAGGGAAGATAGAAAAAAATATTCCCCCATTCCCTGCTCCTCCCCATCATGGCGGATGACGGACGGCAGCCGCCCCTGCGCAACCCAGATAAACGGCAGCAAGTTTGTCCGTCCCACTGGCAAGAACCGGCGAACGTTCCTGTTCCCAAAACGCACTGCCATCCAGCCCTCTTCTACGATGCCTGGCGGTGGTGCTGGATATCTTCGGATGGCTCGACACTCCTCCGCTGCCTGGTGGACGGCGGCGGCCCCTCTGGCTTCGGGCAGCCGGCAGGAGTGCCCTGTTCTCCGCTCCTCCCCATCATGGCGGACAGCAGCAAGTTTGTCTGTCCCCCCGGCAAGTTACTCCAGCCCATTGCCTTGAGGGTTCATGGCGGCAGACTCTGCTCAGGGTCAAAGTTGTAAAAGCCTAAATTCAATCTGATCATCATATAAAATGATCGTGTCTCTTCAGAAAATTTGGACTAAACAATGATTCATATGGATTAGTTTTCCAATCTCTTTATGATCTTTTTCAAGCTTGATCAAAGATCAAGTTGCATGCAAAGGCAACTCTCAGATTTCATCAAAAATATCTTAATTTGTGTTCTGAAGATGAACAAAGGATTTATGGGTGTGGAACGACATGAGGGTGAGTAATAAATGACAATTTTAATTTTGGTTTGAACTAATCTTTTACCTGAAAGCATATCTTAAAATATGTCAGTGTCATTGTTTTGTGTCAAGATGCACACCAGTAATGTTTTTTTTTTTTTTTTTTTTTTCTAAAGGACATTTTAAAAAGCTACTTAAATGTCCTAATTTAACTAAGACCTAATCCTGGCTTAATCTAAACCCTGCCTGTGAAACCAGACCAATGATTACAATATAAGAATGATATCTGGCAGTTTTCTATGTCCATCTACAGTTTCCATCATCTGAAGTACTTGTGAGTGATGGTGTCATCTGAAGTCTTCACAAGTGAGGCTGGATCCAAACTGGAGCTGGCGTAATCTCTATTAACCTTGCTGGGCATTCTGAGATAGAAACAGGGGAAAAGATTAGCTTAGCTGCTGTTCATATTATTTCAGGCAAAAGATGATCATGTGTGCTTTTTACCATTTTATTAAATATAACTGAAGTACAAGATTATGAGGTGAGTTATGTGAATGCATAGCTAAAAATGTGTCTTTCATCTAGATTTAAACTAGGAGAGTGAGTCTGAGCCCCAAACATTATCAGGAAGGTTATTCCAGAGTTTAGGAGTAAAATGCATAAAAGCTCTATGTGATTTAAAGCTGATTTGCTACTCAAGAAACATTTCTGATTATCATCAATGTTGAAAACAGTTATACCGATACATATTTTTGTGGAAACTGTTTTAACAGTATATACTAATTTTTTGTTTTTGTTTTTTCAGGATTCGTTGTTAAATAGACCCCAAACCTATAAATGGTAGTGTACTCTACTGGGGTAAGTAAGATTTTTGGATTTTTTCAAAGTTGACAATTCTGGCTATACTTTCATTATTTTAATTTTTTTTTTTCATTTTATTTATTTTATTTTTTATTTACCGATCACTCTGGGTTATCTAATTATTTGTTAACTATTTGTGGCTTATGTTTTGAAATTTGCAAGAAAAAGTATGTGAACCTCTTACAGAATCTTTATTATATTAAATAAAGCAGATTGTCTCTTTGCACAAAATTATCAACATTTATTAACAAGTTTGTGAGAATTTATGTGAATTATGAAAACTACCATAAAATTTAATTTTTATATTCTGGTGAAAGATGATGTAAACATTCTTTATTTGAAGAACTCATTTGCAAAAACAGACAACTCCATTTTTATGAATTCTCACAAATCATGTTTTTGTTTTTGTGCATTCCAAGTAATATCAATCAATTTGCTGTTGGGTTGTCATGATTAAGTAATAATAACTCCAAAAAATACAGGTAACTTACAAAATTAAAGTTCATTGAAAATAAATAAATAAATAAATATTAAAAGTTTGTATTTTAGCAAAAGCAGATAACTCCACATTTCATGTTTCAGAGTTAAATAAAACCAAGTAATTGCTTTGCAATTGTATTTAAAACACACTCAAACACACGAGCACACAAACGCACATACATGCACACACACACAAACAAACGCAAAAGGACAAACAAGGGTTCAGCAAGACGTGTATGGTGTATGAGAACTTGCAGGAGTCGAAATTGTAAATCTTCTATAACTTTTAGTCAACTTTGACGAAACTTCTCTGAGCTAGTGCGTCTTTTTGAAGTGACTAGCAGCCTTGTCACCTGACCTGAATACTGCGTGCTGATTCGCTAAAACGCACTTATCGGTTTCTGTACACAAACAACAGGGCGCTTGTCTGCTTCTGCTGTAAAACGTGAACACGCGATGTCAGCAACTGATGTAAGTTTGAAAATAAGCAATGTATCTCACCTCGCTATAATGAAAACAAATGTTTTTATGTTTGTGTAATATAGAGGGGGAAAAATCACATTTCAGAACAATTAGAATATTTAAATTTTTGAAATTATTTTAATATCTTGATTTAAGCCATGATTTAAGCCTAGCCACGGCCCCCCTGCAATACCGCTACGGCCCACCGGGGGGTCGCGGCCCACAGTTTGGGAAGTACTGATTTATATAAATAAGAAATAGTAAGGGTCCAAAAATGGACCCCTAAGGAACCCCACAAAGTAGTCTTGCTGTGCTAGAATAGCAACCCTTAAAACAAACAAACTGTCTTCTATTAGAGATGTTATTTTTCAACCATTTATGTAATATCATGAAAACCATATTTGTACAACTGTTTCAGTAATAGGGCTGGGTATTGCCAAGAATCTAGCGATACGATACATATCACAATACAGGGGTTACGATACGATATATCGTGATATATTGCAATACTGTAAGAAAGGCAATATATTGTGATATTTCTTGTTTTTTTTTTTTTTTTTAGAAAGAGGATCTAATTTTAGAAAAAACATTCATAAAGAACACACCACCATATGCATAAAATCTTGCAAACAACGTTTAGTTAATCAATACAGTATCATTTGCATTTATATTATTTTGTGCAATCTAAGGGAAAATAGTAAAGTGACTGCAGGATTCTTTAGGTGTATATGTTTTAAAGGTTCACAGTATAACAGATGTACTGCTCTATAGTGAAAGAGAAGATGCTACCATCACTCCGTGCCCTTGGTCGTCATGCACTTTTCCAACATGACAATGATCCTAAACACACATCTAAGGCCACTGTTGGATTTCTGAAGAAGAACATGGTGAAAGTGATTCATTGGCTCCTGATCTAAATCCATTCAAACACCTATGGGGAATTCTGAAGAGACATCCAGCATCCAGTCTCTAAAAGAGGTCATTCTTGAAGAATGGAAAAAGATAGATGTTGCAAAATGTCGCCAACTTGTTCATTCCATGCCTAGAAGACTTGATGCAGTCATTAAAAATCATGGAGGCCCTACAAAGTACTAGATGTAGTAGTTTTTGTTGTGGGGTGTACTCATTTTTGCATCACCCTAATTTGAGTAAAACTGAAAAATGTGTAATCTAAGTTATAACATGATCGGGATATTAAGTGAGCTCTCAGATTTAATGCGTTTCTCGGGTTTTGGATTATGACATGGTCTATTTCGCAAACAACTGACTTGTCGATCTCCTTAATGGATTCTTTACAGTTGAAGCCAAGATGAGTCCACACACTTCAGCTCTGTATACCGCGGGAGCGGAATAATTCTATCGTCTTGTGAGCTGGGTTTGCTAATGCTAGCGATGCACCTTGCGCTTCTCCGGCTATGAGTCAGTTTATGTTCTGAGATAACGCTGACATCTAGCGGTTGTGTTTTATACAGTTCGTGGTTTAAACCGAACACCAAGCCACGAATCTTGGATGTAAATAAATAAATATTTATACAGTGTTTTTGAGAATCGATACAGTTTCGCCAATCATAATATCGCGATATTCACGTGTATCAATATTTTCTTACACCCCTATCCAATAAAGTGTAATGATTAACTGTATCAAAAGCTTTTGACAAGTCTATAAAAATACTACTAGTAAATTCATGATTTTCAAGTGCAAGAGTAACATTGTCAATCAGGTGAAGCAAAGCCATACAAGTAGAGTGGTTTTTGCAGAATCCATACCACTGTTTATAAAGAAAAGAATTAGAATCTAAATGAAAAGGAATCCATTTATAAACAATTTTTTCTAAAATTTTTGAAAAACATGGCAAAATAGATATAGATCTTATTGTTAAAACATTGAGGATCATCTGCTTTAAATAGAGGAATAACTATTTTTAAATCTTCTGGTATAATACCTATTTTCAAAGAAAGAGAAATATGAGCAAGTGGCTGCAATATTGAACATTTCACCTGTTCAGTATTTATGCTCATTATTTATCAAATCAAGTGAATTGGCCAAACTTTCATTAAAATCTTGAATACTAGAATCAGGTGGTTGGTAAATAACATCAACAATAATATTCTTTCCTCCAAAACCAGCAGAAAGCTCAACAAATAAAGATTCCACTATGGTTCTATCTGATTTTAAGGCGAGATCATCCCTAATTTTAAATTCATACTCTTCATAAATAAGCAGAGATTCACCTCCCAATCTATTCTCTCTAACAGCCGCGTTATAATTAGAACCAAGTTATAATTAGATACAGTGGTGCTCAGAATTATTGGCACCCTTGGTAAATATGAACAAAGAAGCTTGTTAAAAAAATAAATCTGCCTTGTTAATCCTTTTGATCTTTTATAAAAAAAATAAATAAAAAAAAACTAACCTGTCATTGAAGTAAAAGAATTGAAAATGTAGGGGAAATCTCTTTATGAAATAAATATTTTTCTCCAAAACACCACAATTGTTAGCACCCTTTTATTCAATACTTTTGCAAACTCCTTTTGCCAAGATAACAGCTCTGAGTCTTCTCCTATAATGCCTGATGAGTTTGGAGAACACCTGACAAGAGATCAGAGACCATTCCTTCATACAGAATCTCTCCAGATCCTTCAGATTCCCAGCTCCATGCTGGTGCTTCTTCTCTTCAGTTCAATCCACTCATTTTCTTTAGGGTTCAGGTCGGGAGACTGGGACGACCATGGAAGAAGTTTCATTTTGTGCTCAGTGACACATTTTTGTGTTGGTTTTGATGTTTGTTTTGAATCGTTTTCCTGATGGACGATCCAACCACGGCCCATTATTGGATTTCTAGCAGAAGCGGTCAGGTTTTGATTTTTATCTGTTAGTATTTGATAGAATCCATGATACCATGTATCTGAACAAGATGTCCAGGACCTCCAGCAGAAAAATATTAAAGATCCAGCAGTATATTTAACCGTGGGCATGGGGTATTTTTTATCCATGTGTGCACCAAACCTCTGATTGGGTTTGCTGCCAAAAAGCTCTTTTTTTTTAAGTTTCATCTGACCATAGAAGCCGGTCCCATTTGAAGTTCCAGTCTTGTCTGACAACTAAATATGCTGGAGATGAGAGCAGAGGATTTTTCTTGAAACCCTCCCGAACAACTTGTGGTGATGTAGGTGCTATTTGATACATTTTTTTAGGCTTTCTGACACTCAAGACTCAACTAATCTCTGCAATTCTCCAGCTGTGATCCTTGGAGAGTCTTTGGCCACTCAAACTCTCCTCCTCACTGTGATTTAGACACACGTCCTCTTCCAGGCAGATTTGTAACATCTTTAGTTGATTGGAACTTCTTAATTATTGCCCTGATAATGGAAATGGGGATTTTCAATGCTTTAGCTATTTTCTTACAGCCACTTTCTATTTTGTGAAGCTCAACAATCTTTTGCTGCACATCAGAACTATATTCTTTGGTTTTACTCATTGTGATGAATGATTAAGGGAATTTGGCCTTTGTGTTTCCTCATGTTTATACTCCTGTGGAACAGGAAGTCATAGCCGGACAATTTCATGTTCACCCTGGTGTGCTAAAAAAATCTAAATATGAATGGGAAAATACTTCAGAGATATTTTACTCATAAAAAATTCTAGGGGTGCCAATAACTGTGGCCAACGTGTTTTGGAGAAAAACATTTATTTTATAATGTGATTTCCCCCTCACTTTCAATTCTTTTCCTTCAATGAAAGGTTAGATTTTTGCTAATTTTATGAATAAAAGATCACAAGTATAAACAATGCAATTTATTTTTAGTCATCTTTACCAAGGGTGCCAATATTTCTAAGCACAACTGTAATTGAACTGTAATTTGGTGTTTTAGTAAAAATAAATAATGAATAAAATTGTCAATTCCTGGAGTGACTTCTTATGCTCAAATGAAAAACAGAAAAAACATTAGCAGGCAGAGATCTACATAAATCATTAAACTGAGTTTCAGTATAAAAACTACAAAAATTTGAAGCATCCAACGATGAAAAAAAAATTTAAATCTGGATCAACATCAAAATTATAAGAATCAGATCAAAAGGCTTAAAGGTCTCGGCTTCAAAATAGAATTTGAGAGTTTGTCCTTCAGCCGCAAGAATCTGACAATAGGTCGGGGCTTCTCTGATGATGCCACTGGCTTCCCGACTCTATGAGCCCAATCCAACTCTATTTTCCGATGATCCAGCTGTAAATTTTCACTGAAAATTCTCACTTTTTCTTCAGATTCAGAAACTTTTTCTCTTAGATTATTTCATGCCATCCACAACAATATTATGGCATCCTAATGGCCCTCCAGATATTCTGTCTTGTCTGAAATTGTGATCAAACTTTTACAAATTGTGTCCAGATCTGTCCTGGTTTCATTACAATTTGTAGACCAATTGTTACATTTGGTTTAAAGATAGTTTTTGAGTCATTTCTAGACTCACCTTAAAATCATAAATTTGCTATGACATGTTATTAATCCTCCTGTTTGAAGAATCAACTATGATTTGTACACAGGATTTGAAACTTTTTTCTTGTTGTTCAAGCAAGGTTCTGTATAAGTATTTTTGCTGTTCCAACAATTCATGCACTTAAGCCATGGTAACATTTGGTTTGGTCATCTGAAGCCAAAAACCTCCACAAAATATAGTTAAAGTCCACAATTTTGCTATTTAAAGTTGATTCTTCTATCTTGACACTATATTGAAAAGAAAAAAAAAAAGTTTTCACCCCCACCCCTGACTCTTAATGCATTGTGTTTCCTTCTGGAGCATCAGTGAATGTTCGAACCTTTTTGATAGTTGTGTTTGAGTCCCTCAAACTTTTGAATGGGGTAATTTTAATAAATTCAGCTTTTTGAATTATGCATTAACATATTCCCACTAATATCCTTGTTTTTAAACAGGAGGTTTAATAATCAAGTTACTGTCAGGCACACAGATGGAGGAAACGTGGAATGAAGACTTAGCTGGAGTGGGTAATGTATTGTCTCTTTTGCAGGGATGGTGAGGAGAAGACAGACTGGCAGACACAGGAAGACGGGTGGCAGGTAATCCTGGAGTCTGGAGCTGACTCGGGGACTGGAGCGGAGTCTGGAGCTGACTCGATCATTGGACGGGAGTCACTTTGGACTCGGGACGAGGACAGGAGTCGCCTCAGGACTGTGGTAAGGGACTGGAATCATCACAGGACTGAGGTCGGAGACAGGATCCTGGATGAGGAAGAGATTCATGACTGTGGCGGAGGCAATCTTCACTGAGGGCTCAGGCGTGGCAGCGGCCATCTTGACCGAGGGCTCAGGCGTGACGGCGGCCATCTTGACCGAGGGCTCAGGCGTGGCGGCGGCCATCTTGACCGAGGGCTCAGGCGTGGCGGCGGCCATCTTGCAATGAGGCTCTGAAGGGGCGGCGGCCATCTTGCGCCAACACTCTGAAGGGGCGGCGGCCATCTTGCGACGAGGCTCTTGGAAGGCTGCCATCTTGAGAAGGGACTCTGGACTGGCGGCCATCTTAGGAAGGGACTTTGGAATTGGGGACTGGCGAACAGGGAACTTCATTAAGATCTTCAAAAGAACTTCAGAAAGGAAAGGGTCCCTTACTTTGGTTATTAGGTCAGGATCTCGAGGGAAGATGGTGACAGGCGTGGATGAGGGTGACTGTGGTTGAGTGGCGGTGGTGTCTTCATCAACCTCACCAACTGTGAGGGAAGAATCACTCAACCACAGCACATAATCTACATACTGTGCCAGGGAACATGTTGTTGCTGCCGCTGGGACCTGCTGGTACAGAGGGTCGTCTAACCCACCCCAAAAGACAGTCTTCAGTGTGTCATCGTTCCAGGACACCAAATGAGAAAGTTCGAGGAACTCCTTAACATAGTCCTCAATGGGGCGGTCCTCCTAGAACAGGGTGAGCAGACGATTAGCAGGTACAGTATGAGATGTGGCAGATGGATCATATGGTCGATCTCCGCCAAAATCCGTGGGGCTCTGCATAAAGGTCTGGTCTTCTGTCAGGCACACAGACGGAGGCAGGCAAGTGTTAAACAGGATATTTATTTACAACAGAGGCATGGATTTGGCAGAGAACGTGACCGGTATGTAGATAACAGTAAACACGTGGAATGAAGACTGGAGTGGGTAATGTAATGTCTCTTTTGCAGGGATGGCGAGGAGAAGACAGACTGGCAGACACAGGAAGACGGGTGGCAGATGGGAGTAATAATAATAATAATAATACTACATTTTATTTATAAAGCACTTTACATTTTAAAGAAAATCTCAAAGTGCTACGATAGAGGCAAAATAAAATAAAGCAGTTAAAGCAATTTAGGTATTAGGTTAAAAATCAACTGCCAACTAAAACTAACACACAAAATTTAAACACTAAAAGAGTTTTAAACATTGAAAAACTTGTTTTTAAAAAGATACAATTTTAGGCCCTTTTTTAAAACCATTAGTCATTTGTGGAGCCCTCAAATGTTCAGGGAGGGCATTCCAGAGGCGAGGGGCCGCGGCACAGAAGGCTTTGTCCCCAATTGTGCGGGACTTAGTCTTAGGGGGAATGGAGCTGATGAGTGTTTGTGGAGCAGAGAGAACGTGCTGAGATCTGTGGTGTAAGGAGTTCTTGTAGGTAACTGGGGGCACTGCCATGGATGCACTGATGTGTGAGGAAGGAGACTTTATACTCAATCCGGGCAGAAATGGGAAGCCAATGTAAAGATTGAAGAATTGGTGTGATGTGTTCATATTAACGCACTCTCATCAGGATCCTAGCGGCACTTTTCTGTATGTGCTGGAGTTTCTGGATGCTCTTGCTAGGGATCCCGATGAGAAGAGCGTTACAATAGTCCAGTCTCGAGGAGACAAAGGCATGAACGAGTTTCTCAGCATCATGTAGGGTGAGTGTGGGACGGAGTCTGGCTATATTCCTGAGGTGGTGCAAAGATGTTTTGCAGAGATGTTTAATATGGGCCTCAAAAGGTTAAATGAGGATCAAACCTGACACCAAGATTGGTGACTAATGATGATAGGGGAATGTCCTGGCCAGAAAATGTAATACAGGTTATGGAAGATGATCTGGTCTGATGAGGGGAACCAATGAGGATAGCTTCTGTCTTTGAGCTATTCAGCTGGAGAAAGTTATGATTCATCCATGCCCTTATTTTCTCCAAACAGGCAGTGAGTGTGGATAAAATTGTTGATGATGGTGAGGACGATGAAGATGATGAATGAGTCTCAGTTTTGATGTATAACTGTGTATCATCAGCATAACAATGGAAAGAAATTCCCAAACAACTGATGACTTTGCCGAGGGGGAGCATGTAGAGGATGAATAAAATGGGTCCAAGAACTGAGCCCTGTGGAACCCCGCAACCAACTGCATGTGAACGGGACCTTGAGCTTCCCATGGCCACAAATTCAGATCTGTCTGTGAGGTATGACTCAAACCAGCACAAGATGGTGTTATTAAGACCAATAGAGCGGTACAGCTGTTTGAGAAGTATACCGTGGTCAATGGTGTCGAACACTACAGAAAGGTCCAAGAGGACAAGGAGTGATGGTGAATCAGCATCAGCTGTCATTAGCAGGTAATTTGTCACTCTCACTAAGGCTGTTTCCGTGCTGTGGGCGGAACGAAAGCCAGACTGAAACTTTTCAAAAAGGTTGTTGTATTTGAGGTGGTCCTGAAGGTGCCTGGCAACTACTTTCTCCAAAACCTTAGAAAGAAATGGCAGGTTGGATATCGGCCTATAATTAGCAAGAGTTTGAGGATCCAGGGAAGGTTTCTTGAGTAGTGGTCTGATTATAGCTGTTTTTAGAGCAGACGGTACATGACCAGACTGAAGTGATTGGTTTATCATCATAGTGATAAGGGGACTGATGACAGAAATATTTGCTTTCACCAGAGCTGTAGGGAAGGGATCGAGGGCACAGGTGGAGGATCTCATCCCCCTGATGATGTCCTCAACCTCTAGTTGAGTAACTTCTGGGAAGCAGCAAAGTAACCTTGAAAAAACGGACTGCGGATTGGCAGTTGGGAAAGGTGAGGGGGAAGAAACAGAAAAAGAGGAGCAAATTTTGGTTCTAAAAAAAGGTCATAAAATCATTACATTTTTTTTCTGTAGCTCCCGTGAGTGGAGCACTTTGAGGTTTAAGGAGATTTATGGTGGCGAACAACTGTTTGGAATTGCCAGGACTATTTTGAATAATATTTGAATAGTACTGTGACCACGCTTCTTTGATCGATGTCAGATAGGCTTTTTGGTGGTCCCGATGGGCCAGCTTATGAACAGTTAGTTCAGAAGAGTTATACCGCCGTTCAAGGGCACGTCCAGCTGCCTTCATTTTCCACAGGTCACTTGTGAACCAGGGAGCTGAACGGGAAAACGTAATTGTCCTAACTTTGATGGGTGCATGGAAATCCAAAATGCTGCTCAATGTCTGATTATAAAATTCCACAGATTCAGTGACTGATGGAATATTTGCAGAAAGGAGATGCTGAAGGCTTAAGGTCACGTTTTCTGTGTAAATGTTTTTCAGATTTCTAAAACGTATTTCACGTTTGGGCTTGATGTTAGAAGAAACAAAAGACAGCTCCATGGAGATGACCTTGTGGTCAGATACACCCAGATCATATACAAATGGTGCACTTAAAGGGGCAGACTCAGTAATGACCAAATCAAGAATGTTCCCCTTGATGTGTGTGGGAACATCAACATATTGTCTGAGGTTTAAGCAGTCCAGTAACTGCAAGAATTCTGTAGCAAAATGGCAAGAAGGATTGTTGAAATCTCCAAGTATTATTATATTGGAGGAGGTTGCACAGAAAGTTGAAAGAAAATTGTACAACTCTGAAATGTAGAGCATGAGGTTGATTTGGGTGGCCGGAAGATTAATAGTACGGTCATAGGGAAAGGAGGCTTACAATTAAATGCCAGACATTCAAAAGAAGACAGCTCAGGGAGGGCCAAAAGGGACAGATCCAAGTGACTGCGGTAGATGACAGCCAAGCCACCACCACGGCCAGAGCTACAAGCTTTTTGAAGATAACAGTAGCCAGGAGTAGGGGTGCACGATTTGGAGAAAAAATCTAATTGCGATTTTTCTGGTTAAAATTGCAATTTGCGATTTTATAAAACAAATGATTTTTTTTTATTTTTTATAAACAATACCAGGCTTGTTTTGCTTGTTTGGGCTGCACAATTTGGCCCAAAATTTTGTGCTAATATATTATTTTGACTAATCATTTTTATTATCATTATTGCTAAATAAAAATATTAAACCAAATAAGAAATATTACTGTTGTAATAACTTTCATTATTAAAGTATTTAGCATTAGTATTTAATTATAAATATAACTATAATAATTAGAAAATAATATTTAAAACTTGTATGACAAAATGTGGGGTTACTTGTTAACATGCAAGCAGTATGTCTATAAATCATTAGAAAGGCCTAAGGATTTATTATCAAATATTATATTAATCTGTCTCAATAATTTCTTTATTTTTGTCAGGAGATATGCAAAATCAAAAATGGAGTCCATGTATTTAATATGAACTACGTGCCCCTTATGTATCCACTGTGGAAAAAAACATATTGATTATATGTTCCCCTCAAAGTTCTTTAGAAAGAGGAATTATTTTTCCTATTTTTACATTGAATAGGATTGAGTGAGCTTTACTTGGCGCTAAACAGGTCCGTTTCATACTGGACGCCGGAGGGCACCTTTGAGCAGATACTCCAAATACTCCAAATAAATACAATATAACAAATGCTGTTCTAGGAAATTCCCAATGGGTATCATCAAAGAATATACACTAACAAGAAGCGACACTCAATAGAATGTTCCATTGCAACACCGGCGCCCAGCAGTAGCCCTGCGTTTCCGCCATTTTGGGGTGAAAGCCACTCGTCAGTCCACTAGTTCCTATGGCAATATCAGCTGCTTTGTTAAAACAAAACGTACATTAAAGCTGAAATCCAACCTGAATGATGACAACACAGAATAAAATACTACCACTAGTGATCATTAAATCCTTTTAACAGTTTATTTTACAGACTTTGTGTTTAAGTCTTCCACTTTTTTTTTTTTTTTTTTTTTTTTTTTTTTTTTTTTTTTCACCAAACCTTTGCTCTCTAGAAACCCAGTCAGTTTGGGTTAAAATTCTTTGAAGTTCAAGTATTAGCATTATAAACACTGAATTAATACCAACATATAAAATTAAATTAAGGACATGCATCAGAAAAACTGGGAATGTTGGACAATAAATATAGCTATGAATATAACAGCTTGATTTAGTAGTGTATGTCTGTGTCCAAAAGTGGGAATTATGCGATAACGGACACAGCAATGCATCATGGTCGTTATGTTTGTAGCGTGATCCATTAAACGTACAATATAGCCTATTTCAATTCAGACCTAGATACTATTATTACTATTACTCCACTAAGTTTGAAATATATTGTTCGCTGCAAACATGATCTTAAATTTATTAATTATTAATTTACTATTAATAAATGTGTAAAGTTGGATAAAATGGAAATACTCAATAAAGTAGGCTAACTCCTTTACCTCAGATGGATGAATGGTTGGATTCCACAACTGGTAAAATAAAACATATTTAAGACAATACAACATTTACTGTAGGAACCATATAATTTACTGGTGACTTAATTTAAAAAACTGTTCTATTGCGCTTCTGATTTGGCAGTGAAATTTGCTGATTTTGGGTACGTAAGATGTGAAGGATTCTATGGTCCAGTTAGTATTTTCACCCCATAATGGCGGCCGTGCTACCAGAGCGCCATCTAGTGGCTGTTACCCAAAAAGTATCAAAGTGTCGCCTTTTGGGTTCTAAGCTCTTTGGTATCATGCTATTGCTGTGACTGAATAAAAAGAAGGTAGAAACGCTTTGATTGATTAAACATGAATAAAATAAACAGACAACTATAACAATACATGGTTTAAATGTTTTCTTCAAGCCTTCTCGGGTATTTCCGTAAAAATAAAGTATATTTATAATCCAATGCTGATCAAAATGCTATTTCAAACACTCAACTGATGTTATGAAGTGAGTTTGGAGTAAAAACACACTAAATGTTAGAAAACATTTTGTTAGAAAAGAAGTTCATAAAGGCTTCTCATGTTTGGAAAGTTTGTTTTGACGTGTGTTGCTTTTTCTAATGCGGTGCTCTCAGATGGAGCGTCATTTACTACTGATCACAGAGCAGCTCTTCACTAACACGCTGTGTACATATTTATATAATTAAAAATCGCGATTTCGATTCGATTACGATTAATCGTGCAGCCCTAGCCAGGAGGACAAATCTCATTTAAAACAAAAAACATCTGGTTTCTGCCAGGTTTCTGTGAGGCACATTATGTCCAAACTTTTGTCCTGAATGTAATCATGCATAAAGCAGGATTTGTTAGTGAGTGATTGTGTATTAAACAGTTCAATTTTAATGTTGGATGAAGTAGTGAGTTTCTGTATGGACCGAAGTAGGCTGTGGTCCACTCCATGTTTTCTATCCATCTCCATGTGTGGAGCTGTTGCAGTATCTCCAGTTTTACTAACCCACAGAGTGTCAGTACTCTGATGACGTGGAAGAGATGCAACAGGGTGAACAGTTGCACAGACGGAAGGGATAGCGTTACCAGACCGGGAGTAAACAAACTTTCGCCAAGCACTTCTGTGGATGTAACGAGGCCGACGTAGGAGTCCAAGTTCTTAAATGACTGATATACGTGATGGAGTGTTGTAGTTGTTATATTCCATCAGTTGAGTGGTCGAGTAGTTCATTATGCCAGCCACATGGACTCCACCTCTGTTGTCAACCGCTAGTCAAAGAGGCAATATGCAGAGCAAAAGAAGAACTCGGCACCAAAAAAAAAATCATCCGTAATGTGGCTGAAGAAATCGAGACCAGGAAAGGGGGATCGTGGTAGGCACCACAAGAGCTGTGAGCGCTGGAAATGCAGGCAGAGCTAGGAAAAGCCCTGGCTGGTTAACTACAAAGCTAGCCGCAGGCACTTGCTACCAACCGCTGCCAGCCAAGTGGAGTCATCTGAATCGGTATGATCCGTACAACAGTCCCAATTTTAATTCTGACGAATTTTACTAGTTACAGTCATTAAGATAAAATCAAAACTCGAGTGGAGAAGCGGCAAAGAGACAATGCCAGCGTCCTCTCCTCTCTCTCCAAGAATCTCATGCAGTGTCATATCATAGACGGAAGGCAGGAAATCCAGGTAAGTAGTGGGTAAGGAGTCCAAGGTACATATCACATTGTGCTATCCGTAGACAAGACCAGACAATGTGGTGGAGTGAACATGGGGCTTAAGTAGTGGTGTGTTCAAGAGTGCTAACAATGGTGATGGCTTTCAGGTGTAGGTGATTGGTGAGTGAGTGCAGGTGAGGAACCAGAGGGATGCTGGGAAATGGAGTCCAGGGAAGGGGAGACAGACAGTGACTGTGACAGTTATAAATAGGATATTTTTTTATTATGCTACTTATGAATTTATTTTCATTATTCCAAGCATGTGCTATTTTATTCACAGCAGACAATCATGCTACTGACCACGTGATCAGCGCGCGCATTCCCACGCTCTTCCACCGTGAATATATCACCACCTGAATCTATCAGTTTGGCATATAGCTGAACAAGTAATTTTTACAGATCCACATGATAAACACTTATCATCCAAATAAAGCTCATGGCAAGGTTTAAAATGAGGCAGAGGTGGTAAAATCCTTGGTCTGTCTAGGGGTTCAGGGGCATGCCCCCCGGAAGAAGATTTTGTACATTTTAAAAGATAAATTCATTAATCTGGTGCACTTTGAGAGTTCAAAATAAAGAGCTCCAACCCATGTTCAGTGTCCAAATTGAACAAAGAAAAAGACTGCATTGACTTGTACCTGAATCCACTGTTAAAAATAAATCATCCACCTACCTGATGATATTCTGTGATTTAGATATGTGCATCAGATCATCATATTACAATTATTCAAATTCTCAGTGTTAAGCATGGTAACATATCACACTGAAGAAGGCTGCTTATAAATTAATATTTAATTAAAATAAAAGTTCTTCTTATGCTAAATTACATTTCCTTAATAGCCTAAACACAGGCTTTACTCCCAACAAACTTATCAGAATAATTTCTTTTAGTTAAGCTTGTGTATATTTTTAGGGTGTTTTCACACCTGTAGATCGATTGCATTATTCCAAAACAGGGACTAATTTTGTTACAATGTTGCATTTTCTTCTTGGTTCGTTTTGATTGCACAAGGGAATATTTCAAAAGCGCACCAAAATGTGTTTATGCAAATCAAGTGCGTGTACAACTGTCCCCTTATTGGTCATAGTTTTCTCAGCGTCATCCATTAAAATTATTGACAAGTTCGCTTCATGAGCATATTGTAGCTTGTTTAGTACGTACTGTCGAGACACACGCAAACACTATACGAATGTAGCCATCATTCCTGCTGTTAAATTATATTAGTATTAATTCAAGCGCGCTCTCTCTGTATCTCTCAGCGCTGTCTAGTAGGCTAACAGTGTCGAGACACATGGAAACACTATGAATGTTATAATGCAGCAAGAGCGGGAATCAAAGCTTTGTCAGGACAGCGTTCTTGCAGACTTGCACAGATAAGCGTGATTACACAACATTTTAAGGTGATGAGGTGCTCTTTGGTTTTTAACTGCAGTAATTAATGTGCTCTCTCACAGAATCAAACACTGCTGCATTTTATATAACGCACTTCCCACTATGATATTGTTTGGTTCGTTAGTCAGTTGGGTCAGATTTCTTTCACACCACAAGCAAACTGCTCCATAGTTAATTTGCAGCGTCTTACCGTGAAATGACAGTTCCCTGTTTTTATTAAAATCAACACAATGATTTCTCTCTCATCCACCTGCAATTATTTTTTTTTACTACATAAGGTCTTTATCAGACGGGCTGCAGCGTTAATTTTGCGTTAAAAGATTTTGTTTCTTAAAAAAAATTAAACACTTATTTAATATATACTTCATCTTTCAATAATTCAAGCACTTTTCAAGTACCTTTTCAGGAATATCACTATTTTCAAGGTTTTCCAGTGCCTTAAAATTTCAAAAAGTCATTCAAGTACTTGAAGCACTTTAAGCACCTTGTGCGAACCCTGTATATATAAACATCTTATGTAAAATATCTTACTCAGGACAGTACTAAATAAAAAAAATAATATGCATTTTGAATGATCTCTCTTATTTTGTTAAAATTATTCACATTTTTAGATTCTGCAAGTGGTTCACATACTTTTTCTTGCAACTATATGTTCCCCTGCACTTAAGGAATTTTGCACACATTTGTTCTGAACCCTGTGACTTAATTCTGACCATTTAGTTTTTTCATTTTTTATTTATTACAATGGTATATTCTGTTCTAATTTAATTCTGTAAATCAATTTGATTGTTTTTCGGTGCATCAATGTTGCGCTGTACTTAAAGGGTTAGTTCACCCAAAAATGAAATTTCTGTCATTAATTACTCACCCTCAAGTTGTTCCACACCCGTAAGACCTTTGTTCATCTTCAGAACACAAATTAAGATATTTTTGATGAAATCTGAGGGTATCTGATCCACACAGACAGCAATGTCAATGCACCTTTTGACGTCCAGAAAGGTAGGTAAAAACATGGTTAAAATAGTCAACGTGACTACAGTGGTTCATCCTTGATGTTATGAAGCGGAGAGAATACTTTTTGTGTGCAAAAACAAAACAAAAATAATTACTTTATTCAAAAATTTGAACTGTTGTCATATGTAGTGAACTCAGTGCAGGCTTCCTTGTTTATGTCCGAACGCCAACTCAGTATTGGCCGGATCCTGTGTCAGCATCACATGCATGCGTCGTGCTTAGGGCTGCAACAACTATTCTATAAAATCGATAATAATCAATATAAAATAAAAATGCTCTTAAAAATAGTGGAGGAAGAAGAGTGAGCTGCTGCAGGAAAGGTACGTGATCCAAGCTGCCCAAAACATGAGAATTCTTTATTTTAAGCTTCAAGCTAATGCATTAGCATAATGGCTTGCCCTGTCAGGTGCTTTGACAGATGCGTGTGCATCATCAGCGCAAAACGTTCATTCTACGGCTATATCCTTATCTGTAAATGTTACAAATTCACGCGAGCATTTCCATTTTGCATAAAGGCTCGTCCTGACAGCCTGCTTTAAACTTCAAACTTTACTGAATGAGCGCAGACGGAACGCGGCAGAGAGGGAGACAATTATATATATATATATATATATATATATATATATATATATATATATATATATATATATATATATATATATATATATATATATATATATATATATATATATATATAATATTAATTTTGCTGAAATATCTGTTGTTTAAAGTTAAATTTAGATTTAAAAGTCAACATGTCATTCAAGTATTTTATGAGAGTAAAGGGATAACAACATGTAACTGAATATAAATGAAAGGACGTTTCTTATAGCCTATTTACAGGATAAAGAAATGACAGTAAGAGGTGATTGTGTCCATAGTGAAGGTGCGTGTCCCTGCAGAACATTTATCTTGTCTGTTGTTTGTGTTTTTCTTTATCTTTATTGCCATCTTAGTTTGTAATGTAGAGATTTACACTATATTCACTATAAGGGTTTTTCCTACATTGAAAATTTTATGGCGGCCGCAAAACGAATTTTTGTCCTGCCAAAGCCTTATTTGATCAGTTATTGAGAGTTGTTTATTAGTGATGCAGATGACTGCTGCGCTTGTGATAGGGCGCATGTTAACTGACGGAAAGAACAAGCAGAGAGCTCCTCCCTCGTGCGCGCAAACTCTCTCAGTCTTCAAACTAAGCGCTGTATTTGCTCTCTCCCTCGGAAATAATAATGTAAATCAGGGGTCTGTTGACCCCTAGTGGTCCTTGATGTAATCCCAGGGGGTCCTTATAAAATATCTGAATATGAATATTTGTATATTTTGACATGTTCCCATAAAAGAAGAAGATAATGTATGTATAACATGTACAATATTATAACTGACGATATGACTGAATATTATAAGTCAACTAACGTAGTAGTAAATAATACTTGATTGCATTTGGTCATCAAAGATATTGATACCAATGAGCCAATATTATCCTGGGGTCCTTGAGGACGGTTCTAAATATGACAGGGGTATGAAGGTAAAATTATGCCATAAAGAATCGCATGCGCAAAGTAATATTTGTGGAAGTGTACACAAGATTGTAAGCGTAAATTAAATTTGCATGCACAAGAGAAGATTTGTAAGGGTGTAAATTGCATTTCAAGCGTAAGAAAAAATGATTTGTGATATTTTACTGTTATTCGTAAGCGCAGTTCATGAATAATGAAACTACAGCTTTATGCTAAAGCAAAATAAATATGATCTGTATTCTTCTGACTTCCATTTTTCCGCACTTACACTTTAGGCACGTTTTTTTTTCGACGAAATTCGGCCAAAAGCATTGCAAGCCTGTGAACAGTGATTTGCAAGCGAAAACAAGTTTAAAGAACTGCAAAACGGATCTGTATGTGTAAAAAAACAAACTGTTGCAAATGTCTAAATGACTTGTTGTGTACGTACGGCCAAAAGATCCCGAAATAACCCGATTTGTACAGTTCCGTCTTTCTTTTAGCTGCGCTTACAGTTTTGGCACGATTCTCTCACTCACTGAGTTTTGCAAGTGTGAGGAGGAGGACGGGTCCTTCTTCTTGTAGCCAATTAAATCAGCTTCTCGCTGAATCTCTATCCTTTATAAACTGTGTACCATTAAGCTGACTCCCATGTGTTCATACTGAATTTCGAGCTGGTGTTAACGTTATTGGATTGGTTTGGCATTACATTGAAATTTCATATAATCTGCTTACACCATTGAACTGATGTAAACTTTATAATCAGAATGACGCTAACTTTATAATCCAAACCCCATTGGGGCTAGAGTACTGTTAAAATAAATAAATTCATTCATTCATTAATTGGTTAGTATTCTAAATTATTATCTGACAATGCTCAACACTTGATATGCTTTGACAATGTAA
This sequence comes from Hypophthalmichthys molitrix, assembly GCA_037950675.1. Lineage (NCBI taxonomy): Eukaryota > Metazoa > Chordata > Actinopteri > Cypriniformes > Xenocyprididae > Hypophthalmichthys > Hypophthalmichthys molitrix. The sequence goes on from CM075502.1 coordinate 4,858,757, forward strand.
ATCCTTTATACTATGCCAATAAAGCTACTTAAATATAAATTTGTCAATCGCTGATTGATTGCTGATGCAGAGTTTTCAGACCATGCCTCTGTTCATGGTATTTAACACTCAATTATGTATTTTGAAATATTGCCCTGGTCTGACTGAGTCAATATTGATTCTGATTACTTTCATACGACTGATCAAGCTAATGTAACTACATTACTAGTATTAGAAACTGTTTTCTTTGTGTCCAGATTTGACTAATGAAAAACACTTCAAATAAACATAAAACAACTAAACTTTGACAAAAGTAGTCTTTAATAATGTCTAAATATATATCTAAATGCAAGTAACTGTGGGAATCTTATGTTCCCAGCAACACACAGCCATGTATGTTTATAGGGCTGTACAGCCATCTAGTGGCTACACGATGGTATTACAGATGATAAATGTTGAATAATTTATAGATAAACATTTAGTCAATATTTTAGTAATATTTTGTAAAATCCCCTTAAATTACAACATGTCAAAGAAAAAAAAAATATTATTGTTGATTTAATTATTATTGAACCAAATTTTACTAGAAACCATACACATTTTCTAGGCCATACTAGACCTACTTTAAAGTAGTATCAAGATTACAAACTAATATCATATGGCCTGTTGAAGAGGATGAGGAGGAGAAATATACAGTGAACACAGAAATTTTCTTAACACCATCTCAAAATTCAGTATGAACACATGGGAGTCAGTCAGCCTAATGGTACACAGCTTATAAAGGACCATGTTTTAATAATAATAATAATAATTATTATTATTTGGGTATTTCTGCATTAAAAGTACCATTCCGGCAACGAGAACGATGCTGAACTAAATATCTGACGATAAATATTTTGGCATCTGGCATGTTTATTGAACCAATCAGAAGAGAGTAAATCGAGAGTCAGCGAGAAGCTGATTTGATTGGCTACAAGAAGAAGGACCCGCCCTCCTCCTCACGCTTGCAAAACTCAGTGAGTGAGAGAATCGTGCCAAAACTGTAAGCGCAGCTAAAAGAAAGACGGAACTGTACAAATCGGGTTATTTCGGGACCTTTTTGCCATACGTACACAACAAGTCATTTAGACATTTGCAACAGTTTGTTTTTTTACACATACAGATCTATTTTGCAGTTCTTTAAACTTGTTTTCGCTTGCAAATCACTGTTCACAGGCTTGCGATGCTTTTGGCCGAATTTCGGCGAAAAAAACGTGCCAAAAGTGTAAGCGCAGAAAAATAGAAGTCAGAAGAATACAGATCATATTTATTTTGCTTTAGCATAAATCTGCAGTTTCACAATTCATGAATTGCGCTTACGAATAACAGTAAAATGCTGCAAAACATTTTTTCTTACGGTTGAAATGCGATTTACACCTTTACAAATCTTCTCTTGCGCACGGAAGCCTGCACTGAATTCACTATGTATGACAATGGTTCAAATTGTTGAATAAAGTCGTTATTTTTGTTTTGTTTTTGCTTTTATTTTTTCATTTCATCAAAAATATCTTAATTTGTGTTCCGAAGATTAACCTTACGGGTGTGGAACGACATGAGGCTGAGTAATTAATGACAAATTTCATTTTTGGGTGAACTAACTCTTTAAAGTGTGCTCGCACCAGCAATTTAGCAGATTGAATTTGATTTTCCAACATGTGAAATGCAAATCCTGTCTGCAGTGTGGCCTTTCTGCAGTTATTTATTTATTTTTTATATTTATTGATCCAAAATGTTTTTATAGCCTACATTTTCTGCGATCTTATCTTTGTATGGTGTGGCTGTAAAAAGTATAGCATATACTCCTTTGACCTTGAACGTGGTAAGACGCATTCAGCGCGTGCATCTAGTGGACTGCTGTTTTCAAACGCAGGTCACTCGTACATGCGCTGTTGTATGATTCGACCAACAGGCGACTATAGGCAAGACTTGACAATTCTTATTGGACACCCCTAATATATTCACATAGAAAACAGCTATAATATTATTATTTCAAAAAAAAAAAAAAAAAATCTGTATTTTTAATCAATAAATGCAGCAGTGGTAAGCATAAGAGACTTCTTTCAAAGCATAAAAAAAATTGTACCAACACCAAACTTTTGAACATCCTCAGCTCACCTGTTTCCCCTTTTTCTCTGTCAGCAGCTTCCTTCAGAAATGTTGAAATGTTTGGAGCTTCCCCTCTGTTGTAGAGGGGTTATTTTGTCGCTGCTGAAATCACAGAACAATTTTTATCAATATTTGTTTACCATGAGAGATCAAAACACTTTTGAAAACTTGCGCTCCATGCACCGATAAACAGTACACAGTATATACACCTATATTTATGTTAAAGGCACGATATGTGAAGAAAACACGAAAAAGCGTAGCGCCAGATCACAGTCCAAACCAATGCTTATACATATGGTTTCTGGTGGTGCGTAGATCAAAAGATAATTTAAAGATCCGCACACGAGAATGAAGTCAAAAAAGCTCCAATTTATTGTCCAGAGGCCATAAAAAGTGCAAAAGTGCAAAAGTGCAAGTGCAGAGTGCAAAACGTTTTCGGAATCAACCCTTCATCAGTGCCATGATTCCAAGTATACACCTGTATCCATTTAATAAGCTTATTACCGTAATCATTATAGAAAACAGGACCTCCAATACTAACACCATAAAGGTAAATAGATCTAATCATAGTTATACAACACTTGTAAAAAAACATTTCTCAAAAAAATATATATTACTTTTCGAAATATCCTATAAATATACATTGTAAATACTTAATTCTCACCAAAAAAAAAATACTACATACCAATTGCAAATTGAAATACATGATCTTGAAAAACGTACAAATAGAAAATTACACATCCACATGATTGACAACTGAAATAAATAATCACAACATGATTAAAGCAAAAAAAATCCAATATGTATAAATTTACCAAAGAAAAATAAAAATTTACAAAAACAATTGAGAATCAGTTCTTCATTCATACCTAAAGGATGTAAGCATTTAAGATCAAAAATCCATTTGCACTCTCTTTGTAAAAGTTTCCGCTCTATCTTACCACCTCTGCGCGACGATGCAATGTGTTCAATTACACAAAATCTAGTTCCAAAACTGAATGCGACAAATCATTAAAACGATGGGCAACTAAAGATCTCTGATCATTTCTTCTGATTGCACTCATATGTTCAATGATACGTATCCTAACTTTTCTGTTCGTCTTGCCTATATATTGTTTCTGGCATGGAGAGTTCAATAGATATATTACATTAGTAGAAGCACATGTCACAAATTGTTTAATCGTATACATACATTTCGTTATACTATTCCGAAAAGAAAAACATCGTCTACGAATGTTCTTACATGCCGCACACCTAAGGCAACAAGGCACAAGGCAACGTTACCCTCGGTTTTATTTTGTAGAAATCATGGGAACACCAAAGACGCTTTAATATATTACATGTTTTGTTAGACAAGGCAACAACTGTTTGGTTACATTTATAGACAGAAAATGAATTATTGTTATATAGCTCAACATGTTTAGTCTCTAGTTTTCTTGATTTTCCAAGTACCATGCTTTTACCATGCCTCAGAGAAAAACTATTTTGTCAAGTAGCTAATACATTTTAAAATTAATTACATGCCATTTATCAACACAAGCCACCCACCATTTTGTCACACCCTCACGCCATATGAACTTTCAGTTTGTTTGTTTTCATCTGTCACATGCTCTTTTGTTCTAGTTTCCTGCCACAATCTGTCACCATGGACACTAATCTCATTTATCACAGCTGTTAGTCATTTTAGTTAATCGTCTGTGTATATATGTTCAGTTCTGTTGGTGTGTCTTTGTCGGGTCTCGTATCTACTTGTGTTGTGTTCTGTATTCTCCCGTTGGATTATCAAGTAAAGACTTATTTGAGTATTATCTTCTTCGTCGTGTGTTTGATATACAACCAGCACATTACACATTTATTAAGATATCCTAAAATCAATCTGGCTTACTGCAATGTGCCTCACAGCAGCCGCCGAGCAAACGCACAAAGTAACAACATTTTCAACACAGTCAGATGTCTCTAATATGATAAACAGCACTGTATTACCTCATACGCTTGACCGGAAGAAGCGGAAGCGGCGACTGTGGCATAATAAGAGCTCCACTGCTCGCAAGGGACGTGTCGCGTTCGTCTATTAGGAATTGCTCCAGCGGCCTCATTCAGCTCCCACAACACTCGGTCCTGCTCTGCTTCATACTACAGTAACGTTAATGACCTCATCCATGGATATGATTTCTGCCCGAGTCCCGTCCCGATTCTTTTCCACTGACTGTGAGGTGAAGACGACATCTCTCAAGAATCCACGCTCAAACTCGGCGTCATCAAACTACGCCTTTGTTTTGAATAGGCAATCTCTAGCTCACCCACTGACAAATTACCAGCAAAAACTTTACAAAACTATCAAAATCTCTCATGTACACAAAGATGTGATTAAAAGCCCAAACTTTCATTAAACGGGGGGGGGGGGGGGTCATATATTCTCAAATGTTCAACATATAAACTGGTTGTGAAGAAAACAATGCAGTCACATATCAGAATAACTTTTAATGACAAAAGGAACATGTAAGAGACATTTGTTTCAGAAAAAAAATAAGAGAAAAAAGAAGGAAAAGACATTTGTTTCAGTTGCTGAGATGCCATTTTGCATCACATCTGTTTGCAGTTGCACTTGCTCTTGACTGCTCATAAGTTGCTGACTTGGCACTTATGTCTGTACTCAGGCTGGCTCTGTACTGGGTCTTTTTTTTTTTTTTTTTTTTAACAAGACTGAAAATCCTCTCGCAATCAGCATTGCTATGGATGATCACCAATATCCCAAGCATTACTACTGAAAGGTTGGAGAAGACCTCCTTGCCTCCCCTCTTCAACAGGCCAAAATCTTGCCAGGCCTCATCAATGCGCTTGCTGAGGATGCTGTCGTCAAAGCTGGTTGTCTGATACATCCGGAACTCATCTTCCACTTAATCCACAGTGACCTCTTCAGGCAGAATAGAAGGAAAGCGACAGATAAAGAATCTGAGAGAACAGAATTTCTCAATTTGCCACTTTGCCATGTCTGCCACAACAGCATGCATAAGCAGCTCATCCCTAAATGGACATTTGGAAACCATGTAGTCAGCTGCAGATGAAAAGAACTTCCTAACATCTCTGAAGAATGGCTTCAGCTCTAGGTCATCTTGGCTTTGAATAAAGATCTGAGTGTCATGGCCAACTGAGAGTTCCTCATCAGGTAGCTGATTTTCCCTTGTGCTGGTTGGCTTGATACCTCTACCAATATCATTCATCACAGTGATCACATGTTCAGGCTTACAGAATGAAAGCAATACCTTTTTCCAGTTGCAGCTCCAAAGTTGGAAGCAAAATATGTATGCTTGGCTCTTCCTTTTGAAGAATTTGGATGCCGATGTCAAAAATAGGTATGGCTCTCTTCAGAAAGAGTGAATACACCTTTGATATGGGGTTGGTGAGAAACTGAAGTATCTTCTCAGGTTTTGTCAGTTCCCTTTTCTCTTTACTGGTTCTTTCAGGTTTTGTTTTTTCTTTTGCAGCTCTCTCTCCAATTTCATTTTGCTTGAAGAGGAATCTGGTTAAGTCAAACTCTGTAGCAAGATGTGCAGGAGCTTTAACTTCTGGTAGACTGGTAAGTGGTGTGGCTTTAAGCTTCTGGGTAGAACCATGCAGAGGTGTGGACAGCTTTGGTGGGGCCAGCTTTGTAGTTGGTATGCTAATGGAGGGTGAAACATTAGGCTTCTGGGTAGAACTTTGCAGAGGTGTGGGCAGCTTTGGTGTGGCCAGCTTTGTAACTGCTATGCTGGTGGAGGGTGAAACTTCAGGCTTCTAGGTAGAACCATGCAGAGGTGTGGGCAGCTTTGCTGGGGTCAGCTTTGTAGCTGCTATGCTGGTGGAGGGTGAAACTTGGTGCGTTCACACCAGATGCGAATTTAGCATTAAGCGCGAGTGATTTACATGTTAAGTCAATGCAAAGACGCGAAAAGACATACGGCGGCACAAATTGAGCATTTCAGGCATTTGACGCGCGTAACGTTTATTGTGTTTATTCAGAGGAAGTGTGCAGAAACGAGACTGGAGCTACCTGGCAGAAGCCCCTCTCATGACGCGAATTCGCGTCTGTTGTGAAGTGAATTCCAACTATGTGCGAATAGCATGATTTATTTGTGCAAGTCGGGTCTGCTGTGAACGCCCCATTAGGCTTCTGGGTAGAACCATGAAGAGGTGTGGGCAGCTTTGGTCGGGCCAGCTTTGGTGTGGTCAGCTTTGTAGCTGCTATGCTGGTGGAGGGTGAAACATTAGGCTTCTGGGTAAGAACAGATTGAGGCTTTGGCAACTTGGAGGAACCTGGGGGCTCTGTCTTCTTTTTCTTTCCTGCATCCACTTCATTTTTAAAGAAAACAGTAAGAGAATCCCACTGTTGCAGTAGACGGTTCACACACTGCCCCAGAGACAGCTATCTTATGGAGGCCAGCTTGAGGATCTTCCTCACCTCTGCATCACACGTGATCTGTATGTCACGTAGACATGACTTTCTCTTGCTGCTTTTGTCCAGACAGTAATAAATGGTGATGAGGAAGTCTTCAATGTTCACACTAAGCTGCCTCAATGCCCTCTCTGCAGCTAGATGTATCAGGTGGCAGGCACAACCAACTAGGTAGATGTGTAGATTTTGTGCCTTCAAAAATGCTGCTACGCCTTTCCCCAAACCCTGCATGACTGCAGCAGTATCAGATGCAAAACTGACACAATTTGACCATGGTATGCCTCTCTTCTTCAGTTCACCATCAAGCAATTCAAATATTGCTCTCCCAGTAGGCTCTCTTGATTCACAAATCTTGAGCAAAATTACAACTACCCTACTAAGACTGGCATCAAAAATCCTAACAACAATGGGGTCCATTTTTATTGCCTCCATGTCTGTGCTTCCATCTGTAGCAAGGCTATAAGGAGACCGCTTCATTGCTTCTGTAATGCGCTCATCATCATTCCTGGCCAGGATTTTTTATTACGGAGGCAGTCTTGGTTCTGGCACAGCCATACTGTTTGGCTATCTCACTATCAGGAAACATCTTCCTAAACAGTGGTCCGGCATGGTCTGCAGCAGCTTACGGCAAGTTGTGCTCTACAATGAATGTAGTGAAAAGGGTTTCTGCCCGAATTGGTCTCAAATCTTGTGATTTTAGGAAGAATGAGTTAATTTTAGGGGTTGAATCTGTAACAGACACAATTTTTAAATGTTTATTCCCCTCTACGTGACGTCAACAGTCTGCAAGACACACACAAAAAGAATAATGTGTGCTTATACAAGCTGATAATTGAAAGTGATTCACTTGTGGTTATTTAATATAAATAAAAAATTGTTTGCAATTTCAAGTATTTACATTAGGGATGTGTGCTATGACTAATTTGACGAATAAGTCTTTAAACTGAGATTTTGTAATGTCAACCAGTCTAAAATTAAGAAACCCCTAAAAAAAGTAAAAAAAAAAAAAAAATAATAAAATAGGAACATTGTGTGTACATGTGAATAATTTAAAATACTTAATATATTATTCCAATATCCAAATATAATACAAAAAAAAAGGGTTTATATTTGTGACGTGCTCTCTTTGCTTTTAATCATTACATTAAAAACAGGACCAGCATTAGCTGAATAAACAGTCAACACAAACAAATTAATAGAAAACAGTTGACAATAAATAGACAGGACCAGTAAGAGAAAAACAAATCGATTATTCTAAAAAGAATAGCAAGTTAGCTGAGTCCGACATATAATGAGGGGCTGCGTTAACGGTAAAGCATCCGTCACTCAACGAATAAAAAACAAAAACGCATGGATAATACAAAATGATTTCTGACATTTTGACAGAACCTAGCATGTAATTTTTTTTTTTAAATTTTACAATTATCTTCTCTCTGAGTGTGCGCGCGTTTGTGAGAGGCACAGCACTGAGAAAATTATACTTTATAACACGCTAGTTTTCATACAAAATAAATATGTAACAATTAGGTACTTTAGTTATTATTAATACAATAACGCAACACATGTAGGCTACGTTTCTCAACACTGAGAATGAATAAACGCCTGTTTCTCCAGACTCATGCTTGTCACTCATCCTTGATTTCAGTAGGCTACATTAAAATCTTTGCTAACCTGCACATTATGTTGTGCTGAACAGTTAAAGACTACAACTGGAAAGTTATATAGTTCTAAATTAATAATAATAATAAAATAAATAATTTAAAAATTATGTGATGTAAATGAGAAATGAATAAACCCCAAGTTTAAAGATTTCCATGTTGTTTATTAACTACATTAGCTTATATATGCACACATCACGAAATAGGCAAAATTAAAATAATAATTAAGAAAATCTAAATATGTAGACCTTCCTATATAGCTACATTATTACCTGAAGCTCCTTGATGGCTAATGTCAAAATCATAATTGCACACTGTGCAAAACACATGGTTTAATAGTTTTGATGGGCAGAGGCACGGCCATTGCTCCTGATATTTTCTGAGGAACTGCTGTGGGGCATGAACTCTTTTCTTTTTGGGTCTGCTGCTCTCTTTCTCCCTGTCAGTGTCCTCGTCTGAAGTCATGTTTTTTTTAGCTGCAAGGCACGCACGCACGCGCGCACACACACACACACACACACACACACACACAGTAACTTTCTGCTGCACATGCACTCACTTTTTCCCTTCATGTCATAATCTGCTTTATAAATTATGAATAAGAATAAAATGTCAAGTTTAACAATTTGCGACAAGGCCAATGAGCATATAACTTTACATTACTTTGCCAATTAAATGCCTGGTGAACAAGCAAGCTAGCTTGCAAAATTACACTGTGAAAGAGCTGCTCTGAGACCAAAAAAAAACCTGTGTGTGAGCACAGACCACGCGCCTGAAAACTTAAGCATTTTACAATTTGCATGGTATTTTAAGATAATCAGTGCGATCACACAACATGAAGTTAACTCAATTCAATATTTCAACTTTCCACATCCACACCCATTTACCTTAAAGAGGTAGAAGTGCTGTGACTGTCCTCGCATAAGAAATCAGTCAGATTGCGGAAGGTGGATCGAGCAGGATTTTGTGTTGCTGTTGATTTGTAGTCTCTTTTTAATGATAGGCCTTACACATTTGTCAATCATCCCCACTTGCTATTTGGGGAATGAACCCAGCGCTATGATTGGTCGAACTCTTCTTCTTGGCTGTCGCTTGATTTGAGTACTGCGCGTGCACAGAGGCATCACCAGGTTTTTGCGTAGTTTAGAGTGTCAAATCGTACCAGGGTACTTTGAGGTCAAAATGCGTACCTGCTACGCATAATGCATACATGTTGGGAGATCTTGGTTGAGATGCTAACAGACTTATTCAAAGACACTAAACCATTTCTCTGAAGTAAATATTCAACAGAAGTATGTCATTTACAAGTAAGAAAAATGTCAAGAACAGTTGTATGTATTTTGTGATTTTAATGACTAAACTTACCTGAAAGCAGTGAAAACAGCAGCGAGAGACAGTTTTTGCTGCTTGTCATTTGTTGTTTCTCCGTTTCCATGGCAACTCTGCTCCGCTCCACTGTTTGAATGCGGTTTTAATGTTTTTAACTGTAAAAATAATATAAAATAAATATACATAGGCCCCGGGACTATGAGTTACTGCAGCACATCTTTCTAAAACATTACTGAAGTTGTGTTACATGAATAGAATCTAGAATCATTCAAAATAACAGTTGCCAACTCAGTTACAATATACAATTAAGAAAATTGCTTACCTTAAAATCTTTTTTCCTGCTTTTGCGGAAAGAGAAGTCCTTGATAATGTCACTGAAGTCCAGGGATTGGAGAATGTCATTTTCCAGGGACATCAAAGTAAGATGGTTTAGTTTCTCTTGCAACATGGAAGAACGAATATGGTTTTTGACTAAAAACAGTTTGGAAAAAGAACACTCTGCACTGGCGTTAGTCACAGGCAAAGTCAAGAAATTACGAAGAGCTATGTCCATATTAGGGAACACAGACTGCAGGTTTTTCTTCCTCAGGAGCTGAAGCAAGGCACTTTTGTTTTTCTCATTTTTTGTAAAGTCCTTGAATTGGGAAATTTCATCAGGGAAATCGTCTTGCAAATCCATGCGGTATTTCTTTTGAAGACACACAGCATTAGAACGTAGTTCTTCAGAGGTGATTGTATGCATGTTGCTCAGAAATCCAAAACTGTGTATGATTTGTAGTGCTGATCAAGCTCAGTCACAAGTTTGTCAATTATGACATTAAACACACAAACTTGAAAATTCGGTCTTCCTGACATTGTACTCTGTGAATCTGGCACAAATGACTCATCTGGTTGCTTTTTACGTTGTCTCTCCCTTTTGTATGTCACTATTGAATGTCTGAGATACACAATGACATGTTTTCGGCTGTTGAATCAAACCTCTCAAACTGATCACAGAGATCTGCGATAAAATCTCTCAATGAGCCCACCAGAGCAACAGCATCAGAAAGGTCAAGGGCAACCATTTTGAAGTTGTGTGCTTGTTTTTTTCCACAAACTGCACAGGATGGCAAGATTCTTCATCTGCCTAGAGGGAGATGTGGCCTCATTGCGAGTGGTCAGGTTTTGATGATCATCATCTGCTATTGTTTGAAGGGATTGGAAAATGTAATTTGTGCATGGGTTCTCCACCTTGTGTTTGACAAGGATTTCAGAGTTTGAACACGCCCCTTTCTCATTTTCTTCTAGGTTGGACATAATCTGCCACCTCCAGGTGGATTTTGAGCAGCAGTTAAAAAGAGACTGTACAAATGTGAAAAACACATCAGTCTCAAGACAGCAGTTCACAGCATTTACCCCAACTAAGCTTAGAGTATGTGCCACACAGGGAACCCATTCAGCTAATGGGTTGACTTGACGTATGTGGGATTGCACACCTTTGTAAACACCAGACATATTTGTGCCATTTTCAAAGCACTGTCCACAGCAGTTCTCTATGTTTATGTTCATCTCCGTCAGAACTGAAATAACTGAATTGAAGAGTGACTCACCAGTGTGACTGCTTATGGGTAAAAACTTAAGAAAACACTCCTCTGTGCTTCCTTCTTCAGATACATATCGCACAATAAAAATCGGATCAATTAACTCCTCACACACAGTAGATGAAAGACAGGAAGGAGTCCCCTTGCCTGCAATGCTAAATTGTACAATATGCTTTCTAAGAAATGGATCAAATTGACTGATTAGTTCAAGGCAACCCAAGTAGTTTCCATTCTGGGGTGATCCAAATTGTTGGTCGTCTCCTCTGAAAGCAAGTCCTCTCTCAGATGTAAATTTAAAAACGGCAACTACTCTTTTAAGAACCTCTGACCAGTACTGGCTCTCTGTTTTGTACTGCTGTTTCAATTCATTGTCAATTTTACCCTGTTCTGCAGTTCTTGAAATCCACACAAGCATGCATTTGTGACGAAACTCAGATCCCTCATGCTCTACAATCCGGTCATTTGCTTGCTTCCAATCGTTAAATCCATCAGCACTTCCAAATTTTGAATGGGCGTTCTTGTCATTTACACCAAGTAGTCGGCACGAAAAACAATACATGGCTCCTTTAGACGGGGAATAGAGCAGCCAATCTTGTTGCATATTTTCACCATTTACTAGTCTGCGATTAGAAAAGACTTTTTGAAAATATTCTTTTTTTAATTTTTATATTATTGTTCTGATGCAGAGAAATCAGCGGTCATATTTTGACAAAACTTGGGTCCTCTGTCAGCCCAGTACTCTTGAACCTTGTTGTTGATCTCTCCCCAAGTTCCAGGATACAATGTGTACGATGAATATCACTGTGTACGATGGGATACAGCGTGCAGGGTAGGGAGGGAAGCTGATGCAAGGCCGCTGATCTCAGGCTGATCTGCAGAAGGCTGTCCCGGTTCATTATTATTAGCATCAACCTCAACCGAAATGTCATCTCCTTCCTTAGTCTCATTAGCTCCAGCAGCAGATGAAGTCGGTGTTTCATCCTTCTGGTGATCTGGTCAGGATAAGCATGAAACATTTTTTAAACATAAGCTGTTAGATTAACACTAACCTGTCAACATGGCTTGCTAATAGCGAATATAGGGGTGGGCGATGAGCAAAATGTTATATCATGATACAAGTAATTTTATTTCACAATAATGATGTATTTCACAGTATAGTTATTTTTGCTTTAAATAAGATTATCATATCAAAATTTGATGCCACTGAAATTTCATAATTCTTGTCACTAATTTCAATATCACAAAATAAAATAGTAGCTTAAGAAAAGAAACTCAAGCTTACTGAAGACAACAGTCACAAATTACAATAGGACAAAAACTTTTTTTCTCTGTGACTTTAAGGATGCTTTCATATTTGGTTCGATTGCCTGGACCAAACCCAAGTTCAATTGCTCCCCCTCTCCCTGCCCCCACTGGACTGTGTTCATATCATATTATTTGGGTCCTACCCGCGGTTCATTTGCGTCATCAAACCAGCAGCTATTTACTCCGTTGCTTAGTAACGACGCCGCAGGAGAAGGCGGCAAAATGCATAACCTTGCTCTCCTCACTTTTATATTTTTGTTTTCGAACCATTGGTTTTGTTTATAACGGCACTTGTGTCTATCTGCCGCGAATGTAGAACACTGAAGGTGAGCAGAAATGAGATAGGCTACACCATAGACATAATAAATAAATATGTATTTATTATGTCTATGGACTACACTACAGCTCTCTGCTTGCAGCACATCAGTCACGCTCGTCAGGAAAGTAAGTGAAACACACAAACACACATTTTTATCAAATAATACAGCGTTAATAGCGGTTCACTTCCACAATTTGGTAAGTTTGCGTTCATATCAGAAGCGAACTGTCCTGGAGTTCACTTGAACCGCACCCCAGACCACCCTTTAAAGCAGACTCGGGTACAGTTCGTGGGTGTGCACCAGAGTTCAGAAGACAGTGTTTACATCATCCAAATGTACCGAACTCTGACGTCAATCGAACCCGAGTGCGCACCAAAAGTGGTAATGTGAAAGCATCCTAAGTTTAATGATGTGTGACTATTCTTTACAACTACAAATCCCGGTCACAGGTGCTGTTGTGCTATAGTAATACCCTCACAGAACATGGTAGTAATCAGCCATCCATGCAAAAGCAGAGAGTTTGGTGTGGTGTACTGTTGGTACATCTGTCCAGGCCAACATCTGATGTCCTGATGCCTTCAACTGGGGAACCCAGAGAACCTGCAATAAAAATAGTACAGATCAAAATTCATAATACATACCCATTATAAATTATCTCATCTAATATCAAAAATTGTCATTCCAGGTTTAGGCCCAGTCCACACGGAGACGCGTTTTTGTGAATACGCACAATAGGATAGGCGTTTCGTCCACATGGATCCGACGTTTTCGGAAGGTGAAACCGCTATTTTTTGAAACCGGGTCCCAGAGTGGATAAATCTGAAAACGGCGTCTTTGCGTTGTCGTGTGGACAGCCTATCCGTATATTTTGTGAAATGATGTCATCACCCCACGTGTCGACCCTAGTCAGACGCCGCTAACAGCACAAAACAGCAGCAACAACAACAGTAGGAGACTCTAGATGCTTGTGTTCGTGCTGCAGAAGCTACTGAGCCAAAATAAAGCGTTATTTCTAAGCTTTACTATAGTTTGTATACAGCGCGCAAGGTTTATGCGCATGCTCCAAGTCTTATTCGCTGTTTTAAGTGTATCTCTGTGGCAGAATTACAGTGCCACATACTGGTCTGGCATGTATACTACATCGTTTTGAGTCGTTTCAGTGGTTTCGTGTGGACACATATTTCTTGAGACAAGGAAAAAAAAAGATTGGATAGGGTAAGCTGCGGCTTCGTGTGGACGTAGCCTTAGTTTAAGTTTAGCTCAATATACAATATTTGTGGTAGGATATTGCCCAAAAGAAATGATTTCAACTCATCCTTCTGAATATTCCTTTAACATGGCATTTTGTGAGAAGTCCAGTGACCTTGTGACGTTTTCTTTTACATTGTAATTTTCATACAAGATAAACAGTTAATGCAAAATATAAAACATCCATGCGTATACAAACCTCATTTGGATAAATATGATGGTGGAAAACTTGAATCTGCGTTACACAGGAAAGCCTGTCAGTGATGTGCTGTAAAGTAAAAGGAAAGACACCGATAACACAGTAAAACTGTATTTTCATAGTGGGTCATTTTATAATAAAGTCATCATATTATATTTTTTAAAATAATTTTGATTAATAATATTCATCATGAGCTGTTTGTATGCTCCAGCTACTGTTCTAAAGTTATAGTACACAAGACACACAAATGAGAGGTACAGCCTCTCCCTAATCTTACAAAATAACCATCCTGACAAACACGTTGTATGAAGACTAGGGTTGGGATAAAACACACCTCCTAATCCTCACATATCATCTAAAACTGAATATGAAAAAGAGTTATATTTGTTGTTTCCCCTCCTCAAGTCCATATTGTCGTTTTGTCTTCTGGAGGCCATCTTTCAGCCTCCATGCAGTGGGTAGGTAGAGCTACATTAGGCTAGGACAGCCTAATGGCATAATAGAAGTTACCATAAATGTATCATAAAACATGTGAGCGCGTATCATAAAACAACTACGCGCGAATAGCATGATTTATTTGCGCAAGTCGGGTCTGCTGTGAACGCCCCATTAGGCTTCTGGGTAGAACCATGAAGAGGTGTGGGCAGCTTTGGTCGGGCCAGCTTTGGTGTGGTCAGCTTTGTAGCTGCTATGCTGGTGGAGGGTGAAACATTAGGCTTCTGGGTAAGAACAGATTGAGGCTTTGGCAACTTGGAGGAACCTGGGGGCTCTGTCTTCTTTTTCTTTCCTGCATCCACTTCATTTTTAAAGAAAACAGTAAGAGAATCCCACTGTTGCAGTAGACGGTTCACACACTGCCCCAGAGACAGCTATCTTATGGAGGCCAGCTTGAGGATCTTCCTCACCTCTGCATCACACGTGATCTGTATGTCACGTAGACATGACTTTCTCTTGCTGCTTTTGTCCAGATAGTAATAAATGGTGATGAGGAAGTCTTCAATGTTCACACTAAGCTGCCTCAATGCCCTCTCTGCAGCTAGATGTATCAGGTGGCAGGCACAACCAACTAGGTAGATGTGTAGATTTTGTGCCTTCAAAAATGCTGCTACGCCTTTCCCCAAACCCTGCATGACTGCAGCAGTATCAGATGCAAAACTGACACAATTTGACCATGGTATGCCTCTCTTCTTCAGTTCACCATCAAGCAATTCAAATATTGCTCTCCCAGTAGGCTCTCTTGATTCACAAATCTTGAGCAAAATTACAACTACCCTACTAAGACTGGCATCAAAAATCCTAACAACAATGGGGTCCATTTTTATGTCCTCCATGTCTGTGCTTCCATCTGTAGCAAGGCTATAAGGAGACCGCTTCATTGCTTTTGTAATGCGCTCATCATCATTCAGTTGTGCTCTACAATGAATGTAGTGAAAAGGGTTTCTGCCCGAATTGGTCTCAAATCTTGTGATTTTAGGAAGAATGAGTTAATTTTAGGGGTTGAATCTGTAACAGACACAATTTTTAAATGTTTATTCCCCTCTACGTGACGTCAACAGTCTGCAAGACACACACAAAAAGAATAATGTGTGCTTATACAAGCTGATAATTGAAAGTGATTCACTTGTGGTTATTTAATATAAATAAAAAATTGTTTGCAATTTCAAGTATTTACATTAGGGATGTGTGCTATGACTAATTTGACGAATAAGTCTTTAAACTGAGATTTTGTAATGTCAACCAGTCTAAAATTAAGAAACCCCTAAAAAAAAGTAAAAAAAAAAAAATAATAATAAAATAGGAACATTGTGTGTACATGTGAATAATTTAAAATACTTAATATATTATTCCAATATCCAAATATAATACAAAAAAAAGGGTTTATATTTGTGACGTGCTCTCTTTGCTTTTAATCATTACATTAAAAACAGGACCAGCATTAGCTGAATAAACAGTCAACACAAACAAATTAATAGAAAACAGTTGACAATAAATAGACAGGACCAGTAAGAGAAAAACGAATCGATTATTCTAAAAAGAATAGCAAGTTAGCTGAGTCTGACATATAATGAGGGGCTGCGTTAACGGTAAAGCATCCGTCACTCAACGAATAAAAAACAAAAACGCATGGATAATACAAAATGATTTCTGACATTTTGACAGAACCTAGCATGTAATCTTTTTTTAAAATTTTACAATTATCTTCTCTCTGAGTGTGCGCGCGTTTGTGAGAGGCACAGCACTGAGAAAATTATACTTTATAACACGCTAGTTTTCATACAAAATAAATATGTAACAATTAGGTACTTTAGTTATTATTAATACAATAACGCAACACATGTAGGCTACGTTTCTCAACACTGAGAATGAATAAACGCCTGTTTCTCCAGACTCATGCTTGTCACTCATCCTTGATTTCAGTAGGCTACATTAAAATCTTTGCTAACCTGCACATTATGTTGTGCTGAACAGTTAAAGACTACAACTGGAAAGTTATATAGTTCTAAATTAATAATAATAATAAAATAAATAATTTAAAAATTATGTGATGTAAATGAGAAATGAATAAACCCCAAGTTTAAAGATTTCCATGTTGTTTATTAACTAAATTAGCTTATATATGCACACATCAAGAAATAGGCAAAATAAAAATAATAATTAAGAAAATCTAAATATGTAGACCTTCCTATATAGCTACATTATTACCTGAAGCTCCTTGATGGCTAATGTCAAAATCATAATTGCACACTGTGCAAAACACATGGTTTAATAGTTTTGATGGGCAGAGGCACGGCCATTGCTCCTGATATTTTCTGAGGAACTGCTGTGGGGCATGAACTCTTTTCTTTTTAACAATTTGCGACAAGGCCAATGAGCATATAACTTTACATTACTTTGCCAACTTAAATGCCTGGTGAACAAGCAAGCTAGCTTGCAAAATTACACTGTGAAAGAGCTGCTCTGAGACCAAAAAAAAACCTGTGTGTGAGCACAGACCACGCGCCTGAAAACTTAAGCATTTTACAATTTGCATGGTATTTTAAGATAATCAGTGCGATCACACAACATGAAGTTAACTCAATTCAATATTTCAACTTTCCACATCCACACCCATTTACCTTAAAGAGGTAGAAGTGCTGTGACTGTCCTCGCATAAGAAATCAGTCAGATTGCGGAAGGTGGATCGAGCAGGATTTTGTGTTGCTGTTGATTTGTAGTCTCAAATCGTACCAGGGTACTTTGAGGTCAAAATGCGTACCTGCTACGCATAATGCATACATGCTAACGGACTTGCTAACGGACTTATTCAAAGACACTAAACCATTTCTCTGAAGTAAATATTCAACAGAAGTATGTCATTTACAAGTAAGAAAAATGTCAAGAACAGCTGTATGTATTTTGTGATTTTAACGACTAAACTCACCTGAAAGCAGTGAAAACAGCAGCGAGAGACAGTTTTTGCTGCTTGTCATTTGTTGTTTCTCCGTTTCCATGGCAACTCTGCTCCGCTCCACTGTTTGAATGCGGTTTTAATGTTTTTAACTGTAAAAATAATATAAAATAAATATACATAGGCCCCGGGGCTATGAGTTACTGCAGCACATCTTTCTAAAACATTACTGAAGTTGTGTTACATGAATAGAATCTAGAATCATTCAAAATAACAGTTGCCAACTCAGTTACAATATACAATTAAGAAAATTGCTTACCTTAAAATCTTTTTTCCTGCTTTTGCGGAAAGAGAAGTCCTTGATAATGTCACTGAAGTCCAGGGATTGGAGAATGTCATTTTCCAGGGACATCAAAGTAAGATGGTTTAGTTTCTCTTGCAACATGGAAGAACGAATATGGTTTTTGACTAAAAACAGTTTGGAAAAAGAACACTCTGCACTGGCGTTAGTCACAGGCAAAGTCAAGAAATTACGAAGAGCTATGTCCATATTAGGGAACACAGACTGCAGGTTTTTCTTCCTCAGGAGCTGAAGCAAGGCACTTTTGTTTTTCTCATTTTTTGTAAAGTCCTTGAATTGGGAAATTTCATCAGGGAAATCGTCTTGCAAATCCATGCAGTATTTCTTTTGAAGACACATAGCATTAGAACGTAGTTCTTCAGAGGTGATTGTATGCATGTTGCTCAGAAATCCAAAACTGTGTATGATTTGTAGCGCTGATCAAGCTCAGTCACAAGTTTGTCAATTATGACATTAAACACACAAACTTGAAAATTCGGTCTTCCTGACATTGTACTCTGTGAATCTGGCACAAATGACTCATCTGGTTGCTTTTTACGTTGTCTCTCCCTTTTGTATGTCACTATTGAATGTCTGAGATACACAATGACATGTTTTCGGCTGTTGAATCAAACCTCTCAAACTGATCACAAAGATCTGCGATAAAATCTCTCAATGAACCCACCAGAGCAACAGCATCAGAAAGGTCAAGGGCAACCATTTTGAAGTTCTGTGCTTGTTTTTTTTCCACAAACTGCACAGGATGGCAAGATTCTTCATCTGCCTAGAGGGAGATGTGGCCTCATTGCGAGTGGTCAGGTTTTGATGATCATCATCTGCTATTGTTTGAAGGGACTGGAAAATGTAATTTGTGCATGGGTTCTCCACCTTGTGTTTGACAAGGATTTCAGAGTTTGAACACGCCCCTTTCTCATTTTCTTCTAGGTTGGACATAATCTGCCACCTCCAGGTGGATTTTGAGCAGCAGTTAAAAAGAGACTGTACAAATGTGAAAAACACATCAGTCTCAAGACAGCAGTTCACAGCATTTACCCCAACTAAGCTTAGAGTATGTGCCACACAGGGAACCCATTCAGCTAATGGGTTGACTTGACGTATGTGGGATTGCACACCTTTGTAAACACCAGACATATTTGTGCCATTGTCAAAGCACTGTCCACAGCAGTTCTCTATGTTTATGTTCATCTCCGTCAGAACTGAAATAACTGAATTGAAGAGTGACTCACCAGTGTGACTGCTTATGGGTAGAAACTTAAGAAAACACTCCTCTGTGCTTCCTTCTTCAGATACATATCGCACAATAAAAATCGGATCAATTAACTCCTCACACACAGTAGATGAAAGACAGGAAGGAGTCCCCTTGCCTGCAATGCTAAATTGTACAATATGCTTTCTAAGAAATGGATCAAATTGACTGATTAGTTCAAGGCAACCCAAGTAGTTTCCATTCTGGGGTGATCCAAATTGTTGGTCGTCTCCTCTGAAAGCAAGTCCTCGCTCAGATGTAAATTTAAAAACGGCAACTACTCTTTTAAGAACCTCTGACCAGTACTGGCTCTCTGTTTCGTACTGCTGTTTCAATTCATTGTCAATTTTACCCTGTTCTGCAGTTCTTGAAATCCACACAAGCATGCATTTGTGACGAAACTCAGATCCCTAATGCTCTACAATCCGGTCATTTGCTTGCTTCCAATCGTTAAATCCATCAGCACTTCCAAATTTTGAATGGGTGTTCTTGTCATTTACACCAAGTAGTCGGCACGAAAAACAATACATGGCTCCTTTAGACGGGGAATAGAGCAGCCAATCTTGTTGCATATTTTCACCATTTACTAGTCTGCGATTAGAAAAGACTTTTTGAAAATATTCTTTTTTTAATTTTTATATTATTGTTCTGATGCAGAGAAATCAGCGGTCATATTTTGACAAAACTTGGGTCCTCTGTCAGCCCAGTACTCTTGAACCTTGTTGTTGATCTCTCCCCAAGTTCCAGGATACAATGTGTACGATGAATATCACTGTGTACGATGGGATACAGCGTGCAGGGTAGGGAGGGAAGCTGATGCAAGGCCGCTGATCTCAGGCTGATCTGCAGAAGGCTGTCCCGGTTCATTATTATTAGCATCAACCTCAACCGAAATGTCATCTCCTTCCTTAGTCTCATTAGCTCCAGCAGCAGATGAAGTCGGTGTTTCATCCTTCTGGTGATCTGGTCAGGATAAGCATGAAACATTTTTTAAACATAAGCTGTTAGATTAACACTAACCTGTCAACATGGCTTGCTAATAGCGAATATAGGGGTGGGCGATGAGCAAAATGTTATATCATGATACAAGTAATTTTATTTCACAATAATGATGTATTTCACAGTATAGTTATTTTTGCTTTAAATAAGATTATCATATCAAAATTTGATGCCACTGAAATTTCATAATTCTTGTCACTAATTTCAATATCACAAAATAAAATAGTAGCTTAAGAAAAGAAACTCAAGCTTACTGAAGACAACAGTCACAAATTACAATAGGACAAAAACTTTTTTTCTCTGTGACTTTAAGGATGCTTTCATATTTGGTTCGATTGCCTGGACCAAACCCAAGTTCAATTGCTCCCCCTCTCCCTGCCCCCACTGGACTGTGTTCATATCATATTATTTGGGTCCTACCCGCGGTTCATTTGCGTCATCAAACCAGCAGCTATTTACTCCGTTGCTTAGTAACGACGCCGCAGGAGAAGGCGGCAAAATGCATAACCTTGCTCTCCTCACTTTTATATTTTTGTTTTCGAACCATTGGTTTTGTTTATAACGGCACTTGTGTCTATCTGCCGCGAATGTAGAACACTGAAGGTGAGCAGAAATGAGATAGGCTACACCATAGACATAATAAATAAATATGTATTTATTATGTCTATGGACTACACTACAGCTCTCTGCTTGCAGCACATCAGTCACGCTCGTCAGGAAAGTAAGTGAAACACACACAAACACACATTTTTATCAAATAATACAGCGTTAATAGCGGTTCACTTCCACAATTTGGTAAGTTTGCGTTCATATCAGAAGCGAACTGTCCTGGAGTTCACTTGAACCGCACCCCAGACCACCCTTTAAAGCAGACTCGGGTACAGTTCGTGGGTGTGCACCAGAGTTCAGAAGACAGTGTTTACATCATCCAAATGTACCGAACTCTGACGTCAATCGAACCCGAGTGCGCACCAAAAGTGGTAATGTGAAAGCATCCTAAGTTTAATGATGTGTGACTATTCTTTACAACTACAAATCCCGGTCACAGGTGCTGTTGTGCTATAGTAATACCCTCACAGAACATGGTAGTAATCAGCCATCCATGCAAAAGCAGAGAGTTTGGTGTGGTGTACTGTTGGTACATCTGTCCAGGCCAACATCTGATGTCCTGATGCCTTCAAATGGGGAACCCAGAGAACCTGCAATAAAAATAGTACAGATCAAAATCCATAATACATACCCATTTATAAATGATCTCATCTAATATCAAAAATTGTCATTCCAGGTTTAGGCCCAGTCCACACGGAGACGCGTTTTTGTGAATACGCACAATAGGATAGGCGTTTCGTCCACATGGATCCGACGTTTTCGGAAGGTGAAACCGCTATTTTTTGAAACCGGGTCCCAGAGTGGATAAATCTGAAAACGCCGTCTTTGCGTTGTCGTGTGGACAGCCTATCCGTATATTTTGTGAAATGATCATCACCCCACGTGTCGACCCTAGTCAGACGCCGCTAACAGCACAAAACAGCAGCAACAACAACAGTAGGAGACTCTAGATGCTTGTGTTCGTGCTGCAGAAGCTACTGAGCCAAAATAAAGCGTTATTTCTAAGCTTTACTATAGTTTGTATACAGCGCGCAAGGTTTATGGGCATGCTCCAAGTCTTATTCGCTGTTTTAAGTGTATCTCTGTGGCAGAATTACAGTGCCACATGCTGGTCTGGCATGTATACTACATCATTTTGAGTCGTTTCAGTGGTTTCGTGTGGACACAGATATTTCTTGAGACAAGGGAAAAAAAAAAGATCGGATAGGGTAAGCTGCGGCTTCGTGTGGACGTAGCCTTAGTTTAAGTTTAGCTCAATATACAATATTTGTGGTAGGATATTGCCCAAAAGAAATTATTTCAACTCGTCCTTCTGAATATTCCTTTAACATGGCATTTTGTGAGAAGTCCAGTGACCTTGTGACGTTTTCTTTTACATTGTAATTTTCATACAAGATAAACAGTTAATGCAAAATATAAAACATCCATGCGTATACAAACCTCATTTGGATAAATATGATGGTGGAAAACTTGAATCTGCGTTACACAGGAAAGCCTGTCAGTGATGTGCTGTAAAGTAAAAGGAAAGACACCGATAACACAGTAAAACTGTATTTTCATAGTGGGTCATTTTATAATAAAGTCATCATATTATATTTTTTAAAATAATTTTGATTAATAATATTCATCATGAGCTGTTTGTATGCTCCAGCTACTGTTCTAAAGTTATAGTACACAAGACACACAAATGAGAGGTACAGCCTCTCCCTAATCTTACAAAATAACCATCCTGACAAACACGTTGTATGAAGACTAGGGTTGGGATAAAACACACCTCCTAATCCTCACATATCATCTAAAACTGAATATGAAAAAGAGTTATATTTGTTGTTTCCCCTCCTCAAGTCCATATTGTCGTTTTGTCTTCTGGAGGCCATCTTTCAGCCTCCATGCAGTGGGTAGGTAGAGCTACATTAGGCTAGGACAGCCTAATGGCATAATAGAAGTTACCATAAATGTATCATAAAACATGTGAGACAATACTGAGCACCATACAACAAACAGTAATAATGGATACCATTTCCTGGGGATATGCATGTTCATTTATAGAACAGTCTGTCTATAAATCAATGTGCAGGAGAGTGGTTTTTTTTGTCGGAAAAATGCAGGAAAGATGCAGGTTTTCTGTGTCTCTTTGTCTCTGCTTTTCCACGTGGCAACCCACACATACTTCAGGGCATAAAACTAAGGCTGGTCTTCTCAGGGGATGGCAAACCCCAGAGTAAGTTTTAAACAATTATTTGTTAACTATAACAAATAATTGTGTCTGATTTGCCTCAGTCGTTACAGCACACACACAGACAGCTAGCTGTCAGACGTCAAGTCTCGTGAGTAACTTCTTCACATTTTTTTGTTTTGTTTAAAGTGTCAAATACTCAAGGTTTTGTCAAAAACACACACACAGTCTGTGAACAAAAATGTGTATATTAGATCTGTGGCACATTCCCTTCAAAAATAAAAACTAATCCACTGCGTTCGCTCAGATGTCAGTAAATGAATACTTGTGTTCACTCTTACATCCAACAACAAAACATCTAAATTACTTACCAGGCATTGTTGTCACTACAGCTGCTCGAGCGCAGAGAAAATGGCGGACAGCGTACAGCTCGCTGAGGGCGGAAACTATGGTAATACAGGACTGCATTCAGGCCCGACAAAACATTGCAAAACGTTTTTTAAACGGAAACGGTGGTGCGTTGAACACCCTGTTCTGATGACGCAAGAGTTGCAACTATGGCAGCTGAGAAGGACATTCTTTGTGTTCTTTTTGAAGAATTTTCAGAGCCTGATGAAATCGGTATAAATACCTGTTTAATACTGCAAAATACGCTCGATGTTACAGTCACTGCCCTTGCCGTCCAGAATAAAAGAGAACATCCCAATCGAGTGAAGGGATTTGTGGAAACTGTGGTTCCTAATTACTGTGATCCAACATTTGCCTCGCATTTCGGGATGAAAAGACAAACATTTCTGATGAAGGATAATCCACTTCTTGCCTCTGAGTCTGTGTTATGATCTATATGACCTTATTATTTTTATTTTAAGTATTAGGCTGATCATTATTGCTGATCATTGTTGTTGTGCTATGATATTGTAATATTTACCATTATATAATCAGAGGAGAATAGAAAAGTTTATGAAAGTGTTGTGGTAGATTTTCCCCTACGCACCTGACTTAAGTTTACCTGTTTACCTGGGGCGTCTCCTAATCGACACCCGAGCGTCTCCTAATCGACAATCAATAATATACCTGATCTTCCGGAGCGTCTTCTAATCAACACTCAATAATATTCCTGATCTTTCGGAGCATCTCCTAATCGACACTCAATAATATTCCTGATCTTTCAGAGCGTCTCCTAATTGACACTCAATAATATTTCGGTCAATGTCTTGACCCAGGGCTCTACAGTGCGAGCATTTCGCTAGCATTTGCGCCTGAAAATAACTGCGTGCGAGTGTGAAAAAATGTTTAGGCGCATTGGTGCGTGTGACCTGATCGTTGCTCATGAATAGAACTATAATACAATTGGAACAAAAAGTACACCTCCTAAAATGCATCCACACTGAACAACAGTTATGTTTTGTACTGCAATCGGCTGCTTTTCATGCCTTCATTCAAAGGCTTTGCTTCAGTCAGCAGAGCAAGTGCAAAAGACATGCGTGACTAACATTACACAAGATTGTTTACAAGGTGAAACGGGTGATGCGCATTTACAAGACAGTCTCATGCTGCTGATGTTTCAGCCAAATTAATACTACAATTGGATTATCATAAGCAAGTTCAGAAATTAACGGGGGCTTGAGGGCAAAAATGTCACCAAAAAATAATAGAAACACATGCACCGTTATGAATGCCTGTGTTGTTTTACTTTCACTTTTAAAGTAGCGGCAATTGCTTGAATGGTGGGTGGGTTCATTATTATTCTTAATGAAAAACACAAGAAAACAACACAATGACAAACTTGCTTAAATATGCACTTTTACATTTAGCTTCGCAACCAAATCTTCATCCATCGTCTTGTCATTCAGAAGAATGAGGCGAAGTGAGGTGAAATCTGACCCCTGCTGCTGATCTGCACTGCGACTCTCGTACGGCTCACACTGAATTGAGCAGACGTGTTCAGTTTTTAACTGTATCTGTTCTCTAACTAAACTAAATTATTTTTATTACTATAAATTTCAAAACGACGGTGGGGGGCGGTGCCACGGTCACGGTGGGCAAGTGAAGTGTTGAAGTGATGTAACCGGCGTAGCGGCTGAACACCGATAACACCGTTGATCTCAGCAAGTTAAGTAATATCACACGAGTATAGGCTACTCCTGTTTCTCCAAGTATTGGCATGATTGCAAATGTGATACTTACTGATCTTAGTTAAGTCCAATAAACAAGTTGACATTAAGTGATATAACATTAGACACAATAATGTCTGTTTTTGCTCTATTTTGTGAAAACACTTTCAAACAAAGACACACCATAACTGTTGCGCATCTCTAAGCAACGGTGATTCCTGAATGAATGTGCATTTTTAAATTATATTTAAAAACATTCGTACAACATTATTTACCAATGAGCTTCATTAAGCAGTCTATGTAAATGTGTAAATAATACCGCTTCAGATGGAGCTTCGTGCCACTTCTGCAGTGCAAAGATTGATTTTTTTGATGATTTATTTTGAGAGATAACAGTCTGATTGAGTCTTATGGTTCTAACTGAATTTGTTTAACATTTAAAAACAAATTTTCTATTTAAATTTAAATTTTCGACGAAATATGATGCATACATTTAATAAAATTAGAAAAAAAATGTTCTTATGATGGTAAAAATGTCTGTGGAAATTAGTTTAAAGGGGCAAATATCGCCCTGCAATGGGAAAGTTAGTGTCTGTTATCGATCAGAAAGTGCTCCTAAATTTTTGACTGTGCTCCTAAATTTTTATTATTAGGAGCACAAATGCTCCTAAAGAAAAATGTTAGCGTAGAGCCCTGTGACCCCTAACTTGCTGTGCAGCAATAACCAGATAGACTCCAGACTATGCCTTAGAATATGCTTTATTCACGGCCAGAGGACCTCGTATCAATCAAAGAGAATCCCCCCCAGCAAGAATACAACAACAGTTTTTCTAGGATAGGAGCATGGCAAAGCATTATACAATATGATTGGGCAAGATCTGCCCAAATCATGTGTTTATTAGTTCATTGGTTACTCAATATCATGGGGCTATTATATTCAGATGGTTGTCTAGCTGTCCCTAAGTTTCATTTCCCCTTTTCTTATATTTGGACATGATTCAGACACACACTGACTTGACCCAAGCAAGGTTTGAGGACATTTAGGTTTCAAAAGCATATAAATGTTAATCCTGCAAGGAAAAAGAAATGCTACTTATGATTAATTAAAAAAATTCCATCACAGTGTCACTCCACAATGCAATAGCAAAATATATAAATATGTATAGTACTTTTATGTAGGCCTGTCACGATAACTACTTTTTGTTGTGCGATATATTGCCCCAGAAATAATTGCGATATGCGATATTATTGTCATTTTAAGACCATTTTATGCCACTGAATATATAATCATAATATAACAGCATAATAATCCAAGTAGGCCTACACACTTTCAAATGACAATGAACTTAACTCTTAAGAATATTTAGATACTGGAATTGAAGCGTCAAAAATAATAATAATGTTGAATAAGTAATAAATAAACCTTTGCTAACAAAAACTGCAAAATAACAAGTAGAAAAAAAAACACTTGCAAATGCACAAAAGGCACTTATATGGAGATTTTCCATCTACAGGTTTTTCCCTGACCTTATTTTCTCAGTAAAGTAAGGGTGCACGCTATTGTCAGATGTCCAATATGAACAAAGACACAGATTTAGCAGTCAGATTGGCCTGTTGAGGTATCTGTTTTTCTAGAGCAGTGGTTCCCAAACCTGTCCTAAAGGACCCCCAGCACTGCACATTTTGTATGTCTCCCTTATCTGACACACCCACTTCAGGTCTTGCAGTCTCTACTAATGAGCTGACGAGTTGAATCAGGTGTGTTACATGAGAGTGACATCCAAAATGTGCAGTGCTGGGGGTCCTTCAGGACAGGTTTGGGAACCACTGTTCTAGAGGCATGTTTGAAAAACTTCTTTTAACTTGAGCGCCGCGTTTTAGAGCTGCGTCATGCACGAGATGCTGCGAAAGACGCGAGTGCAACAGTCAAACAAACACGTTTCCATGGAAAAACGGCGCAGCAGAATGCAAAAATGTGTTCTCTATCAAAACGAACTAGACACTCGCGACTGCTGCGTCCTGTGTGAAACTAGCTGTGAGCGTGCACCATTTCGCGCTGTCATGTTTATATTTGCACCGGTGGATTGCAGAAACTGAGTGCATTTGCACTTATTCTTTCAAACTGTCTGTAGTTGTCAGGAAAACACTATGACGACTCGATCTCAAACCCCGTTGCACACATGATGTTTAACCCAGAAACCACAGGGTTTCAAGCTCAAACCGCACCAGTTTGAGCTTGAACGCGCCCCAGGACTGTCAGTCAGTGGGCATGGGATGAGTAATGTGACGTCACATTACTCAGAGAATCAAAACGGCTTGTCTAATGAGACCGGTTTGGTTTAATGGGGATTTAAAAAAAAAAGAAGTGGATGGATTTTTATCATTGTAGAATGGTTGTGTTCACACACTGCCAACACACATTTATATCCAAACACCTTGTAAAAGTGGATTTAGCATAATAGGTGATCTTTAAGAAGTTATTTCATGTGACTCATAGAAGTTATGTCACCTATGTCATATGGGTAGGCATGGGCGACATTTGACTCTCGAGTTAAGGGGGCAAGAAAAAAAATCTTTTTTTTTTGCAGGTACAAAACATCTTTTTGTACCTGCATCAGCAAATTATTCGCAGAAGTTTTAAGCAAACAAGTTTAAGTTTGCTTGTTGTTTATTTACTAATTTATTTAATAATTCAATTAATTTATTATCACGTGAAATGACGCAGACGATATGTGAATCAGTGTCCATCATTTTGCGAGCAACTGGTGATAAATAAAATGCCACGTCGCAATAATGAAAATATTTCCATTTTAAACCATGAAGGTGAGCCAGTTGATATCACACAAACAATGTGCAAAGTTTGCGTGAGAGTAATGCGGGTGAAGTAGTCTCACTAGAGAACAGTAGCAGCTCCTGGCCATAAATATAGGTAGGGCAGATTCTGGGTGTTAGCGCTAGTTTATGATAACCATTTTGTAAGCTTTATATTCTAATCATTGAACACATCAGACACACTTTTGGCAGAATTCAAATGCCCTTGCGTTATCCAGCCTGAGGGTGGCGTTCTAATGATAATTGACAGACTTTAGTACACACAACACACAGAATCTTAGAATTGTAGTATTTATTGCTTCCGAATGTTGTTTTAGAAAATTGTTTTAGAATAGTTATGTAGGAATTCGAGTGAGGAAAAAAGTCATGTCTATTTTCAGAACAAACAAACAACAGAACTACTATAAAAGCTATTAACATGAGCACATTTAAATTAAAGGGTTTATACTCTCATTAATTTGATATGCTACTCCACACAGGAAGAAGAGGCATGACAAACTGACCTGATGCAGACACATATCTGAAACGGACTGATATAGTCTTGTTCTGGAGCGAGGTATACGTGAGGTGTGTTTATCTAACGTGGACATAAGCGGGGCAGCCAGAAATCTGCCCCAATGGCTCTCTATGAGAGGGTGCTGCAGTTCCATTTTTCACCACAGATTTACATAGGAAAGTTGTGTGTTGCTGTAGAGCTTTGGAGGGCTCCAAAGCTCTACATTGCTCCTGTCTGCCTCGCTGCTCAGAGTGGTTTGCGTCTGTGACTCCGTATAGCTTTGTTTTGAATCTCTTTTGTTCATTGTTGCTTATATTATCATTACCTTATATAATACCTTATATAATATTGCCTACCACATTAATCTGACGTCGCTAGCTTGTAATCTTTGAATCTAAATCGCTGTTACAACGCGTTTGCATCTCGCTAGCTTGTTAACTTGTCATCAGTCTCTCGCGCGCTCCTTTTTCAACGCGTTCATCAAACAGCTGTGGTAACTTGGATCAGTCTACAAACACGGTGAGTCATGTCATCCTTTCCCTGTATCGTGTCGTGTTCCATATGCAACATGTTCAGTATAGCTCTCTCTGTCAGCGATGAGGGATTTACATGTCATAAATGTAGGGAAATAGTCAGGCTGACAGAGAGAATCTCAGAATTAGAGACACGCATCCAAACTTTAATCGAGGATAGTAAGAATGCAAGGGCTTCAGATACTGTTTTGGATGCGACTAGCTTAGTGAACTCTGTACATTGTTCGGTTCCGGCTGTAGAGCCCGCGCAGCAGGGCAATTGGGTAACGGTGAGGCGGCCTAGCCGCGGAAAACACCACTCTTCCGTTCCAATTAGAACATCAAACAGGTTCTCCCCACTCAGTGACGCACCCACTGAGAATCCTGTTGAAAGTGCCCTAGTTATTGGCGATTCTATTACACGGAACGTGAAAATAGAGACACCAGCCACCATAGTCACATGTTTGCCGGGGGCCAGAGCACCTGACATCAAAGCAAATTTAAAAGTGCTGGCTAATGCTAATCGTAAATACACTAAAATTGTTATTCACGTCGGCACTAATGATGTTCGACTTCGGCAGTCGGAGATCACTAAAATTAACATTAAAGAGGTGTGTGAACTCGCAAGTACAATGTCAGAAGAAGTAATTTGCTCTGGCCCTCTTCCTGTTCGTCGGAGTGATGAGATAGTTAGCAGATTATCATCACTCAATGGCTGGCTGTCTAAGTGGTGTCCGCAGAATAATATAGGTTTCATAGACAATTGGAAGAGTTTTTGGGGCAGACCTGACCTGTTGAAAAGAGATGGTATTCATCCCTCCCGGGATGGTGCTGCTCTTCTCTCTAGTAATATGGCACATAGTCTTAGAACTAAAACATGACAAACTGGGGTCCAGGTCAGGAAGCAGACAGACTGGCTAAACCGACCGTCTGCTAGCTGCCTCACGTTACAGAAGTCAGATAATTCCCAACACATAGAAACTCTTACACCTAGATATTATCACATAGAGACTGTGTCTGTACCCCGAATTAGTAAAAACAAAAAACTTCCAAACCCATTTAATGGTAAAAATTTAGTTGATGTTCAACAAATAAAAAATAGAGATAAAAATGATAAACAAATGATAAAGCTTGGGTTGTTAAATATTAGATCCCTTTCTTCAAAAGCACTTATTGTAAATGATATTATCACAGACAATAATCTAGATGTGCTGTGTTTGACAGAAACTTGGCTAAAACCAGATGATTACATTACTTTAAATGAGTCTAGCCCGCAAGGTTATGATTATCGACACAATCCTCGTCAGAAAGGCAAAGGGGGAGGTGTTGCTGTAATTTATAGTAATATTTACAGTATTAGTCAAAAGTCTTCCAAATATAATTCCTTTGAAGTGATGGTGCTTTACGTAACATTATGTAAGTTGACATTTGTGCTGGCTACTGTATACAGGCCACCAGGGCACCATACTGATTTTATCAAAGAATTTGCTGCTTTTCTTTCAGAGTTAGTACTAACTGCAGATAAAGTCCTTGTTGTTGGTGATTTTAATATCCATGTAGATAATAAAAAAGACTCATTGGGATTGGCATTTACAGACATTCTAAACTCTATTGGTGTTAGACAACACGTGTCAGGACCCACTCATTGTCGTAATCATACTTTAGATCTAATATTGTCACATGGAATCGATATTGATGCCGTTGAAATTCTGCAGCAGAGTGACGACATCTCAGATCATTATTTAGTCTCGTGTATTCTACATTTAGTCAAGGCAGCTAAACTGCCTCCCTGCCATAAATATGGTAGAACCATCACTTCTACCACTAAAGATCGCTTTCTAAATAATCTTCCTGATCAGTTTCATCGCCTTAGCATACCAGATAGCTTAGAAGACCTCGATGTTGAAACAGAAACTATTGCCTCTATCTTTTCCAGCACATTAGACTCGGTTGCTCCTTTGCGTTTAAAAAAGATTAAGGAAATTAATCCAACGCCGTGGTACGATGAGCACACCCGGGCCCTAAAGGTAGCAGCCAGAAAAATGGAGCGCAGCTGGAAGAAAACAAAACTAGAAGTTTTTCGCATCTCGTGGAGAGAGAGAATGACTGAGTACAGAAAGGCCTTAAAAACTGCTAGATCTGCCTATTTTTCAAAACTTTTAGAAGAAAATAAGCACAACCCTAGGTATTTATTTGATACAGTGGCTAAATTAACAAGAAATAAAGCTTCAACTTCTGATGTTTCCAAAGAGCACAGCAGTAATGACTTTATGAACTTCTTTACTTGTAAAATTGATAATATTAGAGAAAAAATTATAACCATGCAACAGTCTACTACAGTATCGCGTCAGACAGTGCATTGTAGTGTCCCTGAGGAAAAATTAAATTCATTTACTGCTTTAGGAAAGGAAGAATTGTCTAAACTTATTAAATCATCAAAATCAACAACATGTATGTTAGACCCTATACCGACTAAACTATTGAAAGAGATGCTTCCAGAGATCATAGATCCTCTTCTTAATATCATCAATTCATCTTTATCACTAGGATACGTACCAAAAAGTTTTAAGCTGGCTATTATTAAACCTCTTATTAAAAAACCACAACTTGATCCTAGAGAATTAGTCAATTACAGGCCGATCTCAAATCTCACTTTTCTGTCAAAAATACTAGAAAAGGCAGTATCATCACAACTATGTTCCTTTTTAGACAGAAATAGTATCTGTGAGGATTTCCAGTCAGGTTTTAGACCGTACCATAGTACTGAGACTGCTCTCATTAGAGTTACTAATGATTTGCTCTTATCATCAGATCGTGGTTGTATCTCTCTATTAGTGTTACTGGATCTTAGTGCTGCATTTGACACTATCGATCACAACATTCTTTTAAATAGACTCGAAAATTATGTTGGCATTAGTGGAACTGCATTGTCATGGTTCAAATCATACTTATCTGACCGTTATCAGTTTGTAGTAGTAAACGAAGAGAGGTCATATCGATCACAGGTTCAATATGGAGTACCGCAAGGCTCAGTACTAGGACCGTTGCTTTTCACTCTGTACATGCTACCCTTGGGAGATATCATTAGGAAGCATGGCGTTAGTTTTCACTGTTACGCTGATGATACTCAGCTCTATATTTCTTCGCGCCCTGACGAAACTTACCAACTCACAAAATTAACAGAATGCATAGCTGATATAAAAAATTGGATGACCAGTAATTTCCTACTTCTAAATTCAGAAAAAACAGAGATTCTAATTTTTGGACCAAAAACCTCTTCACGTAATAACCTAGAATACTGTCTAACACTTGATGGCTGCTCTGTTAAGTCTTCGTCGTCCGTTAGGAACCTGGGTGTGCTCTTTGATACCAATCTTTCATTTGAAGGCCATGTTACTAGCATCTGTAAAACCGCATTCTTCCATCTTAAAAATATATCTAAACTACGACATATGCTCTCAATGAAAAATGCAGAACAGTTAGTTCATGCGTTCATGACCTCAAGGCTAGATTACTGTAACGCTCTACTGGGTGGTTGTTCCGCTCGCTTGATTAATAAACTACAGCTCGTACAAAATGCAGCAGCTAGAGTTCTTACTAGAACTAGGAAGTATGACCATATTAGCCCAGTTCTGTCAACACTGCATTGGCTTCCTGTTAAACATCGTATAGATTTTAAAATATTGCTAATTACTTACAAAGCACTAAATGGTTTAGCTCCCCAGTACCTGAGCGAGCTCTTAAAGCATTATAGTCCTTCACGTCTATTGCGATCTCAGGATTCAGGCCAGCTGATAATACCTAGAATATCAAAATCAACCGCAGGTGGTGGATCCTTCTCCTATCTGGCACCTAAACTCTGGAACAATCTTCCAAGCATTGTTCGGGAAGCAGACACACTCTTTCAGTTTAAATCTAGACTAAAAACGCATCTCTTTAACCTGGCATACACATAACACATTATCAATTTATATTTTCAAATCCGTTAAAGGATTATTAGGCTGCATAAATTAGGTCAGCCGGAACCGGGAACACTTCCTATAACACCAGATGTACTCGTTACATCAGAAGAAGAATGGCATCTACGCTAATATTAGTCTTTCTGTTTATCCCGAGGTCTACCGTAGTCAACCAGATCCGGGCCGTATCCAGGTGAGACCGAGGACCGGCGCCTTGACGCGACCACAACGTAGCCCTGAAGTATCAGCAGAGATTGAGTCAACTAGATCATCCATTGTGAAGGCCTCATCGACACAACAGCCAGTGGCACAGCTCCTCAACAAACCGTCCATACCGGTGTGATGAATACGATCCTCAACTGGACTGAACTGGAATAAATACTTTGAATGTTGCGATCCTATCAGACATAAGATAGCAACCTGAATCGTAACAAAGCACTGTTCGCCAGAGGAGAACTGGCCCCCCGACTAAGCCTGGTTTCTCCCAAGGTTTTTTTCTCCATTTTAACACAGAAGTCTATTTGCCACCTGTTTGCCATCTGATGTCACCTGTTGGAGTTTGGGTTCCTTGCCGCTGTCGCCTTTGGCTTGCTTAGTTGGGGACACTTGACATTTGATATTCAACAGTGCTTTGATCTGCCGACATTGACACTATTCTTTAAGAGCTGCTGTGCAGCCTAAATTATATACCAGTTATCAATGTTAAGCTGCTTTGACGCAATCTGTATTGTAAAAAGCGCTATATAAATAAAGGTGACTTGACTTGACTTGAGACCGGCTGCCCCGCTTAGTATCATGAATACATGCCTGCCAAATCCATGCGCTACATTTTAATATATCCTGCTCACTTTACGACTTTAAATAGTTTAAAAAATCTGAAAAAAAATTTGTTGCAGAATGCTGAACACATTTATAATTTATTATTAATTCAGTGTATATAGAGGTATATGTTAGGATGAATATTTTGGTGAGGCTCTGCCACACCTGCCCATACAGACGAGCCGCGGCTTTTTGCATCTGTCGCTGCATTAACAGCGCATATTCTCTTAGAGACGATGAATTTATTTTCTTAAATGGATAGTTCACCCAAAAATGAAAATTTGATGTTTATCTGCTTACCCCCAGGGCATCCAAAGATGTAGGTGACTTTGTTTCTTCAGTAGAACACAAATGATGATTTTTAACTCCAACCGTTGCAGTCTGTCAGTCTTATAATGCATGTCAATGGGAACTTCATCTATAAGAGTCAAAAAAACATGCACAGACAAATCCAAATTAAACCCTGCGGCTCGTGATGACACATTGATGTCCTAAGACACGAAACAATCGGTTTGTGCGAGAAACAGAACAGTATTTATATCATTTTTTATCTCTAATACACCACTATGTCCAACTGCCTTGAACATGCGCACGACATCCGGTGCGTGAGGTGTGTACGCGACTGGCGTAGTTTGCGCAAGCACCGGAAGTGATCTCGGTCACGCGTATACGTCACTAATTGTTTACACAGTGCACAGTTCCCTACCACTGTGAAGATCTAAAGATATTTAGACGTACAGGTCATCACAAATGATGATTTTTTCCAGTCAAAAAAGACAAGATGGCGGCGCGTACACATCACGAGGCTCGGCATCTCCCCAGTTTGTGCAAATTTGCAGTATTTTTCCTGCTCATCTCGGGTCTGTTCGTACTGAACAGCTTTGCTTTAACATCCTATAACCGACAGGAGCTTTTGGATATTGGTGAGGACTTTTCTAACAGTTTTATCACCAATCTTCGACTCATCCCTGAGATCTCCAGAACACCCGGGGCTACGCACTCTAACCGGCCGGGCGGAAATGCTCGCAGACGGCGTCGAGATCGTAAACGAAGGCTGGGGAAGCGCGGAGGTCTAAGAGCTAAGCTAAAGCTAACACCGCTCCGGCTCTCTTTACCCAGTATTTTCCTCGCTAATGTGCGGTCACTGGTGAATAAAATGGACGAGTTACGATTTCGCATCACCCACAGTAAGAGACTTTCGGATTGCAATGTCATGGTTTTCACAGAAACATGGCTACACACCGACGTACCCAATAATGTTATTGAGCTAGCCGGACGTTACACGCTCCGGGCAGATAGAACGGCAGATGACTCCGGCAAGACAAGAGGTGGTGGATTGTGCATTTATGTTAACAAAGCTTGGTGTACGAACACTGTCATTGTTGGGAGACACTGCTCAGCTAACCTAGAGTTTCTCATGGTTAAATGTAGACCATTTTATCTGCCGCGGGAGTTCACTTCCACTATTATAACTGCAGTCTATATTCCACCGGATGCTAATGCCAAGCTTGCTTTGAACGAACTTTAAGCGGCTATTAGTAAACAACAAACTGCTCACCCGGAGGCTGCTTTTATTGTTGCGGGTGATTTTAACCACTCCAAATTAAAGACAGTGCTCCCTAAATTCCATCAGCATGTTTCTTGCCACACCAGAGGAGACAAAACTTTGGATCATGTTTACACAAACATTGATGGAGCTTACACCGTGACCCCCCTCCCCCACCTTGGACAGTCTGATCACCTTTCTTTGTTTCTTATCCCTAAGTATTTACCCCTCATCAACCGTGTGAAGCCATAAGTGAGGACCATCAAAGTGTGGCCAACTGGAGCAGACTCTTTACTTCAGGACAGATTTCAATACACGGACTGGAGTATGTTTGCTTCTCAGGCTGCCTGTGGCTCTCACACGGACATTGATATCTATACCTCCTCTGTACTGGATTACATCAACACCACCATTGACAGTGTTACAACAGAAAAACAGATCACAACATACCCTAATCAGAAGCCATGGATGAACAAGGAGGTGCGACTTCTGCTGAAAGCCCGCAACACTGCCTTCAGGTCAGATGATGCTCAGGCCTAAAGCAAATCCAGGGCTAACCTGAAGAAGGGTATCAAAAAGGCCAAGTACTGCTACAAGCTGAAGGTAGAGGAACATTTTTCCAACTTTGACCCCTGACGCATGTGGCAGGGCATCCAGGTCATCAGTGACTACAAGTCAAGTAACTGTACTCCAACGGACACAGACGTCTCCTTCCTTAATGAGCTAAATGACTTTTATGCTCTCTTTAACAGCGACAGCAAGGAGGCGGCCACCAAAAATCACACACTCAGCAGATCATCAAACCCTTAAACTCACCTCCATAGATGTTTACACTGCATTGAGCCGGATCAACGCATGTAAGGCTGCTGGCCCGGATGGCATCCCTGGTCGTGTGCTTAGGGCATGTTCAGAGCAGCTTGCAGGGGTCTTCACAGACATTTTCAACCTGTCCCTCACCCAAGCAACTGTGCCAACATGCTTTAAGTCCACATCCATTGTGCCAGTGCCGAAACACTCCTCCCCAATGTGCCTGAATGACTACCGCCCTGTAGCACTCACACCTATTGTCATGAAGTGCTTCGAGCGCCTGGTTCTAGCACACCTCAAAGACTGCCTCCCACCCACACTGGACCCACATCAATTTGCTTACCGTAGAAATAGGAGTACTGAGGATGCAGTATGCACAGTGCTGCACTCTGTACTCACACACTTGGACAATAACAACACATATGTACGGATGTTGTTTGTTGACTTTAGCTCAGCATTTAACACTGTCATTCCCTCCAAGCTGACTACAAAACTTAGAGACCTGGACATTAACACCTCCCTCTGCAACTGGATTATGGACTTTCTGAACAACAGACCTCAGCATGTTAGGTCAGGCCACACCTGCTCCACCACCATCACACTCAACACCGGCGTACCACAGGACTGTGAGCTGAGCCCATTCCTCTACTCCCTCTACACCCATGACTGCAAGCCTGTGCATGGATCCAACTCCATCATTAAGTTTGCAGATGACACCACGGTGATTGGCCTCATCAGAGACAACGATGAGACTGCCTACAGGGAGGAGGTACAGCACCTGGCTGCATGGTGCACTGACAATAATCTGCTCCTTAACACCAGCAAGACAAAGGAGCTCATTGTGGACTTCAGGAAGAAGAAAGAAAGCACACGATCGCATCCACATTAATGAGATGGTGTAAAGAACGTGTCTCCAGCTTCAAGTTCCTGGGAACCACCATCTCGGAGGACCTGTCTTGGACCACAAACACCTCTAGCCTGGTCAAGAAGGCTCACCAGCGCCTCTTCTTCCTCAGGACACTGAAGAAGAACCAGCTGTCCTCAGCCATCCTGGTGAACTTTTATCGGTGTACGATCGAAAGCATCCTGACCAGTTGTATCACAGTCTGGTATGGAAACTGCTCAGTTGCTGACCACAAGGCACTGCAGAGGGTGGTGAAAACCGCCCAACGCATCACAGGGACACCACTTCCTGCTATTGAGGACATCCAGAGAAAATGCTGTCTACGTCGAGCTCGCAGCATTCTTAAGGACTCCTCTCACCCTGACCATAGGCTGTTTAACCTCCACCTATCTGTATATCTTGTTGATAGTATTTAAATACCTGTAAATTATGTCCATAATACTGCCTTATTTGTATATTTATTGAACATTTGTAACGTATTGTAGACACTTTATATTTTGTACTTACTGCTTATTGCACTTCTGGTTAGATGCTAACTGCATTTCGTTGCCTTGTACCTTACATGTGCAATGACAATAAAGTTGAATCTAATCTAATTTAATCTAATCTAATCACAATGGAAGACGATTTTGATATATCATCAGACCATGTGGATTTTTTTGCCCAACCGTATTTATTTGAACCAGAATACTCAGATCAAGAACTGAGAGATGGAGGAAGCATCTGCTGCAGCAGCACATCTTCAAGCCTCAGAGAGACAGAGATCTCTTCAAAAGTGGTGGTGTTCTTGTAGTAAGTGTTGTGAGATGCCAACAGAAGTGGAGAGCATCTGTTGTCAAAATGGAACATAGCAATACCACAACTACAAGACGCTGACGAGAACATTGCCTAGAGTGTCCCATCACACACCTGCTTGACCGAAGATCCAGACTTTTCTCCACAGCGTTTTGCACGTTGTGTTTAGCTTGCCACGTATAAACTGGAGGCGACGTCCAAGGCCAGAGGGACCCAATAACACGCTGTCAATAGAGTGAGTAATGTGTTTTATTTGTAATGTTATTGCAACGATTACAGGGGTGCATATGAACAAATTAGTTTATTATAATGTTTGCCTTATATTTCAGTCAGTGCAGGTTGGTGGCATATCGTGTGGTTTTGGAGTGGATGCTGAAGGGGGAATATCTGGTGTAGCGTCTGTGGTGGATCAAAATCATCAATACAACTATAAATTAAAGAAAGCTTTTAATGTTTGACCTCCTTCGGATAACCCATAGACCATGGCTCCGGCAGGTCTGGATGAAATGACCCTGTTGGCATCTTTGTTACCTCCAGGGAGGAGAAGCAGGAGGCTTTCTCCCCAGCTCCGGGGACTTCAAAGAGTCACCCGTGCTCCCCCCCACATGGCACTAAGGGCCATGTGGCATACCCGAGACGCTGTGAAAACCCAATACACATCACACACACACATACAGAGACACAAACACACATTTGGAAACTGTATCTACATTTAGCCTCAAAATATGACTATACCAAAGTGTACCCGTTGCTGTATTCAAGTGAACGTGCATGTATCCCTAGTATATAAGATTAGTTATGATTGTAGCGGTGTTAGTTTTATTCTAAGCGGTATATTCAAGTATAAACTGTATCCCTCACTTTTATGTCTTTGACATTTGACAAGTTTGGTATCATTGTAAAGCTCTCTTTATGCCCTAATTGACAATGTATGTCACATCACTGTAAAATGCATTGTTCTATTTTTAATGGTACTTTGAAGAAAATGTACTCAGATCTGACACTTCATAAACCATGCAAATGAGGCCATAAATGGAGACAAAGAAAAAGTTTGCCCGCCAAAGTTGCACCCGCACCATTGGCTGACGCACCCGAGGAGGCGTTTGGCTTGTTTGTCCTTAAAAAGACATTCACACGCATGTTTCCTTTGTCTCTCGATTGTCTTTCGATTGTCCCTCGCCACCTCACGCACGTCTCCCCCGGACGTCTCGGCGACCGCGCTTCCATCACGCGCTCCTCTACATCTTCGGGACGACCATCTGTTTGGCACAAGTTTTTCTTTTGTCAAGCCTCCGTCATCCTCCATCACCTCGGAGACGGACTCTCTCTTCTTTATTTTTCGGTTATCTTACTCTTAAGTTAAAACCTTGTTTGAAAATCCCGCCGAGAACCCAGCCTCGGAAAAGGACCAATCGCTCCAGCCGCACGCATTGAAACTCCTGCCGAAAGACAAGCAACCACAGCACCTGAACCTATGCAAGTATAGAACCATTCTTTTCGAAGCATTTTAAGCTCCATGCGTAAGCTAAGTTTCCTTGCTGGCTCTCAAAGGTTTAACTGTTTGTAATTTGCCATTTTCTTTGATCACCTTTGTTTTCCTGCCTTTACTTTCGCTTTTGTATATATGTGTATTCTTTGTGCATATTATAGTCATATAACGTTAGCCCATGTAGTTGTAGTTTCGTATATTAAATACATTATATTCATGCTCGATTGCCTCTGTTGCTCATTCAACAAACCAGGTCCCTTCTACGTTTGATTCTGCAAAACTGCTTTACGCTTTAATGCTATAATAGGAAGTTATTCTCGTGGCCAGAGACCAGCTTCCTTTTATAATAGATTATGAGAAAACTGATGGTTTGCTGGACAAACTAGGATAGTCTTTCTCAAATTACTATTGAACTAGCCCTAATCATATATGTAATTAATTATAATCCGTTGTAATTAATTCACAATATATATGCATAATTCCCTCTTTGGTCGATCTATATTATAGTTAATCATAACGCGTTATGACTTAATTATATATATATTCCACCCATAATTTGAGCTAATTGATTAAATACCTGTAAATTCGTTACACTGGGCAGAAGAAACAGAAATGTTTTACCCTCTTGTGTGGTGAAAGCCATCCGCGAGAAATACCCATCCACCTCTGGACATTATGTGGGCTTTACAGAAGCAGGCAATGCATTTGCAATGTTGTAGAAATTTAAAATGAACTCTTATAATTTGTAACTATGTTCTATATATTTTCAATATTTAATACCTGTAATATAAGCCTTTTTCTTATTTTATAGGCATTACCATTTATTATTGATTTATAAGCAATCAATGACTTCGTTGAATTTTTGGCAGGTGTCATTATATAAATTTTAGTTGTCTTTGAATTCCTAAAATAAAACAAAATTGTCAATACATGTTCATTTCTATGTGCAATACTAAACAGTCTGTATTTATAATGTTTTCATTATATAGAGATAGACAGACAATTAGAATAAAGATTAATGACACATTACATGAAAGCAAGTATTTTACCAGTTTAATTTTCTTTATCTGTAGATTCACAAATGAAGTTATCAAATCACTGGGAAAAAAAAATGTAGTTATAAACCAAATTATAAACAACTTAAAACCTATTAAAAGTAAAAGTAAATAAGGAACCAAATGCAATACAATGTTTAATAGATCAATTACACACCCCTAAAGTTAACCTACACTGTTGTTGGTGTGTAAAAAAACTACTTTGAGAATTGTAACAAATGCTTTGCGACTGTGTCTTCCTTAGATGGTCTGGTCTGCTGTGATATGTTTTTTGGGACAGCTTGTATTGCCAAATGTGCAAAAGAGTCCTTGTAAATAATAGTGCCGTCCATGCGCCTCTCAAATACTCGACGTACGAGATCGTCTCTGAAATTTTGAGTTGGGTTTTGAGTTTTCTGTCCACCCACTATTTAGAGTGCTTGGGGAACACTACATTGAGCCGTGGTGTACCAACCAAAAAAAAAAAAAAAAAAAAAATTTATATTTGTACTGAAATATTAAATTACAATCAGTGATGTATTGTACAGCAAACTTACCAATGTTGGTTCTGGCCTTCTGTCTATTAACATTCTCATTGTGGTCAAGCACTGCCACCTGGGTACGTGCAAGCATTGATGTGTAATGGAAGTGTATTCTTTTGGGGCAGTACTTCAGGAGCAGTGAATGGAACACTTCAATCTTACCTGATAAAAAATAAAATACAGCGTTCAGAAAAGTTCTTGCTCTGTACATGAACATACATTATACATATGTAAACTGACCAGTATGCTTGAAAAGTGCCATCTGCCTGAGGTCCTTCAAAAGACCCTCGTCTAAGACAAGGTTCTCTAATGTAATGAATGCCCTTAACTTTTTAGGGCCATTTCTTTTTTCTCTGCTCATCAGAGGTAAGCTCGCTGTGCAGACATCTTTCGTCCAGGAATGAACCCCACAAATGTGGTGCAGAAGTGACGTCCACCTTTTGATCAGCTCCTGATAAATTTGAAGTAAATATTTAGCGGTCTTCTACAGTTTATTTGATAAAAACCAGTTACAGAAACACAGTCACGCGACTTACATCTGGGTCACCTCTACAAGATGAACATGAAAACCACAGATGATTGCTAATGCTCTTAATCCATGGCTGAAGTGGTCTGTTGTCTTTGTATCTGGATACCGAAGTCAATTTCTTGATCATTCCTACAAGAAAAAGAAAATGTTCTTCTGCATCCAAAAGTATTGTTCAACATCACAGTCATCAGCTGTGTCTGACTTGAAAACAGACTGTGCACATAAGGGGTGTGACATCATATTACTTCTAGAGAGATTCTAAAGCATACAGAGCTGCTTTATTTACAACCCTTCTGTACCTTTGTCATTCAGTGTTTACCCTGTGAAGAGGCACTTCAATTTGAAGAATGCCAATTTTAATTTTTTTGTGGTGAATAGTTTACTGCTGTGTTTATAAATAACAAAACAGAAGTTAAAAAGAACACATAAGTTACTGCACTAGGCATTGATTAAAAAAAAAAAAACATACCTTTTGCCAGATGCCATACATCAAACTCATGATGAATGTTTGGATAGTGCGAATTGATAGGGATCTATCAGTTGTCACCACACTCAATCCAATATCGTCATCTAGGATTCTGCTGAGTGCTCTCCTGAAACCAGTCGACTCCATTGCTACAGAGCTTGATGATTCTGTAACCTATAATAAAAAGAAATGGCAATTGCAATTAAGACACAGTATTACAAGGTTTGTAAATCTCAGAGAAAAATTGAACAGTGTTTTGTGAATATGACCCATAACCTGTTGTCCATCTACACACAGGTAATTTGTAGTTCATTATTATAATACATATAATAAAAAAATATTACAATAAAATTAAATTACCCCAAACATATATCACTATTGTCATGAACACTTACTTGCACCAGCTCAAAGTGTACCACTTTGTCTTCCATCAAGCTGTATGTGGTGTACTTTGCCGAATATCTAGGACTGCGTTGATATT
The DNA here is from genome assembly GCA_037950675.1 of Hypophthalmichthys molitrix. Taxonomy (NCBI): domain Eukaryota; kingdom Metazoa; phylum Chordata; class Actinopteri; order Cypriniformes; family Xenocyprididae; genus Hypophthalmichthys; species Hypophthalmichthys molitrix. The sequence goes on from CM075502.1 coordinate 4,901,056, forward strand.
ACAGAAACCCCGATTTCAATGTTTATTGTTACTTTAAAGATAACATCACATAAAAATTCACCATTCACATATAAAACTACCTGTCTGATCTTCCATCTTCAGATAAATGTATTTCCTTTTTTTCTGTGCTTCCTGCCTTCAAATGCTCGAGTAAGGCAGTCTGTTGTTCTTTGAATGCCTCATCAATTGCAGGTATGAGGTAAGAAGACTGAATTGCATAAAAAGTTATTTTGTGTGGTACTTGAAGATTAAGCACAGCAGCCCATTCAGAGATGCCTGCACACGTGGACCCCGTAAACACAGTACCTGCTGACACTAGAAGGTTGTTTGATGGAATTCCACGCACATCAGAACATGAATTCCACTGCCCCTTATGTCCTTGTTCATATTCCCAAAGAACAGTTTTTCTGTGATCAGTGCACCACAGTCTTGACATCTTATAAATTGTTTCATCAGTGCTGATTCATTAACAGTCCATTTCCGTTCTTGCCATGGATGTTCCTCCTCTTCTTCTGTCGTAGTGGTTGTACTGGAGTCACATGTGGAACTAGCTGGAACAAAACTAACATCCTTCTTTTCAGATGGTGGATCTAATGAAAGCATGCTGATATTTAGGTCATCAGGCTCGTTTTCACTGGCAGATGGTTCTTTCTACAAGAGAAAAGGTGTTTTAAATATTTGTGTAAAGACATGTAAAAACAGTTACACAAAATGTACAGTACAAATAGATTTGTTCAGTTTACAGTTGTTTATACCAACAGCATATTTAGCTATTTTCCAGCTTGCATGTAAAATTCAGAAACTCTCATACTTACAAACTGCTAGCACCTAATATTTCACAGTATTGCAGTTTTTTTCTGTATTTTTGATATACAGCATGATGAGCATGAGACTTCTTTTAAAAACATTATAATAGTAATGCGTCCAATCTTTTGACCTGTACTGTAACTTAAACTATAATAGGCCTATACAAAATTTTCTTCACATGATGTGCAATAATATGTGCATGCATGAGATCACAAAAATCATGTTTTCTGTCAAGAGTGGACATTATATTAACGTTAATACAGCTGATATGATCCTGTTATCAGAGGGTTTTTTATGTGTTTTTTTCCACATAGCCTACCTGACTGAGGGTGTACTCACACTAGGCACGGTTGCCTTGAACCGAGCCTGAGCACGATTGTCTTTTATGCGGGTCTTTGTCTTCTCAGGTGTGAATCACAGCATTATTCATGAAGATTCACACCTCCATGCATACTGTGTGTCTTGACAAAAAGTGTCTTACAAAATTTTAATCTCTATATTGTTTCATATAAACAAGTAGGCAGGATAATTTTTACATAATTTTGAAGCAAAAATTCTAGTCTACAACCTCCAATACCCAGAAGTCTTGTGAACACATTTAATATTTGTTTTTTGGCCTTATTTCAGTGACTTAAGTTCTTAGTTTTTTCAATAACCACGCATAAACATTATTCCTTCAAAAATACAAACGTGTACATACATGTTGCTCACATATTATGGTGGCCTAGTTCGTGCTGAATACAGTGTAATGACACCTTTTCCATTAATATGTTTATGAACATTAACAACTGAAAAAAGCACAAATGTCAGGGCATGTCAAAACTTCTCCAGGGCCCCAAATCAGCCTCATACTCCAGAGGGTTAAAATGTTACTTTTCAAAGGGGGTGTACTCATTTATGCTGAGCACTGTATTACATTTCTTTTTAGGTCAGTTACAAAAAGAATTGCCGATTAAGTTTATATCGTTTTATCAACTCCATGTCATCATATAACTCCAATACATCATATCTTCATTGAAAAGCGTGTTTCCTCTTCTTTGCTTCCATCTCGTTACTCCTAAGACCTCTGCAGCTCTCCTAAATAATTTAGGAGCTAAGACCTAGCCTTGACACTTAGGAACCTTTATGAATCACACTTATTCTAAAGTCTAGTAATAAGAGTAAAATTACATCATTCTTAGAATTTTGACACACTTAAGACTAAAATTTTACTCGGAGTAGCTTTATACATACAGCCCCAGATTTCTGTGAAAAATAACTTACATGCCTAAAGTTATTGACCCCCTGAACCACAGTCAGCATTTATAAGTAAAAAGTATTTAAGAAATTATCAGTAAAAAATACATATTTTATACATATACATAAATACATGTATACAAACAAATAAATAAATACCTTTGAGTGGAACAGTATGGTGTCTATCTCACTGGCAAACATAACTCCAAACCAGCCTAGAGAAATAATAATAATAATAAAAAAAATAGATTAACAAACATATCATCTGGTATAATAGTTAAATATAAGAATGTGTTAAATGATTAATCAGTGTTGGGGAAGCTACTCTGAAACTGTAGTTTGACAAGCTACTCATAAATTAAAGTAGTTAAACTACAGTTAAGCTACCCGTCTGAAAAAGCACTACAAGTTACCATCAAAAAGTAGCTAGCTCCATTGAAACTACTTTAATTTTTTTTTTTTTTTTTTTTTTTTTTTTTTTACAATGACATAGCCTATTACAAATAACTGAATAACTGTTAATGAAAAATTAAAATGTTTGGGGTTTAAATTTAAAACAATGCAATGCACTACAATTATGATTTCAAAGCATACTGTTTTATTTTGTAAACTATATCCAAAGATACAATACTCAAATGTAGCCTATATCCCACACTGACTGTCAAGTGCAAAATTGCTGAAAATGTCACATCAGTGCAAGAACAAAGTATATGAAGAGTTTGGTTCCAAAATGCTTTAACTCCATTTTGATTAATTTGAGTAAAAAGGTGTTTTCTTTACCAAGAAAGTGGCAAGATACACAGGCAAAGAGTTATCCAGAACATGGGGCAGAATCAACCAAGACATGGGAAAAAATGGCTCAGAAGTGCAGTATCAACAGTGCAGTTTCAAACTTTCACGTTGCAAATTTTTATTATAAAAACATTAAAAATTTTATTATAAAAGTTTATTATAAAACCGGATTATTTCCCCAAAATGCAATAAATCCATGACACGTTTTTTTTTTTTTTTTTTTTTCAAAATGCAATTAATCCATCAATATAAAAGTTATTTTTCATATTGAAAATACACAACAAAGTTAGTTGATTCACATATATGATAGCCTCTGAACTTTATCAATACTAATCTTATATACAGGCATTTGACTAAAAATACGTTCAGTCGTTGCTCTCAGAATGAATTCATCGGGTCATATTGTTAATGTTATAAATGAATTATGTCTCCGTTTGTCATTACCGATTAAAGAGTATCTGGCGCCACCGCACGGTTAAAATAAACACATTTGCCGAGTACATTGGTATTAAAAACGGCTTTTAAAACTGTTCATGATTTTTTGGGGACTGCGACAGAAGTTTGATGCTGTCGTGGAACAAGAAACAGCCGGCAAAGTACAAAGCAGATAAGGAAAACTAGGATGCCGGGTGTATTCAGAGCGCCGCCATTACGGTTTTCAGTGCGTGGAATGGTGCGCTGTGATTGGTTGAGCGGATATATTGCGTTCTGCAGAGAAAGGAGAGTGGCGTTTGTCGCGTTTTGGAAAGAAAGAGAAAACATGACAGAATAACACGACGGATATCGCAGTCTGTGCAAAATTACTTTTCAATACCAACCAGATACGATACTGAATTTGGCAGAAACTAAAATTTTTTTTAAAAATGCCATTTATCACGTTTTGGAACCAAACTCCTCATTTGCAACTTGGATATATGCATATGCAAATTGGATACACAGAAAAATGCAGGTTAAACTCGCAGCACATGCAGTGATGAAGCTTTGATATGTGAATCATGCGCTTCTTGCGTGAACATAGTGCATTTCATTCTCAGGAATGCAAACAGGTAAGGGGGAAAAAAGGTGAGAACATTGCACGGGGCTGGGGCATGCTGCGCACTTAATTTTTTAAAGTTATTTGCTTTACATTCTCATTTGTAGTTACTTATAGGGTGATAAAAAATAAATGAAAAAAATCCCTTAATGTCCAAAACTGTCATTTTTCGTGCAAAAAATTTACATATTGTTGCAACATTTTACCAAAATCAACATTTGGTTAAAATCTCATGTTATAAATGACGAAATGCTATGCAGGATATTTAAGGGTGCATTCACACTTGTCATGTTTGGTTCAATTAAAACGAACCCTGGTGCGATTGCTCTGTTAGTGCAGTTCATTTGAACATATATGAACGCTGCCATCCAAACCCTGGTGCGCACCAAACAAGCGGACCGAGACCGCTGAAAAGATGGGTCTCGGTCCACTTCCAAACGAACTCTGGTGCGGTTCGAATGATATATGAACGCAACACGGACCAAAGACATGTAAATGAACCAAAAACTGACATGGGACTCTAAAAAGTAAGAATCCTCACGCATATTGGTTTTTCTCGTCATAGTCGCAAGTTTGCCCATCACAGGCATCAGACGCGCGTCTCCACGCAGCAGATCGTGTGTGTGACGGAAGGATTGCCGCCGCTGTTTTTGTAGTATTAGGTTCTATACGGTAACATAATATTGCATTAACCAGGTGTGAAACTGATATTGAGTGTTACGGTACTGTGGGAAGTTGAATAAAAGAAGTCATCAGAAGTTATGGCTGGCTGTTGCATCGTCCTCCATTACAAAGGTTGTCATTGTACCTATTACACAACAGAACAGTTTTGACTCCTTCACGCATTTTATAAGCTCTTCACGAGTTCCCAGCTGGCCAAAACACCATCATATGCAGGCTACACACACAACAAGCGCATTTACCTCAGCACACAGCATTGTTTTGGATGTTCGGTAAGTTCCGTCTCAAAAAAACCAATACGTCATAAAATCTGACCAATCAGGTTGTGAATGTATCCCTATGCCTTTAGGTTCAGTATCTTTTGGTTCGGTGATAAAATTGCCAATCTGAACGCTAATCGGACCAGGACTAAATGTTTTTTTTTTCTTTTTTGATCTGGACCAAATGAACCAAACGAACCAAACTACAAGTGTGAACGCACCCTAAGACAATATTGGCTGATTAGACTCCAATACTGTTTGCCACATCTCAGACCTCAAATACATAAAATATTACCCATTATAGACATAGTTTTTAAAGTAAAGCGTAAAGGAAACACTGTACAGTACTTATTGAAACAACCAGTTCTTTATTTACCCTTGTAAGTTCCCAAGTCCTCTTGGTTTTTTCAATTTTTCAACCGTGATATGTGTGATATAACAATAGATGGTGGTAACGCGCGATTTTAGTTTGTGATCTAGTAAGACGCTGTGCTACTTCAATGCAGGCTCATCAGAAAGCAAAACGGAATGTCGCTTTTGGTCGCGCTACACTGCTACTTGCTGGAAAAAGTAGTTAAGTACTGGAAAAGCTACACTGTTTAAAAAGCAACTTTTTACTGACAAGCTACTGTAAAATGTAGTTAAGTTAGTAGCGTCGCTACATGTCGTTACCTACTCCCCAACACTGTAGTTAACCCTTATAATAGTCAAATGAATGATTATAACTACAAGCATTATAACATTTTATGTGTCACCCACTTCATTTAGCTGATTTTTTAGCCTACATGCCTTTTAAGGACAATCTCACTGAAATAGCCTGGGGTTAATGATTTTAAAATGTGAGACTTCTTTCAAAAAAAATCTTACAGACCCCAAAATTTTCAACAGTAGTGTACTGTATGATTGAGGTTTTGCTTACTAGTCATGAAAGGATCTAGGAACATAACATGCAATTTGTCACAGAGCAGGGCTCTATTTCATTTCAGTCCCATTTGCGACTAAAAATAACTGTGTGCGACTGTGAAAAAATACTTAGGCGCAATGGTGCGAGTGACCCGATTGATTCTCGTGAACAGGGGACATATTCACAAAACATTTTATCTTACCACCAAGAGTTCTCCTAAAAGGCAGTAAAAGTTTTTAGTTAAGAGCTTTCTCTTAAACCTATTCACAAACCTGCTGAGACGAACTTTTACTAAGGAATAGACTGAAGTCTTAAGCTAAGAGTAAGCTTATGGATGATGTCAACAGGCTTACTATGTCCACAGTGATTGGCTGATGGGGGAGGAGTCTCTGTCAGTGATTTAATCATAGAAATATTGTGGAATGAGGTATCATGTTTCCATATTCAAATAAAGGTTTTAAAATACAATTGTTGTCATATTCAAATTAAGATTTTAAAATAAAAATGTTGCTATATTCAAATAAAGGTTGTAAAATGTAGGATGTCACTAATTAAACTAATATATGTTCAGCTAATTGTCAGCGTCTCGAGACATTGAAGAATTCAGGCGACAAAATGATGTTTTATAAACAAAGTTTGCGAGGAGCACATTCAAACGGTCCATCTAATCAGCTCAAGTGGAGGTATGTATACACAGACGAGAGCTGATTCACCTAGTTACCTCGACAGTTTTATGCATCCCTCTGCCAACCCGCTCCTCACTCTCAAGCTGGGGATACGGGGGAAGAACTCTGGGTTTGGGCAAAATTCCAAGCTCGGAGCCCTCGATCCCCTTGGACAGCACGCCAAATATGCTTATTATTAGGGGCCAAGCCCCTCTTGTAATTGTCAGTTTTCTTATTAGGGGCCAAGCCCCGAAGGGCAAGCCACACAGAAATGACTCAGATTTTTTTTTATTCATCTTTGTTCAAAAGTTATGTCACAAACTTAACGAGGTTGACCCAAAATTGGTTCAGAGGATGCATCTTGGCCAAACTTTGAGCAATCGAAACAAAAATTGGTACACTTCAGAACCATGATCTGAGGGTCCATACCAAATTTGGGAACAGCGCCACCTACAGTTCATGAGATCTGGAAAATGGCTATTTTGGCCAATAACTTTTGAACAGTTTGTCCGAAAATCATGATCTTGGTGTCTATTCCTTGGGTCATGCCTAATCCGACGATACCGAAATTGTCGACATCGGATGAAACATGTGTCCGCCATTTTGAATTAACTAACTTTTAAACAATTTCACATATCTTCACAAAATTGGTACATATAATCATCAGAATATCCTGAAGGTACCTGAGAAGTTTGACCTCAGTGCCACCTAGTGTTCCAGATATATAATGAATTTTGCAAAAATGCTTATAACTTTTAAAAAAAACATTATCCAAAATTTGTATGGTTTATGTCATTTTATTTCCTGGCTAATGCCAATTCTGACGACGTGTCATTTCCTTAAATGTACCCGTCTTACTTAAATGTACCAGTTTTTTCGCTACTCCTACAAATTTTGCACAATTTTGTCCAAAGTCGGCTCAGATGATCTTTGAACAGAGTCGCACAGAAATGACTGGACTTTTTTTGATATTTGCCACCGTTCCCGAGATTTGTCTCTGAATGTGACCTTGCCTCTGTTTGTTGTCTTATGCTCAGTGTTTCCCATACATTAACTAGACTGTGGCGGCCCGCCACATTCTAATTTGTCCCGCCACAGTCTCAAAAGAGGCCTGTCGCGATATTTAAATAACAGATTGATAATTGCGCTGTTTTATATGGCAAAAATGGGAGTCATAGAGCAAAAGAAATAGACTAGCACCAATTAAGTTTTCGTGTGCTGTATTCAAAGTCATCTGAAGCCATTCCATAGCTTCATGTGAGGGACAGAACATTTACATTTACATTTATTCATTTGGCAGACGCTTTTATCCAAAGCGACTTACAAGTGAGGAATACAGTAAGCGAGTCGTCATGACGAGGCAAATAGGGACAAGAAGTGCTCACAATACAAGTTTTAGGCAGTGCTCAGAGTATCATAAGCTACAATAGAGAGAGATTAAAGGAAGTGAAGGAAGCAAAGAAAGGTAGGATAGAAAGGTATAGAATTTTTTTTTTTTTTTTAAGATGAGGATAAGTGCTCACGAAAGAGATGAGTTTTCAGCTGTCTTTTGAATATTGCCAGGGATTCTGCATTGCGGATGAAGGCAGGAAGATCATTCCACCAGCGAGGGACAGTGAACGAGAATGTCCTGGAGAGTGATTTCGTGCCTCTCTGTGATGGTACCACGAGCCTTCGCTCCTTTAGTGAGCGTAGGCTTCTGGTCGGAGTGTAGACTCGTAAGAGTGAGTGGAAGTAGGAGGGTGCTGAGCCTGTGGTAGATCTGTAAGCAAGCGTCAACGCCTTGAATTTAATGCGAGCAGCAAGTGGTAGCCAGTGCAGAGAGATGAAGAGAGGCGTGACGTGGGCTCTTTTGGGCTCGTTAAAGACGAGACGTGCTGCAGCGTTCTGAATCATTTGAAGAGGCTTGATTGTGCATGATGGCAGTCCAGCCAGAAGAGCATTGCAGTAATCAAGCCTAGAAATGACCAGGGCCTGGACAAGGAGTTGTGTTGCATGTTCTGTTAGAAAGGGCCTGATTTTCCTGATGTTGTATAGTGCAAATCTGCATGACCGAGCTGTCTTTGCAATGTGGTCTTTGAAGGTCAGTTGGTCATCAAGGATTACTCCAAGATTTCTGGCCGAATTTGATGGGGTAATTGAAGAATATGTACATCGTTAAATTTAAGTTCAAGGAAACTCGCTTTCTCTCTGCTGCAGCTGTCAATCATTCTCTGTTCAGCACTCAAACAGCGTGTCGCGTTCGGTAACGACAGTCAGCACGGTAAAACTCTCCAATATGATATATTACCATTATAAAACTTGATATGTAGATAAAGGGCTATGGATTTGCATAAAATGATAATCTTGCTGGAGTTTATTGCTGCTTCTGAACGATGTCATCATACTGGCTACAGTGTGTCTGTTAGTTCACACAACACAGAGACTATGAATTTGCGTCACACGCACAATAACTGGCATTTAAAAGTGAGAAGAAACATATGATCAATAAACTGTTAGATGTAGATATACACAGGAATTGTCTTTGTGCCGTGAACTTTTCAATGCGCAGCGTAACTGCGCGCTGTGACTCCATATTGCTTTAAGCACATCATACTGCACCTGGGATGCGCATAAGCGGTTTGTGCTGCTGTTTTGAAGCATTTCATATTATCATGGTTTTGCACACTGAAAGATTATTAATAGCCTATTTTGTTCTGTCGTATCTATCATATCTTGTTGCCCCATTAAAAAGCTGCACAATGCATTTAAAATAAACATCTTTTAATCTTCCATTATTATAAATACATATAATTCTTTACATTCACATATAAATCTAATATAAATAGTTTTCATTTCATAAGAATACAAATAGTAATTTTAAGCTTTATTAACATATTTAGATTTTATAAAATTACTTATAAAACTAGTGCAGTTTTTTTTTTAAGAATTAGGCTAACATACTTTTTGCTGCTGAATTGTATACTCACCTTATTCTTATTTATTTATTTATTGGTCAGCTTATGATTATATATTTCTATTCATTTGTTATTTTTCTCTATAATGAAGCAGTTTGTTTAGTGCATTCTGGATTGTATTTACCAAATCAAAGAGTGACCATTAGTTCCACAAATACAGATGTATAGATACAGGCCCCCACTAATTATTCTAGAAATAAATTAATTCAACAATGGTAACCTCTTTTGGTACATAGTCTACATGTTTGACCACTTATGAACTATCATTTAGCCTACTATATGTTGTGTACGTGACTAATGTGCCCTACCATCACCAATAAATAAATTACTTTTAGAGCACAAAATTGTTTACAAGAGAACAAATTTCTTCATTGATCTAGTCACTTAATTTTGCTCTCAGAATGCACCAGATTTATGCATTTAAATTTAAAATGTACAAAATGACGTACCGATGTCCACCCACCAGTCTCACAAAATAAAAAAACCTTGAGTATCTTCGAGCAGCCAAGAGGTTAAACCCCAGTCAAGCACGCTGGGCGTCATTCTTCACACGCTTTAACTTTACTATCTCCTACCGTCCTGGGGTCAAGAACGTCAAGGCCGACGCCCTGTCTCGCTTACACGCCCCAGAAGAAAAGGCCGAGGAACCTGAATCCATTCTCCCTGAAACTCTCATCGTCAGTCCTATCTCCTGGTCAGAAGAGACCATGCCCTCCTATAATGCCTCCGCCAACACTTCGTCGGGTTGTCCACCGGGCTTGCAGTATACCACCAGAGCACGGCGCGCTCCACTCATCCACACTGCCCACACGTCACTAGGCACTGGCCACCCGGGGGTCAATGAGACCCTCTCGTTGCTGAAGGAACGCTTCTGGTGGCCTAACATGGCCTCCGACGTCAGAAGGTACGTGCAGGGGTGCAAGGAATGCGCCATCTCGAAGAGCCCTCGCCACCTTCCAGCCGGCAAACTTCTTCCGCTGCCCGTTCCGAACCGTCCCTGGTCACACCTAGGAGTTGATTTCATCACCGACCTCCCAGCCTCCAACAACTGTACCTGCATCCTAGTCATTGTGGACAGATTTTCCAAATCCGTGACATTAATTCCCCTAGCTGGGCTACCCACTGCTATGCAGACAGCGGAGCTTATGTTTAACCACGTATTCAGATACTACGGTATCCCTGAAGACATCGTCTCCGACAGAGGACCTCAATTTGTTTCTCGAGTATGGAGAGCTTTCTTCTCGCTCCTAGGTGTGACCATCAGTCTGACATCTGGCTACCATCCCCAGTCGAATGGGCAGATGGAGAGGAAGATCTAAGAGATCAGTCGCTTCCTCCGTACCTTCTGTCACGGCCACCAGGACTCTTGGAGCCAGTATCTGGGTTGGGCCGAGTACGCACAGAACTCCCTGCGGCAACCATCTACTGGACTCACCCCTTTCCAGTGCGTACTCAGTTACCAACCCCCACTGTTCCCCTGGTCCGGGGAACCATCAGACGTACCATCGGTCGATTACTGGTTCCAAGAGAGCGAGAGGGTCTGGGACTCAGCACACCATCAGCTACAACGGGCCATGCGCAGACGCAGAATGGCAGCCGACCTTCGACATTCCAATGCCCCTGCCTACCAACCTGGACAGAAGGTCTGGCTGTCAACCAGGGACATCAGACTGCGTCTGCCCTGCCGGAAGCTGAGTCCCAGGTTCATTGGCCTGTTCACCATCACCAAGCAGGTCAACCCGGTCACTTACCAGCTCCAGCTTCCACCTCAGTACCGCATTCACCCTACTTTCCATGTGTCACTTCTGAAGCCTCACCACCCTTCTGTTCCTCTCTCCACAGAGCCTGGCGTAGCAGCAGCCGAACCCCCCCCCCTTCCACTTATCCTGGACGACGGTGCAACCTACGAGGTGCGTGAGATCTTGGACTCCCGGCGCCGTGGTGGTCAGCTTCAATATCTAGTGGACTGGGAAGGCTATGGCCCCAAGGAGCGCTCTTGGGTTCCCAGAAACGACATACTCGACCCCAACCTGTCCCACGTGGAAGAGGACGGCCACCACGACGTCAGGGTCCTCGGCCCTCAGGAGCAGGCCGTGGAGGGGGGGGTACTGTCACAGACACGCCAGGCTCCAACACCCACCAATCACAGCGCACTCCATCTCCAGAATACTGATCACACGCACTTGCACCTCATCAGCACGCTCATCACCTCCACTACAAAAGACACTCACACACATCCAGTCACTGTCCGGTCTCATTCGCATCTAGACTTACCTACATGCTTACCTCAAGGACTCCCAGCTATCTACTTACCTGTCTCCAGCGTCTTCTAGGATCTCCTCGTGTTCCCCGTCTGTGTATGAGTGTCTCCAGTCTCCAGTCAAGTGTATTCTCCACCGTCTTCCAGGATCAGAATCAGAATCAGAAAGAGCTTTATTGCCAGGTATGTTTACACATATGTTGTGAACAACAGTCAAGATGGCATTCCAGGGACCAGTTTACGACAGGGCCCCTCTCTAACTGCTGGTGTGTAGGAAGATGTGCCACACCGTGATTAGATCTTTGGTGAATGAACATAAACAAATGTTCATTAACATCAGATAACATGTTGGGACAACTACCAGACACCTCTTCCAGAGCAGGAAGGGGGACCTTCTGCACCCACCAAAACCAAGGAGAGGACTTCTCATTGGACGACACATTGACTCTAACCACCAAACTCATTCCTAAGGTTTAGGCAAGGACTGCCATAAAAATTCCTTCAGGACCCCCTGGATGGAGCAGCAGTGACTGAAATAAAGAGAGGCCACAGAGATCTATCTAAATCCATTCATACCTATGTTTGGAGGCCTTAATTTGATCTAAACTGCATCACATCCACTCCATATTCATGCAAAGCAGAGTTTATGTTAATGGTTATGAACTGTTAAAACAACAGGTCATGGGACAGACCTGTTAACAGATAAACAATGCATGGACGATGATTTAGCCATTTCATATCGTGTTTGGTGTCTATCGGTTCCCTACGATGCCTTTAATAATTTGAAAGCGATTTGGTAAAGATATAATGCATGGGTAAAATGTTAAAGATACTATTTTAACACTGTACTTTACGCTATGCAAATGAGTTCCACACTAGGGTGGGCAACACCGGGGCTACTTCAGATAACAGTGGCCAATCACACTCCAGGATCGGCAAGGCGAACATTTCAATCTCCTCCTCATCATAAAGGGATAAATATGTCCCCCGGGTAGACACACCCTTGTTCTGCGTTTCCAGCTCGACGGGGAAGGAGACATTAACAGACACTCCACGTCCTGAGTTTCTGACCTGACGAGGAAAGAGACTACAAGACAGTTAAGGTTAAGCTTTTGAGAGCAAAACCTTTTACATTGCTTCCAGCTGCACTCTAGCTGCAAATAGAGCCCCAGCATTGAGGGACTTCATCTGACCCTCACGGCTCCTACAGCAGCGCAGCCCAGTCCGCAAAGGACCTCTGCATCGGCAGACATTGCCTGTACCACACGGCTCCTCAGCGACGCAGCCAGCCTGCAAAGGAACTTGTGACGATTCATCTGACCCAGCTGCCCGGTCCATCCTAAAGGACCCTCTTGGCGCAACCGAAGTTCAGCATCCTCCAGCCCAGCGTGGCACGACTACTGGATCACAACTCCCACTGCACGCAGCCTGCATCATCAGTGGAAGACGTCTCTGCTACCGGATTGATCACCCGACTATGTGGAACGTAAATATAAACTTACCAAACCTCTTTCTAGAGACCTTGGCATTAGTTTATACATGCAGCATATGTTTTTCTAACCTGTTTAGATAACAGTTACTTGAGGTCAGCTTGTTACAAATAATAGGGATATTATTTGTTGAATGATAAATAAGCAATTATTTATCACCATTTTACCAGAGCCATTAAGTGGCTTCCATAAGAAGCATTCCCATACAGTTCTCTTCCATTCTACATTCAGTTCAACGGCATTGCATTTATCCATTCTGTTCACTTCATTATTTGTTTCTTTGATTTAATTTGGTATTCTCCTTTGATTACTGTTTTACTATCTTTTAGAAGTGCATATTCATTATTTCATTATTAATCGTTGTGGTATTTACTCTTGCATGTCTATTGTTTAACTGAATTGTAGGTGTGGGGGAGAGGGGGGTTTTTGGAGGTGTTAATGGTGATTTTTCAAAACTGCAATAAAACTTGTTTAGATCGTCTGCCAGTTGTTGATTCACCACAGAGCTGGGGGATGGTATCTTGTAGTTGGTGATGACTTTCAGACCTTTCCACACTGAAGCCATGTCATTAGAAGAGAACTGATTCTGAAGTTTATTTCTGCGAGCATCTTCTTTGGCCTGACGGAGCTGGCTGAGTTTTGCAGTGAACCACGGTTTGTCGTTGTTGTAAGTTAAATGAGTCTTTGTAGGAATGCACATATCCTCACAGAAACTGATATATGATGTAACGGTCTCTGTGAGCTCGTCCAGATCGGTGGCAGCAGCTTCAAAAACACTCCAATCAGTCCATTCGAAACAGGCTTGTAAAGCCCGCTCTGTTTCAGTGGTCCATCTCTTCACAGTCTTTGCTACAGGTTTAGCTGATTTCAGTTTCTGCCTGTAGGTCGGTATGAGATGAACTAAACAGTGATCAGAGAGCCCCAAAGCTGCCCGTGGGACAGAGTGATATGCATCCTTTATTGTTGTGTAACAGTGATCCAGTGTATTACTGTCTCTGGTGGGACAAGTAACATGCTGTCTGTATTTTGGAAGTTCACATGAGAGAATCGCTTTATTAAAGTCCCCGAGAATGATTAAAACAGAGTCCGGGTGTTGTTGCTCACTCTCTGTGATCATATTAGCGAGTATCTGTAAAGCCGAGCTCACGTGCGCTTGCGGAGGAATGTAGACACTCACCAGAATGAACGAGCAAAACTCCCGCGGCGAATAGAACGGTTTGCAGTTAATGAAGAGCGTTTCAAGATCGGGACAACACATCTTCTTTAACACAGTTACATCTGAACACCACCTTTCGTTGATGGAAAAGCACGTCCCGCCGCTGCGCGATTTCCCCGTTGATTCTGCGTTGCGATCTGATCTAAACAGCTGAAAGCCCGGCAGACTTAACACGCTGTCTGGAATGGCGTCGTTCAGCCAGGTTTCCGTGAAGCACAGAGCAGCCGAGTTCGAGAAATCCTTATTTGTCCGGGAGAGCAGGAGGAGTTCGTCCGTTTTGTTGGGTAGAGAGCGGAGATTCGCCAGATGGATGCTAGGCAGCGGTGTTCTTAATCCGCGCTGTCTGAGCTTCACGAGGGCGCCGGCGCGCTTTTCCTCCGTCTGCGCGTTCTGAAGTGTCTAAACAGCGCTGCCGCTCCACCGACTACAACATTCAACAAAACGTCTGAATAATCGAAATCCAGTAAAAGATTTTGTGGTGTGTACTGCCGAATGTTCAGCAGTTCATCCCTGGTAAAACTGATCGTATTTGAAAAACAAAAAACAGGAAAAACTAACAAAAACAGTACAAACACTGGAGAGCTAAGCACTGTTGCAGATAGCACGATCCTCACCTATTCAACACAAAAGGACAGTATCACTATCTCTCATCTCACCATTCTCCTGCAAAGTTCTCTTTATGCTCACCTGCACTTCCCATCACTCTTCTGTTGTTCAATAAAGTTACCATCTCTGCCATCCTCTGTCTCCGACCCTTCTGTATTTGTAACAACAATCGGTGCTTGGGCCCTAAATATAGCTGCAAGCAGCGATGACAGGCCAAAGGCCGGTGGCTTTAGGGCAGTGGTCGCCAACCCGTCAATCGCGATCAACTGGTCGATTTTTATCACTGTTCCAGTAGCTCGCGAAAATAACAGAAATATGAGTACAAAAATACATCACATTTCTCCAGTCTTTGTACTGTATTTTTGTATTTATTTTTATGTTATTTTCGGGAGCTACTGGGACAGTGATAAAGGTAAATAGCCTCTCTGTAAACTTGCAGTCTGTAAACGGCCATTAGCAAGAGGCCAGAAAAGCTGAAGATGGATGCAAAGAGGAGACGATTCTGTAGCAGGCAGAGCAGCTCACTGTTCATGATGCTCTAAATATAGGAAGAAAATATAAATATTGAATTGGGGGTGAGGGCTTGTATGAATGCATCTCTAAAAGGAATTACTGTCTTCAGAAAAATTTCGATGCAATGGAATTTTATTTTCCTCTTACCTCTGAATAAAGTAACTAATTATTAGCGCAGTTCAGCTTTGTTTACAGAGGTAACCAAGGAAATGCTCTATCACTGCTGTTCCATTAGCGCCACCTGCTGTCAGAGAGTGAATTTACATCTGCTGTTTTTTTATTTCATGCTTTTTTTGTGTGTAGCATATAATTTCACAAAGATAAAGTCAGACCATTCTGTTTTTGCTTTAAATCTTGAAATTAAATCTAATTCAAATGAAAAACAAATACAATCTGGGCTGACTTTTTCTATCAAGTAGATCTTGTCTTTCATAAAGGTCGAGGTCAAGGATCTTGGGCTTAAAAAGGTTGGTGACCACTGCTTTAGGGCAACACTGCACGGCAGGCAATGGGCATTTAAAACAGTTAAAAGGTCTATGTCAAATTCACACCACATTTACTGAAGCAGCTGATGCTCCTATGATCACAAACCACAACAGCCACATCCATGAGGTCATTTAAATTTAGATTAATATCGTCATAGGATGTCATAGGTCACGTTGAAATGAGTGCAAAGTTATCTTTTGCAGCTCAAAATTTTGTAAATGCAGTGTAAATCTAAGTCCAGTGTTTATCTTAAGTTATTTATATATATTTTTCTAAACCATTAAAAATATCACTGACACCCCCCCCCCCCCAAAACATAATGTGACATCACACAAACAGAGAGAGAGAGGCAGAGTGAGATTTAAAAACCATTTGAACATGATTAAATAACATTTTAAAAAATAAGAATAAAATCTATACTGTAACAAATTAGTCTTTGATAATCTCTTAATATATACAGAAATGAGAAAGAGCTATTGAGTTCTCTTTCAAGTCTTGCACTTCAATGGACAAATTCACACAAAAATTATGTCAACACGCCCGTCTTGATGAGTAGCCTATCCTAGCAGACATACCCTGCTTCTCAATCAGCTCCCTAGCTTCCTATGTCGTGAATCAGTATCATGTAAATGAATGTGGCCGACTTCCTGATCAGTGCCCTGGCTACTTATTTAGGGGGCTGACTGAGACGCACACATAGTCTGTTATGCCTTAAGTGAACTTATACAGTCGAGAAAGACAACGCATGTGCACAGTATCAGTATTTTGGAGACCAATATTACTACTGTCTGTGTTTTTAATGTTAATCAAACAACAAAAGACAAGGAAATCACTCACTGCTCTTGACTTAATAGCTTTTGTAACTTTAATTCAGGGCTCGACAATAAGGACTGCCCGATGGCCCGGGGCCAGTGTGAACGACGCTTGGGACAGTAGACGGAACGGTTACTTGCCCGATCGGGCCAGTGCTGTAGGGTGTGCGTTATATATCGTCTATGATATCGTAATTGTTGATTTAATGATCTGATATTATCGAGTATGTCCCGAACTTTACAAAAAACAAACAAAAACACACCCACTGAGTGCACGCATGCACTACGTGACAGTCTAGTAGGTTAGACTAGTGCGCGTGCATATTTACATAGTACGCGTTCACTGCATGATTAAGTCTATTAAAATGCCTTTAGAATGCCCCCAGAATTCAAGATAAGGGGCAAAAATGCCCCTGTATATATTTTATATTTATATAATTTAATATAGTTAACCAATATTACACAAATAGCACCGTTTTTCTCCAAACATTAGCATGATAACAAATGTGATATTGATTTTAGTTTAATGAACAAGAACTCAATATCAAGTTACTTACATTCAAGTCATCTGTTTCACTGTATTTCGCATTGAAAATAGTTCCAAAGACCACAGAATTGTTTTGCGTCTCTGAGCAGCACTTCCTGAATGAATCAGCCACTTGAATGAATCGGTTGAATCTCAATGATTCGCTCATTAACAGTAATTCGCTGCCACCTACTGGCGGGTTTAATTTCACATTTAAAGTGTCTTCATTTTTTTTTTAACGTTTTATATTTTCAACATTAAAAACATTTTTATGCATCTGTAACTGCTCTTGACTGATTAACTTTAATAAAGTTTAATCTATTCTTTAGTTATAGTTATACATTAGATTACAATTTCTGTACCTGAAAATCTCCTGTTTAAACCTACATGAAAAACTTGAAAAGCACCATTTATTTCATTTATGTTTGTTCTGTTGTATTTATTTGTGCTATTACTCGTAATTTGATTATTTGTTAATATTTTATTACTTACTGTTTATTTGTCTAACAATATTTAAAATATATTTGAGTTAATCTAGTAGCTTTTGGTGTCATAACCCTATTTATTGAGGTTAAATGTAATAAAGACAACGAAAACAATAACTATACTTATTTTATAGGCCCATTTTCTTGTCTTTTACTTTTATTAATTTTTTGTTGTGGGGCCAGTGAAAATTTTGGCGGGGCAAGTAAAAATTAACCACTAGAAAAATTTGGGCCAGTAGAAAAAATCCTTAGCGTTGAGCCCTGTAATTAATCTTTAATTTATACAGTCAAATATGTAATGCTATTTTACATTTGATTACTTTATTCAGTACTTTATTCTGTACCTGAAAACTACTGAAAACCTGAAAAGCACAGTTTATTTTATTTGAATCTTTGCTCTATTGTATTTATTTGTGCTTGTAGTTTGATTATTTGTTCTTATTTTCTTTATTTTTATTTGACAGTCCTTTTTCCCCTGAACATAGCACATACAGAACCGTACCGAAACTGTGACCCTAAAACCATAATAAAAACTGAACTGTGAGTAATTTGAACCATTACACCCCTAGTAAATAATAACCGTACATAATATATGTATTACTGGCCCCCACTAATTATTCTAGTAATAAATTAATTCAACAAAGGTAATCTCTTTTGCTACATATTTTTGATGGTTCAAATGTACACATGTTTGACCATTTATGAACTATCATTTACTATATGTTGTTTATGTGACTAATGTGCTCTACCATCACCATTCATGTCTATGAAACCAATAAATAAATGACTACGAGAGCACAAAGTTGTTTACAAGAGAACAAATTTCTTCATTGATGTAGTCACTTAATTTTGCTTTCAAAATGCACCAGATTTATGCATTTAAATGTAAAATGTCCAAATTTTCTTGCCCCCGGACCTCCCTAGAAGGGCCGATGTCTACCCACAACAGTCTCACAAAATTCTGTCGCAAACACTGTAATTATAATAATCCTAAAGAATAACAATCCTAAAGAAAACAATAGGGCCTTCGCCCTTTACAGGGCTTGGGCCCTAATAAACAGAGCAATTCCAATAGGGTCCTCACACCATCGGTGCTCGGGCCCTAATGAGGTCTATGTGTCTAAAAAATACCACTTCAGGTGGAGCTTCTGTGTCACTTCTGCAGTGCAAAGATGGATTTTTTGATGATTTCTTTTGATTGGTAACAGTCTCATTGGGTGTTATTGTTCTAACTGAATTTATTGTTTAACATTTAAAAACAAATCTATTTTAATTTAAGAAATTGACAAAATGGACTTCCGGTGTGGCGCTAATGCAGATGGCTGCTTGAAAGAACCTCTCTTTCAAGAAAAAAGACTTGCGCAAACTCATTTTTATTAGATTTTTTTTTTTTTATGTCCACTACAATGGGCACCAGGACTGGAGGAAAAAAAAATTTTTAAAAAAATAATCATATTTTAACCATACAGTAGCCTATTATGAGCTAGAGTTCAAACACAGTATGTGAACTATCATTTAAGATTTTAAAAATAACACTAATACTGTAAGAATAAACTGGCAATAAGAATGTAGAAAAAAAATGTAAAGATAGGTCTCAAAAAACTAGTTTGATTTTTTTTTTTTTTTTTTTTTTTTTTTGGTTGAGTGGGGGAATATAAGTATGTGTGTATACAGTCAAACCAAAATTTATTCGGACACCTTCAACATTTCACACATTATCACAAAAAGTTCAGTATAGTTTAAAAAAGGGTAAAAAAAAAAAAAAAAAAAAAAAACATATGACAAGTTCTCAGAGTTAAACTGTGTCAGAAACAATTAATCTTGATAATGTCAGATAACACTTAGGCCCAATCCCAATTCTATTTTATACCCCTTTGCCTACCCCTTCGCCCTTCCCCTTGCCCCTTGAAACAGAGTGGTAAGGTGTAGGGATGAAAATATTCCCCTAAGAAATGGGACACCACTACTACACCATTACACACGTCATCATACCTAGTTTCTTTTATTAGTGTCCTGTAACATTAAACCAGTATGAACAGCAATGAAGTGCACATATCAACAGAAATCAGGCACCAGCACATTTAACAGATTACTCACTCCCAACGTTGTTTTGCGCTGTATTTTGGACGGCGCTCGGTTTCAGTTCGAAAACGTATGAGCCTTCGAGTTTCCCGAGAAGGTGAAGCCGCTTTTCCATCGGGCTAAGTTGTTTGTTTAACTGTTCCATTCCGTGCCGAGCCGGCCAGTACGGATATGGTTTTGTTTTCTACTGCGGTGCTGCGAAAACGGACCTCTTTGCAAAGTAATACAAACGAGTCAGTTGTTGCCTTGGTAACGCAAGAGTTTACATACGATACGAGATGTAAATAGCTATGAAGGATGACCAGATATTTCTTTTAACTGTATTACTCATTTGTGTTCACATCATTCAAATAGCGCGTTTAGCAAGCTACGGAGAAACTGGCAGCCAGGTAACACATAAAGGATCGATCCTGAGTGGAAATATCACTACCATGATCACTACACGCATTCTAGCAGCACGGTCGTCGGTGTATGCAGGGAAATTTCTCATACCCCTTCGTTCGAAGTGTGGTCCCGAAAAATCTTCGTTTGAAGGGCTATCTGGCCCTTCCCCTTACCCCTACCACTCCAGCCAAAAGAGAATCAAGACACCCCTACCCCTTCACGTGAACGTGCAAAACATCAGTTTTACTGGTAGTCCACTGTATGAAACATTTTTTGGGTATAATGTGTCTCTGCAGAAAAGAGAAATAATAATATACATAATATATAAAAACAGAATTTATATTTTTAGTATTAGAATTCATAATATTAGAATTCATCGTACAAATAGTGTCACTTAGGTTTGGATGTCAAAGCCTTCCTCTTCATTTAGGAGTCACACTTGCCTTCTTTACGGCCAAAAGTGACCAATGCCTTGAAAAGTAACTTTTTTGTTTTTCAGGAAAACTAATGTAATATATTTTTGTTCAATAATATTTTTTGATTATTATATAAAACCTTTAGGGTATTTTATGATACTGTGCAATATTTATATAATATTAGCTAATTTTCCCCATTGAAAATAAAAAATGTTAGAAAAAAAATTGTAATTATTTTTCAATTAAAGCAGTATTCCAAAATAGAGACAAGGCATTTAAAATCCATTTTTTTGAAGGTAGATTAGTGCCATTTGGTGAGAGTAAAAAAAGAAAAACTTATGCAATGCCATGTTGTAACCACTAGATTCCTATAAAGCTCTATATAAAGTTTATTATAAATTCTCTAGTGGTTTTTGGACACAAACACTTATTTTTATTAAGTTTTGGATTTGGATTTATACTTAGACATTCTCAAAGACTACTTTTTGTCAAGGTCTAGATTTTTTTTTTTTTTTGAAATGTTGATTTGAAGTGTCGGTTTTGCATTAATTTTACTACAGTCAAACCTGAACACAGAGGAGGACATTTTGTCACACAACATCAAAATTCAATAAAAAAATATAAC
Source organism: Hypophthalmichthys molitrix (assembly GCA_037950675.1). Taxonomy (NCBI): domain Eukaryota; kingdom Metazoa; phylum Chordata; class Actinopteri; order Cypriniformes; family Xenocyprididae; genus Hypophthalmichthys; species Hypophthalmichthys molitrix. The sequence continues at coordinate 4,922,292 of CM075502.1, forward strand.
AAAAATGAACAAGTGTGTTTTATAACAGCTTAATAAATCTGGGTCTGATCTGATTTCAACCTCTTATTTGAGTTTTGGCTCAATTTTACCATATTGTTACAGCCACACCAGTTCATTTGTGTGTGTATAATGGTGTGTTGTGTGTGTGTTTGTCTGTGAATGTGTGTAAGTGAGTGTGTGTTTCTGTTTTGTACTCTGTGTTTTAGAGTGTAACCTCTTTCTTGCTGTTCATTTTTTTACTGCTTTGTGGCTGAATTTTTGACGTCTTATAGTCGTGCTAGTTCATATATATGTGTGTGTGGGGAGGGGGGTGGGGGGTTAGGTGTGTCTATTTTGCACTCTTGGCATTTTAGAGTGTCCCCCCTTCAGTGCTGCGCACTTTTTTTTCTGCACAGTGTCTGATTTGTAGTTTGTACCAACAAAAGATTATCTGAGTTTTCATATTTTTTCGTATTTCCCATTCATGTTGGTCATTTTTGACCGAAAAGAAGGTAAGTGTGACTATTTTTTTTTACGACCCTTTAACATGTCCGAATCATGTCCTTGATTTTTTTTGTGTGTTCATATTGCTAATGCGACAAAAGTCACCAAGTGTCATCTCATTCCAACGAAGCTACGATTTTTAACATTTCAAAATATAAAATTTTTCAGTCAATACTGACCGAAGAGGGCCAGAGGGTTAATTAATAAATTAAAAATATATAATTTTGCAAAAGAAAATTCCAGATGCATGGTGATATACTAGGTGAGATATATTGAAGGTGCCCAAGAATTTAAAATTGAATTTACCTTGGAATAGTTGAATAATAAGAGTTCTGTACATGTAAATGACATACAGTGAGTCTCAAACACCATTGTTTCCTCCTTCATATGTAAATCTTGTGCGTGAAAAACACCACGGAAAAACAGGTGAATCTCAACATAACACAGACTGTGACGCAACAGTCGGGATCATTAATATGTACGCGAGCTTGGGGGCGGGGAGCACGAGCATTTAAAAGTGTACACACACCAAAACAGAGCACTTTTAATCCCATGGAATAATAAATGATATTATGCAGCGTCTCTCACAAATGTCTCCATGGTTGCAAGGCACGCTCCCTGTGCAAGCAGGGAGTCACAGCCGCTGCGTAATATCATTGCGCCTGCTGTACCCATAGTATGGCAGCAAAGTTCCTTGATTATTACGCCGGAATGAGAGTATAGTTCCTAGCATATCGGCCTAGAAAATCGCAACTTTTCATTTTCCGTCGGTCTTAGTACACGATGTTACTACAGAAGAGTCAAGTTTTAAATAGGAAAAATATCAAAACTCTTTGGTGATTTGAGCGAGATGCTAATGGTCTAATCAGATTCATTGAACTATGCTAAGCTATGCTAAAAGTGGTACCGCCAGACCCGGAGATCGGCTGAATGGATTTGAAAACGGTAAAACTCAACTGTTTAACTCTAGGGGAGTTGGAAAATGAGCCTATTTTCAAAAAAAGTGGAGTGTTCCTTTAAAGTGACAACCATTAGTTAATATTTAAAGTCTGTTTATGAAGTATTTACATAGACGTTTAATGTGGATGAGCTTAAAGGGAGCACACTGAGCTTAACTGGAGCAGCAACAATTTTTAATTAATACTACATTAAATTTAAAGGAAGAGATTTTGCAAAATAAACTAGTTCATGTATTAAGTTCATTCATATTTTAATATGAACAACTATTATTGACAATATCTATGAAATTATACTTTTTCTTATTGATGTCACACTGAAGCAGTGTGATTTTTATAGTAGTGCACCCTTTATGCCAAGTTTACACTACAGGATTTTAAACGTCGGCAGATCGCTGTGCTGTTCAGACTACATGACTTGCTGTGGAGTCTTTAAGTCGTTGTGGTGTTTACACTACGTGACACTACGTAAATGATCTGCAACAAGGAGGTTACATACTACATGAGCTGACAACAACTCTGTCATCCAACGACTTTATTTGAAAGTGGCCATTGGGAAGAAATTAGATAAAATTTTGAATTAAATGTAATTAAAATTAAAATAACATTATACTAAAAGTTTAAAACATTCTGGCTGACCTACCAGAGTTAAGGTGATCGTTATTTTAGAACATTTCCCTTTATTGTTTCAATGACGACGCATCATGCTTGTCAAATGACACTACGCAGCCAGCCGGCCACACTGTATGACAGATGTATTGCTTTGCTCACCATGTCATCAACTATCTGATATTCCAATTCTCAAATATGTGCAAGTGAGTGTTTTGTCATTTAAAAACCTAGATAATGACCTTTATCTTAATATATATAACATTAATTCATCCATTTGTCCCGAAATACTTGTGGCCGGTGAACTTGGAGAACAATAGAGAGAGTGAGCTTTATAGTTTGTTACACAATGTGTATCTGATATGAATAAACGTCGGCAAATTATATTTGAATGGATTGTTTTTGCTGCTTCCATAGACATCAGTGTGTATTTCATTGACTGTTGCGTCGTGACACGTGACACCGCAGGATATTGAGTTGGCCAACAGCTCCAGATATTTAGCATGCTAGATATTTGTCTGGCGTCTGCGAGGTGTCGGTGGCGTGTCAGCGAGCCTTTTTGATGCGTCATTGAGTAGTTCACACATAAAGATTGGCGAGCGCCGATCACTCGCTGATTTTTCCCCGATCACAGCCCGACCTGTTGGCAAGCTCGTTAACTGGCTTAAAATCCTGTAGTGTAAACTTGGCATTAAGCTCACCTTACAATAATATTAAGTCTTTAAAAATTGCAGCAGCTTAAAACAACAGACCATCAATAAACTGTAAATTTATAATATTATGGATTCAAAAGTACAAGCCATTAATGCCTGTAAAGTAATATATTAGTGTAGCAAAAACTTATACAGTTAGTAAGCTAACTATGTTCTGTAGCATCTGCGCTATGTTGCTAAAACTATCTTTTGGATCTAACTGTAATTATTTTCCACATGCAGGTTCCAGGTTATGATATGCAAAAGTCTAAACATTAATATCTTAATTTTGCAGTAAGTAGTTATAACTACCCCCAGAAAAGGCTTAACCACCTTAAAAATGCACATTTAAGGAGCTTCTCTTTTGGTGAAAGTTTTCAGACAGCTTTCAAAATGGCCACCAGACAGTGTGAACACATGGATGCCCATATCTCAGTGTGCAATGGACTGATTTTCTTAAAATTACAGGAGGTATGAAGTAACAAACACATCAATTAGTTAGGACATCAAGTAGGATAATACATTATTTTTTCTTTTTATAATCTGAGCTCAAAGTTGGTAGTGTGCTTAATGTTTACCCTGCATCTTGTGAAATAGTGTTCTAGGGCACCTTTGAGAAATAAGCTCTAAGTTCACCTGTGTTTCCTCCTTACAGCTTCCTCCAAAAATGTTGAAATCTTTGGAGCTTCCCTTTTGTTGTAAAGGGGTTTTCTGTCACCTCTGAAAACACAGAACAATTTTCATCAGTATTTGTTTACCATAGAGATCAAAACGTGTTTGAAAGTTTCAGCTAATTTTCGCGCTCTATTAAGTGACGTCACCGATTAACAGTACCTCAAGCGCATACTTTCAGGTTAAATAAATTAGCTTACCATCATCCATTGACAAATTCCCAGCAAAACCTTTACAAAATGATCAAAACATTTAATCTACACATAAAGATGCGATTAAAAGACCAAATTTCATTAAACAAGAGCTCAATCTAAGGAGTTAGCCAACCTATGCTAACGGACTTTTTCGAAGACACTAAATCATTTCTTTGAAATAAATATTCAAAAGAAGTGCGTCAATTACACATAAGAAAAGTGTCAGGACCAGTTATATATATTATTTGTGTGATTTTATGAACTAAATTTACCTGAAAGCAGTGAAAACAACAGCGAGACTGAGTTTTGCTGCTCGACGTATCTCCGACCGTTGGAAACTCAGCTCCACTCCAGTATTTGAATGCGATTCGAATGTTCAACGCGCACGCGCAAATTGATATACTGATACTGACGTTGAGTATTGAAAGTATCGATACTCAAATTAAAATATCGATACTAAGGTGTTTTTTTTTTGTTTTGTTTTTTTGTTTATGCATACAATATGCATCGAATTGGACAAATAACCTATGTTAGCGAATAATTTGTAGTAGAAGTATTTTCTTGCTCATCTGAACACACAAATGCTGCAAGTCAGAACCAATCAATCACAGAGAGTGTTCGCTCACTGCCGACACTACATCACTACATTCAAATAGGGCTGCGTTTAGTATCGTAAGAAACCATGCTTTCGGGAAATGCAGCCCAGAATGCTTAACAGAAGACAGAAAAATATGATATTATTATTAGTTATTTCACAATAAAGACAATGAAATAGTAGCCTACATTTGTGCAATTACATTTATTTAAATTGAAGGTTAAAAGTTCATGTTGATGCTCTGTCAGAATACAAATGTTTCATTTTATGTGTGCAACAGCCTGTCACTGGCAGCTTATGAAAATGAACCATTACTACAGTGACCATAGTTCAGCTAGGCATATAGTAGGCTTATTTGTAGATTTTCCATTGTTTACCAAGTAAACATTTTAACCATGTGTAAACAAAAATTTAATCTAATAAACTGCAATTAAGGCATTTTGAATTTTAAAATGCCTTTCAAATATAATGTTAAGTGGGTATCATAACCCATTTTACTCTTAGTAATTCAATAATTGAATTAATGTTAAAATCTAAGTTCATATTAGAGGTATCGTATCGGTATCGATATCGGCGATATTGTCTTGAAAGTATTGGTATCGTACTGAAAACAAAATAAGTGGTATTGCCCATCACTAGTCAAAGTCACGCAGCATTTACAAACAAACATCTAGAATTAGAACATTATATAAATAAACATCTAGAATTAGAACATTACATAAATAATACATCCAGAATTATTAAACAAATATGAATTTAAAATGCATTTATGCCACCCCTGCACGTGATAGTAAGACAAAGTGAAACTTTAAGATTGTTTTTATGAACACACAACCTCTTTATTTTATTTGAAAACGTGCTTGCAGTATTTTTTTATTCCAACACTTTGCTTTTGTTATATATCTATATTAGCCAGTCTTTCATGCTTTCAGATTCTCTTTAACTGTAAAATAAATAAATAAATGTAAAATATATATTTATAAAATAAAAATGTCCTGTAAGCGCTCAGTAGAAACACTGTACCAAACAGCAGCAAACCACTGGTGGCATTTAAGTTAATTGTAATATGCACAAGTTGTAAATGGAATGAGAATATGTATTAAGAATGTTAATCAATGTTTGAAGTCAGTTTATATATAATATACTATAATATAATATAACCCCTTCAGACCTGAATTTTTTCCACTGAACAAAAATTTTTTATCCTCTTATTTGCTAAAAAAAAAAAAAAAAAAAAAAAAACAAGATTTGCAAACTCATTTTTTTTATGTCCACTACAATGGACACCAGGACTGCAAAAAAAAAAAAAAATGTATTTGGACACCTTCAACACTTTAACATTATCACAGTTTATAAAAGTTCACTATAGTTTAAAAAAGGTGTAGGAAACTTTTTCAGAGACCAGGAGACGTTGGGATATCTTTCAAGCAGAAGTTACTCTTTATTGAGAAACGCGCTGTGCGTCGCTGTAGTCATCCAAGTCTAACTAAGGCAGTGTACATTGTAGTTTATATACATTCAAGGGGGAGGGATACATACAGTAGAGGTGGAGACAATCTAAACAGAGCATGCAAATGCAGTGCAGGAATCAGCCCGTTACTGGCATTTCCCCAGCCCTGATCTAATCAGCATAACAGTGTCATTCAAATACATAGGTGCTAATCCAATCAGTCTGACAGTATCACCCATACCTTCACATTATCATAGAGACAAAGGCAGAGCTGTGTCTTGAGCTTGTCATGCCAAATGGTCAGGAAGTACATAAAGACACCTGGGCTGCCTGACTTGATTTTCTTAGAAAGTCACCCTTTTTACCTTAAAATGCTAAATACAATGTACTTCACCATAGTATTTCATGTGATGTTATGTCAGGATGTAGGATCAGCAGATCTTAAACAGATTCTTAAATTTGTAATCCCACAAGGGTAAAAAAAATATGACAAGTTCTCAGAGTTAAACTGTGTCAGAAAAAAATAATCTTGATAATGTCAGATAACACTTAAGCAAAACATGGTCAAGTCAAAGTGTCTGAATAATTTTTGGTTCCAAATGTTTATCAGTTTTACTGGTAGTCCACTGTATGAAGAATTTTTGGGTATAATATGTCACAGTTTACTTTATTTTGCTATTCTCACATATATAAATGAACTATAGTGTCCTGCACCCACTAGTGTAAAAAAAATATAGAAAATTATATCTTGTGGGTGTGTTTGTGTACTTGCTGGTTTTGATAAATATATGATTGTGTGCATTGTGCATATAGCATCAAGCATCAGTGTGTGTGTGTGTGTGTGTGTGTGTGTGTTTGTCTGTATCAAGTCAAGTCACCTTTATTTATATAGTGCTTTTTACAATGCAGATTGTGTCAAAGCATCTTTACAGTGATAACTGGTATATAATTTTGTCTGCACAGCAGCTCTTAAAGAAAATGGTGTCAGTATCCATCTTAAGTAAATTCAGTATTGATTCATTCCGATGTAAGAATCAATAGTTATTAATTTAGTTAATTTATCTATATCAGCACTGGAGTAAACAGTGATGTCATCATCCAGCTCAGTTCAGTTTGCATACAATGGTGTCAATGCAGGCAGATCAAAACACTGTTGAATAACAAATGTCAAGTGTCCCCAACTAAGCAAGCCAAAGGCAACAGCAGCAAGGAACCCAAACTCCAACAAGTGACATCAGGTGGCAAACAGGTGTTAAAATGGAAAAAAAAAACCTTGGGAGAAACCAGGCTTAGTCGAGGGGCCAGTTCTCCTCTGGCAAACAGTGCATTTATGATTCAGGCAGCTATCATAAGTCCGATGGGATTGCAACAGTCAAAGTATTTATTCCAGTTCCATCCAGTTGAGGATCGTATTCATCACGCCGGTATGGACGGTTTGTTGAGGAACTGTGCCACTGGCTGTCGTGTCGATGAGGCTTTCACAGTGGAAGATCTAGTTGACTCAATCTCTGCTGACACTTCAGGGCTGTGTTGTGGTCGTGTCAAGGCGCATGTCCTCGATCTCACCTGGATACGGCCCGGATCCGGCTGACTACGGTAAACCTCGGGATAAACAGAGAGACTAATATTAGCATAGATGCCATTCTTCTTCTGATGTAATGAGTAAATCTGGTGTTATAGGAAGTGTTCCCGGTTCCGGCTGACCTAATTTATGCAGCCTAACAATCCTTTAACAGATTTGAAAACATAAATTGATAGTGTGTTATGTGTATGCCAGGTTAAAGAGATGCGTTTTTAGTCTAGATTTTTTTTTTTTTTTTTTTTTTAATATTTTTGAGTTTTTTTTCCATAATGTACCAAACAAAGAATACAAGAGCAACCCAGAACAACCTTAATAACATCAACAACAAAAAAAACAAAAAAAAAAGGGGGGGGGGTAATAATAAAGACATAACCACAAGTTCAGTTCATCAAATTGTTACAAAAAAAAAAAGCAATAATGCTACATTATTCAGCCTTGAGGAAATCCAGAAAGGGCTGCCACACGGTTTTGAATTGACGATGAGATTTAAGCTCAATGGAACGTATATCCTCCAGTTGTATGACATGAAACAGTTCCAAACTTTAAAACATGGAGGGTCTGAAGATTTCCAGTTTAAAAGTATTATTTTTTTAGCAAGAATCATGCCCATCAATAACGATCTTTGCTGGAAGATTGGAAAAGTTTCCATTGTCTCTGAAGATCCCAGAATTGCAATTCCATGGTCCGGCTTAACCTCCTTTGGAGAACTTTTGAGAAGAAGTCAAATATAGCAGTCCAAAAATTAAACAATTTAGGACAAAACCAAAACATGTGTGACAAGGAACCTTCTTTTGTTTTACATCTGTCACAAATTGGAGAAACAGAATTGTATATTTTACTCAGTTTAGTTTTGGAGTAATATAATCTGTGCACCACTTTAAATTGTATTAGCCTATGTCTTGAATTTATTGAGCAATCTTGAATCTTCCCAAGACTTTTATTCCAAGTTTCATCAGATATTTCTTCATCAAAATCCTTGGCGCAGGCTTCTTTTATATACTCTGTATTCACAGGCAGTTGAAAAACATTAACACAGCATGAAATCAAATGTCTAGAGCCTGGACTCAACAAAAAACATTGGTCAAATACATTAAGCTTTGGCTTGTTAATAAATTGTGGAATGACTGTTTGAACATAATGTCTCACTTGTAAATACCGAAAAAAAATCAGAACCCGGGAGATTGAATGCAGATTGTAATTGACTAAAAGATGCAAATTTATCACCTACATAAAGGTCCCAAATACACCCCAAACCTTTACTTTTTCAGTCAGTAAAACCTCGGTCTAACTGAGATGGCAAATTATTCCCTATTAATTTTGATGTAGGAGATGTTTTGGAAAAAAGTAAAACTGGGAGACAAGATGTTGTTAGAGAGATTGTCTCTATCCTAAGCCACAAAGGATCAGTCAAAGAGAAAGTCTGGCTCGGAATACCCCTCTGCCAATACAACAGAGCCCTAGCACTGGCTGCCCAATAATAAAATTTAAACACTGGGAGGCCTAGTTTCTGTAAGTGGATTTTTGTTATTCGGGGAACCTTATAGGCCCAAATAAATGGCATAATGATTAAATCCAAGAGTTTAAAGAAAGATACAGGTAAATAGATGGGCAAATTTTGAAAAAGATAAAGGAACTGCAGCAAAATAACCATTTTAATTGCATTAATTTTACCAATCATCGATAAAGGAAGGAGCTTCCACCTGTCTATATTCTCTTTCAGTTTTTCAATCCTAGCTAAAAAAATTCAGTTTGAATATATGCTTAGGGTTCTTAGGAACTACAAGTCCAAGATACGTAAAATGGTCTTCAACTATTTTGAGAAAGCGGATCTCCTTGCCTAACTCCTCGACACAACTGAAAAGGTTTAGATTTATTAGCGTTTGTCAAAATGGATGACAAGGGGCATCAATACAGAATTTTTACCCACTTGATAAAATATCTGCCAAACCCAAAATGCTCAAGTGTTTTCAGCATATATGGTCACTCTATTTGATCAAACGCCTTCTGGGCATCAAGTGAAATGATTCAGTGGCTTCTTTACTACGATCCTTATAAAGGATATTAAGGAGAAGACGAACATTGCAAAAAGAAAATCGACCCAGTATAAACCCAGTTTGGTCTGGGTGTACTATCGTTGAGATGTGCCTTCCAAGTCTATTGGCCAACACTTTTGTTATCACTTTCTGATCAAAATTAAGCAGCGATATAGGCCTATAGTTGGCCAGGTCAGTGTTGTCTTTACCTTTTTTTAATAATACACAAATATTGGCCTCATACAGTGAATTGGGGAGTCTGCCGTTTTTCATTGATCATTGATCATTCTTAATAAATAAGGGGCTAGTTTTCGAGAGAAAGCTTTATAAAATTCACATCCGAGGACATCTGGACCTGGTGCTTTGCCAGACAGAAAAGAGTTAATGGCCTCTAAAATGTCTGCTTCAGAAAATGAGCCTTCTAAATCCTCTTTTGCAGCCTCACCTAGTTGGGGAAGTTGAAGGTTATCAAAAGAAATATTGTAATCCTTTTGACTGGCATTGGATTTTGAGGAATAAAGATCGGAGTAAAAATCCCTAAATGCTTCATTAATCTCCTCTGGACTGGTTACAATCTTGTTTGTTTTTGACTTAATTTGATGAATTGCATGTTTTGCTTGCTCTCCCCGTAATTGTCTTGCTAATAAAGTTTCTAGCTTGTCGCCTAATTCAAAATGTTTTTGTTTCAATTTAAGCAAGAGGTTCTCAATTCTTTTGCCCAAAATTGAGTTGTATTCATATTTTAATTTCACTATCTTATTATAATCTTGTTGCCTTCCACTGTTTCTATATTCATGTTCTAATGTTGTGAGTGAATTTTCGATCTTTAAAAGCCTAGTATTGTTTTTTTCTTTTTAGCGGCTTCATAAGCAATAGTATAACCCCTCCTGACTGCCTTAAACGTATCCCAGAGAACTGAATCAGAGACTTGGCTATTGTCATTTGTCATAAAGAAATCATCAAATTTAGCTTCCATATATTTTCCAAAAGCTGTATCTTTCAGCAGACCAGGGTTAAATCGCCAGTGATAACTCTGTTGCGGCAACACATTATTAAGCTCAAGTGTAATGGGACTATGGTCTGAGATCGGCATATTATGGTACTTCGTACCCGCTATTCTGCATACCAATTCAGAGGTAATCAAAAAGTGATCAATCCTAATATAGGTTTTATGAACGTGTGAATAAAATGAATAATCCTTCTCCGTTGGGTGTTGGAGCCTCCAAATATCTACCATGTTTCTCTCCTTGATTAGTCTATTTAAAATCTGTACTGAGTTTATAGTAGGAGGAGGCTTTGAAGATGATCGGTCTAAAAACGGATCTAAATAACAATTAAAATCACCACCGATGATGACATTTACACACCCAGATGGGATCATATCAAAAACTTTTTTGAAAAATTGAGAGTCATCTATATTTGGGCCGTATATATTTAACATTGTTATCTGTAAAGAGCCAAGCCGACCTGAGATCATGACATATCTGCCATGTGAATCGGTAGTCATTGAATCAAGTTGAAATGAAATTCCCTTCCGAAACAGAATTGCTACCCCCCTTGCTTTACTACTAAATGGGGCCTGATATACCTGGGATATCCAGCTAGCCCTAAGCTTGCGTTCTTGTCCAACTGCTATATGTGTTTCCTGAAGGAATAGGATATCTGCCTTCAGAGATTTTAGATAATTAAACACTTTACCTCTCTTGATGGGGTGGCCAAGCCCTTTGACATTCCAAGATGCTAAAGTTAAAGTATAATTTCTTTTATTTGTTTGATCCTTCCCTTTCATTTTACTCTTATAGTATAGAAAGAACCAGAATAACACGCCCCCTTCCCCAATAAAGCAAAAAAAAGCAAAAAAAAAAAAAAACCTAGAACAATTTACTTCCCCCTCCCATGCCTCAAATGACTTCCCCAAATGAAGCATTATGGCTCATCCTAATGACTAGAGCACCCTATTTACGAAGCAGAATAATAACTTATATTGCAACTCCCAATTAAGCTAATACTATGAGGGTAAAAGTATGTAGAACAAAAAATACAACTCCGCAACCAAGTCTAACACAACAAGAGAACAATATGCACTTATCCAGTCTCTATACTCACTCCATAGTCTTATACATCAGAGTTTATTCCTGAACAATCTCAACGCTTTGCCTCAGTTCTTTCTCCACATACAACTTTGCATCCGCCGGGGATACGAACATTTTGGTATTTCCATTATGGCTGATGCAAAGCTTGGCCAGGAAGCGCAGAGTGTGACCCACTTTAAGCTCCCTTAACGATCTCATCACTTCGCTGAAGCTCCGACATTGCTCTATTACCTCAGCCGTGTAGTCTGGGAAAATTAGCACCTTACACCCCTGGTATTCAAGATGACGTCCCTGACGAAGACGCAGAATGCGTTCTTTATCCTGAAAGTAGTGAACCCGTGCAATTATTGCGCGTGATTTGGCTCTTTCCAGAGGTTTTGGCTGCGGAACTCTATGTGCACGATCGATGACCAGGGGGTCGGAAAAGTCCGCAAAAAGTTGCTTTATCAGATCTGCCACGAACTCAGTCGGTCTTCCTTTCTCGCTTCCTTCTGGAATACCAATAATCCTAATGTTATTGTGGCACGATCGGCCCTCGAGGTAGTTGATCTTGAACTTGAGTAACTTGTTCTCTTTACGTAGGTTGTCCAAGGAAGTTTCCAGTGAAAGGATCCGAGTTTCATGATCACTGGCCAGCCCCTCTATCGTCTCTACTCTCTCACTTAAATCCTGTTGCGTCGTTTGTATGGCTTGAAGAGTCGCTTCCAATTTGTCAAATCTTTCATTAAGAGTAGTAAGAATCTTATCCGAAATCTTCTCTATCAACAGCGACACATCTTTTTCTTCAGGGCCAAGGCCCATCACTTGAGCAGCCATCGCCATGTTGTCAGTGGTTTGTGGCTGAGAGGGTATATAGCCCTGAGGCAGTTTTTTTGATGGCATTGGCGGAGTTTGAGTTTAAGTGTAATGCTATGGATCTCTGACCAAACGTTTATCCCATTTAAAATGAATTTAGAGAATGTTAAATTACATTTTTATCGACTTGGTAGTGGAGGAGATGTCAAACACGTCTATCTCCTACGCTGCTCCATAGCGCCCCCCCGTTTTTAGTCTAGATTTAAACTGACAGAGTGTGTCTGCTTCCCGAACAATGCTAGGAAGATTGTTTCAGAGTTTAGGTGCCAAATACGAGAAGGATCTACCGCCTGCGGTACTTTAAACTGGCCTGAATTCTGAGATCGCAATAGACATGAAGGACTATAATGCATTAAGAGCTCGCTCAGGTGCTGGGGAGCTAAACCATTTAGTGCTTTATAAGTAATTAGCAAGATATTAAAATCTATACGATGTTTAACAGGAAGCCAATGCAGTGTTGACAGAACTGAGCTAATATCGTCATACTTCCTAGTTCTAGTAAGAACTCTAGATTACTGGTCATCCATTTTTTTATATCAGCGATACATTCCGTTAATTTTGTGAATTGGTTAGTTTCGTCAGGGTGCGAAGAAATATAGAGCCGAGTATCATCAGCGTAACAGTGAAAACTAACGGCATGCTTCCGATATCATTAATGATATCTCCCAAGGGTAGCATGTACAGAGTGAAAAGCAACGGTCCTAGTACTGAGCCTTGCGGTACTCCATATTGAACTTGTGATCGATATGACCTCTCTTCGTTTACTACTACAAACTGATAACGGTCAGATAAGTATGATTTGAACCATGACAATGCAATTCCACTAATGCCAACATAATTGTCGAGTCTATTTAAAAGAATGTTGTGATCGATAGTGTCAAATGCAGCACTAAGATCCAGTAACACTAATAGAGAGATACAACCACGGTCTGATGATAAGAGCAAATCATTAGTAACTCTAATGAGAGCAGTCTCAGTACTATGGTACGGTCTAAATCCTGACTGGAAATCCTCACAGATACCATTTCTTTCTAAAAAGGAACATAGTTGTGATGATACTGCCTTTTCTAGTATTTTTGACAGAAAAGGAAGATTTGAGATCGACCTGTAATTGACTAATTCTCTAGGGTCAAGTTGTGATTTTTTAATAAGAGGTTTAATAATAGCCAGCTTAAAAGTTTTTGGTACGTATCCTAGTGATAAAGATGAATTAACGATATTAAGAAGAGGATCTATGACCTCTGGAAGCATCTCTTTCAATAGCTTAGTGGGTATAGGGTCGTACATACATGTTGATTTTGATGATTTAACAAGTTTAGACAATTCTTCTTCTCCTAAAGCAGCGAATGAATTGAATTTTTCCTCAGGGACACCACAATGCACTGTCTGACACGATACTGTCCTAGACAGATGCATGGTTATGATTTTCTGTCTAATATTGTCAATCTTGCAAGTAAAGAAGTTCATGAAGTCATTACTGCTGTGCTGTTTGGAAACATCAGAAGTTGAATCTTTATTTCTTGTTAATTTAGCCACTGTATCAAATAAATACCTAGGTTGTGTTTATTTTCTGCTAAAAGATTTGAAAAATAAGCAGATCTAGCAGTTTTTAAGGCCTTTTTGTACTCAATTATTCTCTCTCTCCACGAAATGCGAAAAACTTGTAGTTTTGTTTTCTTCCAGCTGCGCTCCATTTTTCTGGCTGCTCCCTTAAGGGCCCGAGTGTGCTCATTGTACCACGGCGTTGGATTAATTTCCTTAATCTTTTTTAACCGCAAAGGAGCAACTGAGTCTAATGTGCTGGAAAAGACAAACATCGAGGTCTTCTAAGATGTCTGGTGTGCTAAGGTGATGAAACTGATCAGGAAGATTATTTATAAAGCAATCTTTAGTGGTAGAAGTGATGGTTCTACCATATTTGTGGCAGGGAGGCAGTTTAGCAGCCTTGACTAAATGTAGTACACATGAGACTAGATAATGATCTGAGATGTCGTCACTCTGCTGCAGAATTTCAACGGCATCAATATCGATTCCATGTAACAATATTAGAGTATGATTACGAAAATGAGTGGGTCCTGACACGTGTTGTCTAACTCCAATAGAGTTTAGAATGTCTGTAAATGCCAATCCCAATGCATCTTTTTCATTATCTACATGGATATTAAAATCACCAACAACAAGTACTTTATCTTCAGCTAGTACTAACTCTGATAGAAAATCAGCAAATTCTTTGATAAAGTCTGTATGGTGCCCTGGTGGCCTGTATACAGTAGCCAGCACAAATGTCAACTTACATAACGTTACATAAAGCACCATCACTTCGAAGGAATTATATTTGAAAGACTTTTGAGTAATACTGTAAATATTACTATAAATTACAGCAACACCTCCCCCTTTGCCTTTCTGATGAGGATTGTGTCGATAATCGTAACCTTGAGGGCTAGACTCATTTAAAGTAATGTAATCGTCTGGCTTTAACCAGGTTTCTGTCAAACACAGCACATCTAGATTATTGTCTGTAATAATATCATTTACAATAAGTGCTTTTGTAGAAAGGGATCTAATATTCAACAACCCAAGCTTTATCATTTGTTTTTCAGTATTATCTCTGTTTTTTATTTGTTGAACATCAATTAAATTTTTACCCTTAAATGGGTTTGGAAGTTTTTTGTTTTTACTAATTTGGGGTACAGACACAGTCTCTATGTGATAATATCTAGGTGAAAGAGTTTCTATGTGTTGGGAATTATCTGACTTCTGTGACGTGAGGCAGCTAGCAGACAGTCGGTTTAGCCGGTCTGTCTGCTTCCTGACTTGGGCCCCAATTTGTCATGTTTCAGCTCTAAGACTATGTGCCATATTACTAGAGAGAAGAGCAGCACCATCCCAGGAGGGATGAATACCATCTCTTTTCAACAGGTCACGTCTGCACCAAAAACTTTTCCAATTGTCTATGAAACCTATATTATTCTGCGGACACCACTTAGACAGCCAACCATTGAGTGATGATAATCTGCTATCTCATCACTCCGATGAACAGGAAGGGGACCAGAGCAAATGACTGTTTCTGACATTGTATTTGCGAGTTCACACACCTCTTTAATGTTAATTTTAGTGATCTCCGACTGGTGAAGTCGAACATCATTAGTGCCAACGTGAATAATAATTTTAGAGTATTTACGATTAGCATTAGCCAGCACTTTTAAATTTGCTTTGATGTCAGGTGCTCTGGCTCCCAGCAAACATGTGACTATGGTGGCTGGTGTCTCTATTTTCACATTCCGTGTAATAGAATCGCCAATAACTATAGCACTTTCAACAAGATTCTCAGTGGGTGCGTCACTGAGTGGGGAGAACCTGTTTGATGTTCTTATTGGAACACAAGAGTGGTGTTTTCCGCGGCTAGGCCGCCTCACAGTTACCCAATTGCCCTGCTGCGCGGGCTCTACAGCCGGAACCGAACAATGTACAGAGTTCACTAAGCTAGTCCATCCAAAACAGTATCTAAAGCCCTTGCATTCTTACTATCCTCGATTAAAGTTTGGATGCGTTTCTCTAATTCTGAGATTTTCCCTGTCAGCCTGACTATTTCCCTACATTTATGACATGTAAATCCCTCGTCGCTGACAGAGAAAGCTATACTATGCATGTGACAGGCAGAGCACTTAACAATAGAAGGAGAGGATGACATGACTCACTGTGTTTGTAGACTGATCTGACTTACCACAGCTGTTTGATGAACGCGTAGCAAAAGGAGCGCGCGAGAGACTGATGATAAGTTAACAAGCTAGCGAGATGCAAACGCGTTATGATAGCAATTTAGATTAAAAGATTAAAAGATAGCAACGTCAGATTAATATGGTAGGCAATATTAGATATATGGTAATGATAATATAAACAACAATGAATGATAGTAAGAGATTCAAAACAAAGCTATATGGCGTTACAGACACAAACTCTGAGCAGCGAGGCAGACAGGAGCAGACAGGAGCAATTGAGCAATTGGAAGTCCAATCTCAGAAGGAGCAAATCTGTGTCCAATCTGTGTTGCTGTGTATACACTCATTTCACATTCGCCTTGTTCTGTTTTTCACTAAAACTAATGAAAATATGAATGACAGTTTATGGTCACAACATTGAAGGCATAAAATCAGAATTTTATTTTGATATTTTTATTAAAACCTACTGTCCATTGCAATGGACATCAAACTTTAAAAAAAATCCTGTGTTCTACAGCTCTGAAAGATCTTCAAATTAACTTTGAATATTATCACCTGATAGATTATATTAGGTGCAAGTTGATGATGCTACCGTGAACATAAATCTGCATATAAAAAAAGAGCTCCTCCTTTCTAGTTGGTTCAGCCATGCCTATCTTTTGTGATGCCTGAAGCTCAATCAGGGCTGCGCTCAGCCCCGACAAAACATTGCAAACCGTTTTTTAAACGGAAACGGTGGTGTGTTGAACACCCAACACATAGAAACCCTTTTACCTAGGTATTATCACATAGAGACTGTGTCTGTACCCTGAATTAGTAAATACAAAAGACTTCCAAACCCATTTAAGGGTAAAAATTTAATTTATGTTCAACAAATAAAAAACAGACTTAATACTGATAAACAAATAATAAAGCTTGGGTTGCTGAATATTAGATCCCTTTCTTCAAAAGCACTTATTGTAAATGATATTATCACAGACAATAATCTAGATTTGCTGTGTTTGACAGAAACCTGGCTAAAACCCTCTAGCCCTCAAAGTTACGATTATCGACGCGATCCTCGTCAGAAAGGCAAAGGGGGAGGTGATGCTGTAATTTATAGTAATATCTTCAGTATTACTCAAAAGTCATTCAAATATAATTCCTTCGAAGTGATGGTGCTTTATGTAATGTTATGTAAGTTGACATTTGTGCTGGCTACTGTATACAGGCCACCAGGGCACAATACAGACTTGATCAAAGAATTTGCTGATTTTCTATCAGAGTTAGTACTAGCTGCAGATAAAGTCCTTGTTGTTTGTGATTTTAATATCCATGTAGATAATGAAAAAGACGCATTGGGATTGGCATTTATAGACATTCTAAACTCTATTGGAGTTAGACAACACGTGTCAGGACCCACTCATTGTCGTAATCATACTTTAGATCTACTATTGTCACATGGAATCGATACTGATGCCGTTGAAATTCTGCAGCAGAGCGATGACATGTCAGATCATTACTTAGTCTCATGTATACTACATTTAGCCAAGACTGCAAAACCGCCACCCAGCCATAAATATGGTAGAACCATCACTTCTACCACTAAAGATTGCTTTATAAGTAATCTTCCTGATCAGTTTCATCGCCTTAGCATACCAGACAGCTTAGAAGACCTCGATGTTGCAACAGAAACTATTGACTCTGTCTTTTCCAGCACCTTAGACGCAGTTGCTCCTCTGCGCTTAAAAAAGATTAAGAACTGATCCAACGCCGTGGTACAACGAGCACACTCGGGCTCTTAAGAGAGCAACCAGAAAAATGAAGCGCAGCTGGAAGAAAAGTTTTTCGCATTTCGTGGAGAGAGAGAATGATTGAGTACAGAAAGGCCTTAAAAATGCTAGATCTACTTATTTTTCAAATCTCTTACAAGACAACAAACCCTAGGAATTTATTTGATACAGTGGCTAAATTAATGGGAAATAGAGCTTCAACTTCTGATGTTTCCAAACAGCACAGCAGTAATGACTTTATGAACTTCTTTACTTGCAAGATTGACAATATTAGAGAGAAAATTATAACCATGCAACTGTCTACTACAGTATCGTGTCAGACAGTGCATTGTAGTGTCCCTGAGGAAAAATTCCATTCATTCGTTGCTTATTAAATCATCAAAATCAACAACATGTATGTTAGACCCTATGCCGACTAAGCTATTGAAAGAGATGCTTCCAGAGGTCATAGATCCTCTTCTTAATATCATTAATTCATCTTTACCACTAGGATACATACCGAAAACTTTTAAGCTGGCTATTATTAAACCTCTTATTAAAAAAACACAACTTGATCCTAGAGAATTAGTCAATTACAGGTCGATCTCGAATCTACCTTTTCTGTCAAAAATACTAGAAAAGGCAGTCTCATCACAACTATGTTCCTTTTTAGAAAGAAATGGTATCTGCGAGGATTTCCATACCATAGTTCTGAGACTGCTCTCATTAGAGTTACAAATGATTTGCTCTTATCATCAGACCGTGGTTGTATCTCTCTATTAGTGTTACTGGATCTCAGTGCTGCATTTGACACTATTGATCACAATATTCTTTTGAATAGACTTGAAAATGATGTTGGCATTAGTGGAATTGCATTGTCATGGTTCAGATCTTACTTATCTGACCGTTATCAGTTTGTAGTAGTAAACGAAGAGAGGTCATATCGATCACAAGTTCAATATGGAGTACCGCAAGGCTCAGTACTAGGACCGTTGCTTTTCACTCTGTACATGCTACCCTTGGGAGATATCATTAGGAAGCATGCCGTTAGTTTTCACTGTTAAGCTGATGATACTCAGCTCTATATTTCTTCGCGCCCTGACGAAACTTACCAATTCACAAAATTAACGGAATGCATAGCTGACATAAAAAATTGGATGACCAGTAATTTCTTACTACTAAATTCGGGAAAAACATAGATTCTAATTTTTGGACCAAAAACTTCTTCACTTAATAATCTAGAATACTGTCTAACACTTGATGGCTGCTCTGTTAAGTCTTCGTTCGTCAGTTAGGAACCAGGGTGTGCTCTTTGATACCAATCTTTCATTTGAAGGCCATGTTTCTAGCATCTGTAAAACCGCATTCTTCCATCTTAAAAATGTATCTAAACTACGACATGCTTTCAATGACAAATGCAGAACAGTTAGTTCTTGACCTCAAGGCTAGATTACTGTAAAGCTCTACTGGGTGGCTGTTCTGCCCGCCTGTTAAACAAACTACAGCTGGTCCAAAATGCAGCAGCTAGAGTTCTTACTAGAACCAGGAAGTATGACCATATTAGCCCGGTTCTGTCAACACTGCATTGGCTCCCTATTAAACATCGTATAGATTTTAAAATCTTGCTACTTACCTATAAAGCACTAAATGGTTTAGCTCCCCAGTACCTGAGCAAGCTCTTAATGCATTATAGTCCTTCACGTCTATTGCGATCTCAGAATTCTGAACAGTTGATAATACCTAGAATATCAAAATCGACTGCAGGTGGTAGACCCTTTTCCTATTTAGCACCTAAACTTTGGAACAGTCTTCCTTTCACTGTTCGAGAAGTAGACACACTCTGTCAGTTTAAGTCTAGACTAAAAACACATGTGTTTAAACTTGCATACATATAAACCATTATCTACTTCTATAATTCAAATCATGTAAATTGTTAGGCTGCATAGATTAGGTCAGCCGGATCCGGGAACACTTTCCATAACACCTGATGTACTCGCTACATCATAAGAAGAATGGCGTATATGCTAATATTAGTCTCTCTCTGTTTATCCCGAGGTTTGCCGCAGCCTGCCAGATCCAGGCCGTATCCAGATGAGATGAAGGACCTGCGCCTAGACATGATGATAATGCAGCCCTGACGTTTCAACTAATCTATTCCCTGCGAAGGCCCATTTCCCTTTCCTTTCTATGTATAGATAAAACGTTATCAAAATTATTCCAGTTCGCATAGATCCGTGGACACAACAAATTTTTCAATATTATGCGGACCAGTAAAGTATTGCAAATTTTGCACACATACACACTCAAACACGCAAACCTATGGACTAAACACGTAAATAAACGGCAAGAATGCATTAGGGGTATTTGGTTTTCAGTGGGAAAGGTATTGTTTAAGCGGCCCCTAAAGTAAAAATTAACAATTTTTAAAACAAAAGTGATTCAATCAAAAACCAACTTTAGTTCGATATCAATTTTCCTATTGTCACTGTGAAGCTGCTTTGAAACAATATGTATTGTGAAAAACGCTATATAAATGAAGATGACTTGACTTGACCCTGTTCTGGTGATGCAAGAGTTGCAACTATGGCAGAGAAGGCCATTCTTTGTGTTCATTTTGAAGAATTGATATGCTATATTTTTACTTTAAAACTCTTACAACAAACATGTCTTCTAATATCTTCAACTGCTGCGTATACCGACTTGGACCCATTGTGCGAGCTGTCTCTTTAATACCACATGGTTTATATACATGTTGCTGCTGATTGGGCTGACATTTTTGACACACCCACCAAACAAGAGAAATCGTACCTCACACCATTTCCAGGCAACATGTCATTCAACCTGGAAACCGTAGCAAAACGTTGTGCACCGCTTTGAGCTTGAACGTGCCCCAGATAAAGTTATGGGTCATACTTTCTTTGTGATTGGTTGATCAGGGACCAATCAGTGACCAGGCAGTACTTATATTATAAAAACGTAAAGTCTTCTTGGTTTAAATCAAAAACATGCTGTCCGTTACATTGGTCACAGGGTCTGAAGGGGATAATATAATACAATATAATATAATATAATATTAGTCTGTAGCTTTAGAAATGGTAAACAGTGTTGAAATAAAAATATATATTGCAAAAACTGATGTGGCACCCAGGGGGCAATTGGGGGTTAAGTTAAGTCACTGAGAATCAAACCTGCAACCTTTAGGTTACCAGTCTGACTCTCTAAACATTAGGCCATGACTGCACATCAAATTCTCCACCATCGTCTTGTCAGTCAACTCACCTTACTCTCATCACATGATGGGTATTCATAAGATGACGTATATATATATATATATATATATATATATATACACACTACCAGTCAAAAGTTTGGACACTGTAAGCTTTTTAATGTTTTAAAAAGAAGTTTTGTCTGCTCACCAAGGCTGCATTTATTTAATTAAAAATACAGTAAAAACAGTAATATTGTGAAATATTATAACAGTTTAAAATGTGTTCTATTTGAAAATATTTTAAAATGTAATTTATTCCTGTGATCAAAGCTGAATTTTCAGCATCATTACTCCAGTCTTCAGTGTCACATGATCCTTCAGAAATCATTTTAATATGCTGATTTGCTGCTCAAGAAACATTTATTGTGTACAATTGTACAAAATATTTGTGTACAATATTATTTTCAGGATTCTTTGATGAATACAAAGTTCAAAAGAACAGCATTTATTTGAAATATAATCTTTTGTATAATCTTGACTCCTGGCGCCGTGGTGGTCTACTTGAATATCTTGTGGACTGGGAAGGCTACGGACCCGAGGAGCGCTCATGGGTTCCCAGAAACTACATACTTGACCCCAACTTGCTAGACACCTTCCACGCTACTCACCCTAACAGACCTGCCCCACGTGGAAGAGAACGACCACCATGACGCCGGGGTCCTCGGCCCTCAGGAGCGGGCCGTGGAGGGGGGGGGTACTGTCACAGACACGCCAGGCTCCGACACTGTCCAATCACAGCGCACTCCCTCTCCTGAGTACTGATCACACGCACCTGCTCAGCACCCTCATCAGTCACCACATATAACACATTCACACACCTTCAGTCACTGTCCGGTCTCGTTCGCATTAGGACTTACCTGTATGCTTATCTCAAGGACTCCACCTATCTACTTACCTGTCTCCAGCATCTCCAAGTCTCCTCCAGTCTGTGTGTGAGTTATCCTTCGTCTCCATTGTTGCATCTCACCACCATCGCCTAGGATCTTCACCACTAAAAACACAAAGGACAGTATCACTCATCGATCACCCTCCATTCACCCAAGATATCATCTGCATACTCACCTGCACTTCTGTAACCTCTGCTGTGTGTCAATAAATACCATTAACGTTACATTCCAGCCTCTGACCCTTCTGTGTTGTAACAATATTCACAATGAAATGTATTAGTTCTATTCTACAAGCTTTCCATAACAATTAAAATGTTTAAATTTTAATTATGTTTATTTAGCAGCTAAAATAATAGACCATGTAGTAATTTGCATATCTGTAATATCAAAGACGAAAGTAAATAATGAGAGTAGTTTCATTTTGAATAAAAAAGAGCAACTGATTCTGTGTTGAAATTTTATTCACAAATGAGGAGAAGTCACGACATATAATATGGCATATATACTTAGCAAAAACACGTATTTAAACACACATTAACACACTTTACACAGGATCTTGGGATCCCAGACAGATAAAAGTTTGGTCTGCTCATGCAAGAGATACCAGCCTTTGCTACAGACACATTCAATCTAAAATATATAATAAAATGACATTACTAAAAACCTGTATTATTAAAAATTTTAATACACTGTTGTGTTCAAAACAAAGTGAAAAATAAAAGTGTCTGCTTTGTCTGGTGTACAGGGATATTTATTGGCAAAAGTCATATTTGGGAATGAATCAAGGATATTAGCTATAGATATTATATTAGTTATCACATGCATAATTCATCGTGGCCTATGTGGATAATAATTAAACTATATTTAAAGTACATTAACATATTTTCATTCATGTGTGCAATTTTTGAAACATATTACATATAACACTAGAAATTCAAGTCTACCCAGATTAGAAGTGCTTCTGCAAACTAGGAAAGTTTACTGCTGCCTTCACCACAGGAGTTCACAATTAATACTACCATACATTTCGGCAAACTTTCAAAACTATACGCTTTAAAGACTCAAGGTAATACAGAAACAACAAAAATAGGCTACTTAAAACGCTATTGGCTCGTTTAGCGAATCCTAACGACACCTCTGGCGAATCATTGGCTGTGTTCATATCAAACATAGCTAACACATGACACGACATAACACAATATAGCTTATATATAAAATATTGTGCATCAGTAACAGTTAGAATATAAGCTTGACTTCATTTAGCGCTGAAACATAGGCTACTTACCTTTAATGTAAGCCGAAGAACGTGCACTAACATTTTCAGAGTCGCTTTAACACAAAACAGGAAACTCGTGAATATTCATGTAAGCTCCGCCCAGTGTCCCGAAAATCTCAGACACCAAATATTTCAGAACTCCGGGAGTGACGTGCAGTGACACGCTGCTAAGATGGCAGCGGCCTCATTTTCGCTTCAAAATTGCTCTTCAGAAATCTACAGGTGACGTTATTAGACTGCTGTCCCTTTAAGACATAAGATCCAGTACACTGATAATGATATACATGCGTTGTCTGTCTCGTTTTTCTCTTAAGACATAACCTAGTATGTTTGTTAGGATACTCGCTAAGATGGGCATGTTGACATAATTTTTGTGTGAATTTGTCCGTTTAGGTGCAAGACTTGAAAGAGAATTTGCGCGAGAGTATTTGCCCTATGACGCGGCTCTCCATCCATGCACGCCCTTCGGATGAGTAGGCTACACACAAATCTCCTCAAAGCACGTGCGAGTTCTCTTTCTTGTCTTACGGATGAATGTGTAAATTGGCAAGGTTTAAATGAGTTTAGTTTAAACAGATAGCAACGTGAGATGTTCATGTCCCAATCAACACTTTCGGCACGTCAATAAACAAAAGAGTGACTGTTTTGTCCATGTTCTTTTGATCATCGCTGTTGGGAAACCAATATGCACATCCATTGACTGAAACATACACTAGCCGAATCCGTCTGTCTGTTTTACACGTTGTTGTTTTCAACAAACCATATAATAAATGCGTCGTCAGATTTGGGATGAACCACGGTGCAAGCACGCGCCGAACCGTGGCTGGAGAACTGAAAGGTTCGATTTTTTTTCAGAGAACCGTCCCACCCCTAGTGCATATAAAGTTGTATAGCCCACATGTTTTTTTTCAGCCATCATGTACTTGAACTAATTTAAAAAAAAAGATGCTGTTTAAGTGAATGGCGACTGATATATATATATATAGTATGAATACATCATTAACAGTCAAGTCATCTTCATTTATATAGCACTTTTTTTTCACAATACACATTGTCTCAAAGCAGCTTCACAGTGACAATAGGAAAATTATTATCGAGCTAAAGTTGGTTTTTGATTCTTCAGTTGTAAAAATTATTAATTATTACTTTAGGGGCCGCTTAAATGACACCTTTCCTACTGAAAAACCGAATACCTTTAACTAATTCTCTAGGATCAAGTTGTGTTTTTTTAATATGAGGTTTAATAATATTAATATTGTTAATTCATCTTTATCACTAGGATACATTCCGAAAACTTTTAAGCTGGCTAAGAAGAGGATCTAAGACCTCTGGAAGCATCTCTTTCAATAGCTTAGTCGGTATAGGGTCTAACATACATGTTGTTAATTTTGATGATTTAACAAGTTTAGACAATTCTTCATGTCCTATAGCAGCGAATGAATGGAATTTTTCCTTAGGGACAACCTCTAATATTATCAATCTTGCAAGTAAAGAAGTTCATTAAGTCATTACTGCTGTGCTGTTTGGAAACATCAGAAGTTGAAGCTCTATTTCTCGTTAACTTAGCCACTGTATCAAATAAATACCTAGGGTTGTGTAGATTTGAGAAATAAGCAGATCTAGCAGTTTTTAAGGCCTTTCTGTACTCAATCATTCCCTCTCTCCATGAAATGCGAAATACTTCTAGTTTTGTTTTCTTCCAGCTGCGCTCCATTTTTTTGGCAGCTCTCTTAATAGTCAGACCTTGGGGTCAATCTGACCCCGCTGACAGTTTCCTTCGTTTTTAAAAAGGGTTCCCTTCATCTCAGGGGCATAAGACTCTGACTTTTCCTAAATAATCTATCTAAACATGCACAAAAAAATCTGGGCTTTATTTGGTTGCTCTAAAGGTGTGTAAAAAAAAACAAACAAAAAAAACAATTATTAAATTATTATTAAACAAATTATAGTTATTAGTTAAAGACTGTAAATGAATGGGCAAATTATAAAATGTATTTTTTTTTCCATTTCATTTGTCAAAAATAAATAAATAAATAAATAATAAATCAGTATAAATCTGAAAATTTCTACATTTAAATGAAGGTCTGGTCCTAGACCATAAACACAAAGTGGAACGAACGTTCTATCTCACACACACATACACACACAAACACACACATGTGTGTGACTGCAACAGAGAGCATTTTTATAGAAATTGGCAAATAAAATCAACAAAACTGGCATAAATCTGAAAATGTCTACATTTAAATAAAGGTCTGGTCCTAGACCATAAACACAAAGTGGAACGAACGTTCTATCTCACACACACACACGTGACTGCAACAGAGGGCATTTTTGTAGAAATTGGCAAATAAAATCAACAAAACTGGCATAAATCTGAATATTTCTACATTTAAATAAAGGTCTAGTCCTAGACCATAAACACAAAGTAGAACGAACATGACAGGTGTCGTGCCGAAAATTTATCGTCTGCCGAAAACTGACTGCGCGCGTAGCATGTTTAAAGGGTATCGCCCCTGTTTCTACACGTCTACAGCTGCTTTTATCATGATCAAACGGCCATAACCTGCAAATACATATAACTCTGTGTCCGTGGTAATATGTCCGTGATAATAGCAAAGAAACTTTTCCTGTTACGGATTAATCAAAATTAGTAATTTTATTAATTTTCCGTTTATTGCTTAATCGAGCCTGATGTTTACATGATTAACAGAAAGCCTATTTACTTGCTTTGTGCCAAACAATACAGTCCTTTTTACCAGGTAAAATATTTTGTAACATTTCTGCCTCAAAATGAATTGATTTCATTTATGGCTGTTATATTTGACAGATTCTAGCTCATTCAGTCCTTTTTACCTGTTGAAATACCTTTAAATGGTCAATAAAACCAATAAAATCAGATTTACACCTGCCGAAAAGTGATTACAGCTTCTATTTATGGACTGAACTGTTCTTTCTGCCTCAAAATGACTTGATTTCATTCTTGGTTGTTATATTTGACAGATAATAGCTCATTCAGTAATTTTTACCTGTTGAAATACCTTTAAATGACTTGGGTTGCCGGGAGATACTGTCTCTTGAGATGTGGTGGCAGGTGAGCTGCTGGCAGCAGATGTTGGCGACACAAGGAGGCTCTGGGCACTGTGGGTTGCCTCCGGGCCTAGCTCCTCCTGCGTCTTACCAGAAGTCACTTCTGTGCGTTGTGTCATCGTTGCCGCTGTCAAGAATCTCATTTTGCATTGATGGATTTTTAAACCCCTTACATTCTTGCAGATCCTGCCGCAGCTGCACTCTATTGTACTCATTGTCTTTCCTTTGTCATGTGTCATTGTCCTTGAGTCCGTCGGGCACCCCTGGGGGTATCTTTCTTTTGTGGGCTTTGTAGCTTGCTCTGGGTTCTTCCTTGCGGAAGAAGTGGTTTGGGCTGCCAACCCTCTCCACCCAAGGTTGCCGTCTCTCATGTGTCTCTCCTCTTCGTGGTTGTCACCCAGTCTATTCCTGGTTGTCACTGGTGCTCCCAGAGTATTTCAATTTACATGTATTATGTTGTTTAGTGTTTCTTTTAATTGGGCTCTCGTCTCTTGAGATTTAGTGACAGCAAAAATTAAAAAATGTCAGAATGTGACAAGGTAAATCAACATTTTAAACAAGATCTTCTAAAATTCTAAAGGTGTTTCTTAATATTCAATTTTATTTAATAAATTCAAGATTCAATATTTTTATTGTCATATGTACAATGAATTCTTATTTTGTTGTTACCCTATAATCATAAATCAAAAATCATAAATATTACAGGACCTTCGTGATACAGAAGGGCTACAGCGTACCCGGATGGGCATGTGACACGCTACCACATTCGTGCCAACAGGATGGCAATTCCTGTGGGCCTTTTGTCCTGAAAGTAAGTTAAATGGATCATAATGCCATATACTGTTTGAATTTCTTTCCTCAGCGTAACACCAGGGGTAAACATTAATGGAGATGGTCACCCTGGATGGTAGATGGATAATAAATGGACTACAAAGATAAAGAGACAATAAAGTTTTTTTTATATAAAAATATTGAAATTAATGGTGACTTCCACTGAAAAAGAACACAAGGAGATGTTATGAAGAGTATTCCTGCTGGCAGTGTAAGTTAAGGGGGACTTTCTCGCACTAATCATTTTGGTAATGACATCTTTCTTTAGAATTACCTCACTTGTATTTTATTAAAGAAGGACAGTCTTGCAGCCTTAAAACACCAAGAGAAAATTAAATGGATAAATAAAGAGAAAATTGTCATTTTGGGGTGAACTATGCCTTTGACAAAATTTAACAACCCCTTGGCAATCCCTGTGACAATTTTTTGTGGTGTTCCACCAGCTGTTCACAAAAGTGCTGGATAATGTAAAAATTTCAGTTAGATGATGGGGTCATTTGGAGGAATGCCATCCAGCCTGCGGTCCACAACAAATGCAACCTTTATTGCAACATAACTATTTTTATTATATAGCAACCCATTGTTGTAACTTATTGGAATAACATTGTTTACATTACAAACATATTCTCAATTACATAATCCCTTTTCTTTTTTAGTTTGCAGAATGTTTCTTAAACAATCGGCCGCTACACTTTTCCACAGCTGCAGAAAGTGTGGCTGCCCTGAGAATGGCTATAGCATCTTCTCTCCTGCAGAACACTGGTACGTTTTAGATACAAGTCCTTGTTTCAAATTTCAAATATTCATTTATTCTTTGGTACCCTAACCATTTAACAGTGTTGCTAAAAATGTGATTACTTGTAAGTACTTGTGTTTTAAGAACATGTTTTATGATAACATTGTTTATTCTGCCTTGACATGATATTCCACTAGCTGACCTTAAGGACCTGTGCCATCTATATGGGGAAAAAAAAAATCAGTGGGAAAAAAAAAAACAAAGTGACTAACTGTGTTACAGTAGGTTGCAGGAAGGAGCACAGACGAAGAGAATAAATCCAAATACTGGTTTAATGACGTTAGTCACAGGGTAACAGGCATGGAAACAACACAACTTGCTCAAACGGTGAACGGACAAAGACTGAGTGAACAGGGGGAAACTAAATAGCAAACATAACAAGGTTGATTAATGATACACAGGTGATACAGATGAACTAATAATGAAGGCGGGAAACAGAACATGTGATCATGGAAAACAAACAAAGTCCAAAAACTGAAACTAAATAGACTGTGACATTACGCCCCCCTCCGAAAAGGCGTGTCCTCACGCCGTGGAAGAATGGAGGCGGCTTGGGAGGAGGACGAGGGTGTGGCCAGCGGTAGAAATCCGAGGCAGGTAGATGGATGGAGGACGACGACCAGGGCGGGATTGGAGGAGGTAGGAGTGGCCAGGTGGATGTGACCCAGAGCTCAGCCAAGACGATGATCCAAGGTGGAGTCCACCGCGCAGACGGAAGTCCGAGGCGGTGATGGGATGCCGATGACCTAGGCGACCGCGACGAAGCCGCAACGACGACTCTTCGAGGCGGAGGTGG
The DNA here is from genome assembly GCA_037950675.1 of Hypophthalmichthys molitrix. NCBI lineage: Eukaryota > Metazoa > Chordata > Actinopteri > Cypriniformes > Xenocyprididae > Hypophthalmichthys > Hypophthalmichthys molitrix. The sequence continues at coordinate 4,950,923 of CM075502.1, forward strand.
AGATCCGGAGGGCAGAGGACGAGCTGGTGCACCCGAGGGCGGAGGTGGAGCCTGAGGGAGGGCGGAGCTTGCCGAAGCTGAAGGGGTGGAGGGCCGGAGAGCAGCGTACGGCCCGCAAGTCCGCAGCGGAGGCTTGACGACGTCCGACCCAGGGGGAGCCGACGTTCCGAGGGAGCCCGGCGAGTCTGAATGCTCGATGGTCGGAGCCGGAGTCGAGGGGAGGAGGAGTGTAGGCGCAGGAGCCAGGTTGACGGGTCGAGGCAGGACAGGGCATGATGAGGCAGGAGGCGAAGCCACGGATTCCTGACACCCAGGAAGAGGAGGCTCCCAGCAGGACCACGATGAAGCCTCGCCACTGAGAGGAGGATGAGGTGAGTCAAAGGGAATGATGGGAGGTGACGATGGCTGGATGACAGGCTTGGCGATGCTCTGGAAATGAGGAGTGGCACAGGAACCCAAAGATGAAGTGTCCTTACTGGTAGTTATTTGAGGTGGTGGGAGAGGGAGGTTGGGTGGGGATGATAGAACTGTCAAAGAATCAGAATCATTAGAAATGCAGGGACACAAAGTATTTTTCTCACCACTCTATAAAACTGTCCAATAAGTACAACTGTTGCTTGCTCTCAGTGGCGGGGGTTTGGGCGGGGCTCGCATCCATCCCCTCGAACTCCACTAGGACTCCCACGGCGATGGACGATGATGTCAGCTCACACCCCTGGTCAGACTCATGACGGTTCTTCGGCTCCGGGGCGATGTTGAGCTCCACCTCTTCATCCTCGGGTGTAGGCTCTAGCGTCGCGGCAGGCGGAAGCTTCCAGTCTGCGGGGGGGCTCAGGCGTCGTCAATCGCGGTGGTGACAGGCTGGGTTCTGAATCGGGACCGCACGCTTTCCAGACACCAAAATACGGCTTCCCTCCAACTAAGTCCGGTGGTGTCTGGAAGGTGGGTGGCATGGTAGAGGTTGGCCCCGATCCAGAACAGGTCCTTGAGGTGTTCATCCTCCAGTGAAGACTGTCTAGCCAAACAACAAAAGTTTGTGGCAAAATGGAAAAAAATCGTGGCTTTCCCGGGCCACGTTGATGAACTTAGCCCGTTCATCAAAGTTGGGCGGTCCGTTCATCTGTTACGGTAGGTTGCAGGAAGGAGCACAGACGAAGAGAATAAATCCAAATACTGGTTTAATGACGTTAGTCACAGGGTAACAGGCATGGAAACAACACAACTTGCTCAAACGGTGAACAGACAAAGGCTGAGTGAACAGGGGGAAACTAAATAGCAAACATAACAAGGTTGATTAATGATACACAGGTGATACAGATGAACTAATAATGAAGGCGGGAAACAGAACATGTGATCATGGAAAACAAACAAAGTCCAAAAACTGAAACTGAAACTAAATAGACTGTGACAAACTGGGTAAGCATTCCAAAAAGTTTGTTGTCTTTTGTCAAACCTTTATTAAATTTGCCATATTAATTGAAGGTGATATAATGGTCATTTAAGTATTGTTTGATATGGATTACAGAAATATCTATGCTTGACTTCAAAGTATGTTTGTCAGCATGTTTAGATTGGCTGTGATGTGTGTCCACGTTGGTTCCACTGCAAGTGTGTTCAACGTACAAGGAAACACAAATCTTAAGTACAGTGGGTACGGAAAGTATTCAGACCCCCTTAAATTTTTCACTCTTTGTTATATTACAGCCATTTGCTAAAATCATTTAAGTTCATTTTTTTTTTTCCTCATTAATGTACACACAGCACCCCATATTGACAGAAAAACACATTGTTGACATTTTTGCAGATTTATTAGAAAAGAAAAACTGAAATATCACATGGTCCTAAGTATTCAGACCCTTTGCTCAGTATTTAGTAGAAGCACCCTTTTGATCTAATACAGCCATGAGTCTTTTTGGGAAAGATGCAACAAGTTTTTCACACCTGGATTTGGGGATCCTCTGCCATTCCTCCTTGCAGATCCTCTCCAGTTCTGTCAGGTTGGATGGTAAACGTTGGTGGACAGCCATTTTTAGGTCTCTCCAGAGATGCTCAATTGGGTTTAAGTCAGGGCTCTGGCTGGGCCATTCAAGAACAGTCACGGAGTTGTTGTGAAGCCACTCCTTCATTATTTTAGCTGTGTGCTTAGGGTCACTGTCTTGTTGGAAGGTAAACCTTCGGCCCAGTCCGAGGTCCTGAGCACTCTGGAGAAGGTTTTCTTCCTGGATATCCCTGTACTTGGCCGCATTCATCTTTCCCTCGATTGCAACCAGTCATCCTGTCCCTGCAGCTGAAAAACACCCCCACAGCATGATGCTGCCACCTTCATGCTTCACTGTTGGGACTGTATTGGACAGGTGATGAGCAGTGCCTGGTTTTCTCCACACATACCGCTTAGAATTAAGGCCAAAAAGTTCTATCTTGGTCTCATCAGACCAGAGAATCTTATTTCTCACCATCTTGGAGTCCTCCAGGTGTTTTTTCATGTGTCTTGCACTGAGGAGAGGCTTCCGTTGGGCCACTCTGCCATAAAGCCCCGACTGGTGGAGGGCTGCAGTGATGGTTGACTTTCTACAACTTTCTCCCATCTCCCGACTGCATCTCTGGAGCTCAGCCACAGTGATCTTTGGGTTCTTCTTTACCTCTCTCACCAAGACTCTTCTCCCCCGATAGCTCAGCCTATAGGCTGCTTGCCTCACAGACATGAGAAATATATCTATAGAATATAGCTTGAAATGTCTACTTTTAAACGAAATCATTTAAAACGAAAAGAAATAGGCTACTCTCTGATTATGTAATCCGAATGAAATGTGCATTTTCTCTCTAGGCGCGTCCACATGTGGAGATGATGAGAGTCAGCAATTTCAACTTCATCTTTGCAGTCGACACTGGTTCAGAAAACATTAGTTTAATAATAAACAATTAAAATGTCTCCTTGCTGTTTTTTGTCACATTCATAATCATTACTTTTGCCCGTTCTTTATGGCAAGCTTTACGCTTGAGTGCTGTGTAAACGCTCATTAGTTATAGTCAGTGCTGGAAATGGCTGAAATTCACTGGGGAGAGTCTAGTTGGGAAGGTTTTTTTTTTTTTTTTTTTTTTTTTTTTTACTTTCAATGACTTTTCAGATGTATTTAAATTATTATATAATCTATAATAACACTAAACAGCCCTATTTCATGTTTCCTCCAAGCAATATTTTCTTAATTACCAGGCACATGAAAGGTCAATGAACAACATTTATGAATTGTGTGTGGCACAAACATGTTCATTCAACAGAATCTCTGCTTGGATAAAATTACCTGTTTGATTTCGTACAAATTAAAGATACATTGTCTAGGAATTTGCATATGTGCTGCATACTTAATTGAACAGGTCACACGGTCTCCCTCTCACAACCTTTCATCACATGAGATTATGATGCTGTTTTTAGATTCTGGAAATTGAGAATCTTTGAAAATGTATTTATTTATTTATTTATTTTAATAGTGTTCACAATTCTCCCATAGTTCAGAATAGACAACTGAAAAAATAACATGTAATTTACTAGAGATTCTGACATAATGTTAGTTGTGCAGTCTATTTACAAAAACATATTTAGTTAATTTGAATGAATTATTATTATTATTATTAAATCGGTTTGAATAAATGATTCAATGACTGTTATAAAGATGTACTATAAACATGTCTTGTTTCATGTCTGGATGAATCAACATTTTTGAACAAATCTTTTTAATGAACGATTCAATGACAAATACATTTTTAACAGTCACTTGTCGCCACCTACTGGTGATTTTCAAGAGGTAATTTACTCTGTTTTGTTCGCTTCTGTTTGGGATGGAGGACTAGTTGTGTCATTCGGTTGCGAGGAGTTTGGGTTTGCTCCCTTTATTTTTATTTAGGTTTATTTATTTGTTTGTTGCTTTATTTTTGCAAAATTGTCCACACATGCAAAGTTGGTTGATAAAACAACTGCAATAAAGTAACAGCCTATAGTTAACAATCACTTGTTTACAAAGTGCCATGGGAAGTCAAAGTATCTTTACTTAAAATGTTCTTGAACATGTTAATTTCTTGTCATCTCTTGGAATACAGACAGGTTTTTCCTAATGGGCATATCTGTCATATTAGCAGAACACATTTTACACATGAGGAAAACCAATGTTTAGTCAATAATTCACGAAGGTCCATACTTTAAAGCTCTTGATTCTAACATGTATTTGGCCTTATAAAAAAAGTAGTTCTTGTAATTGTTTAACCATAACATTTGTTACAATAAGAATATAGGCAAATTACAGGTAAGACCATTGATGGCTCCTCATAGCATGCTTAGGGCAATGTTAACTTTTTTCTTTCTTTTTTTAAATCTGTTCCCTTAAAGATTATATATTGTAAATTCTTCAACAAGTTAGTTAAAATGTACCACAGTACATACAAAAGAACGTGATAAATTCTAGTAAAGGTGGTCATGATAAGTTTAAAAAGCTTGCAGGATCTCATGTCTTCCTCTCTTTTCATCAGTCTTTTTAGATCATGTTTGACATTTCCCTACAAAAATCAAACCAATTCGAACTGGAACGCCGTCCCCCCTCGAAATTCAGTCCCCGGACGCCGTCCCCCCGCGTTACCCCCCATTTCCACCCCTGGTTATAGTTTATTCTCTCCAGTAAAGAAATTAAATATAAATGTGATTAGTCAACTAATGGCATAAATGAACAACTACTAGTCGACTATAAAAGAACTTATTTCACATATTTATGATCCAGCATGCTAAGATTGCAGCGGCCTCATTTTCGCTTCAAAAATGCTCTTCAGAAATCTACGGGTGGCGTCACGGACACTACGTCCATATTTTTTTTACAGTCTATGGCCTGAACACAAGCCATATCAATTTTTAAATCAAAACAATTCTGCTGCACTGAAGCGCTGCTGCGTGACGCCATCGAATGCATTCTACGGGTGACGTCACTGTACTAGAGGTAATAAAAAGCCTGTGCTCTGTTTACTGATAGATCACTATTGACTCGTTGCCTTTGTATATGATATTTCTTGTCGGTATACGATTTTGCATCAGTCTATAGCTTTTGATCGGTGTGCAATTTGAATCAAGTGTACGATTATCTATCAGTATCTGATTGTGAATCTGCATTTTCATTCAGTGTACGATTTTTGTTCAGTGTACATTTTTGATCTGTGTTCATTTCCAGATCTGTGTACAAGAACACTGCAATTGCACATAACAGCTTTCTGATCTGCGTACGGTTTCAGATCATAAAATTTTACTTCATTGTAGGATTTTGGATCAGCATACCAATTTAGATCAGAAAATGTACAGCAATAAGTTTCGCCAGCTCAGGCCCCTGGCTTGTGCCAGTCCTGCTCAGACGGCACAACCTTTGTTGCCTTTGTTGCGTCCACATCCAGCGCCTAAGAGAAGCACTGAAGGCATTGCGACGATGTGTGGTGCAGAAACACCTAGACTGCGTCCACATCTGCTACCTAAAAGAACCACTGAAGGCATTGCGATGATGTGTGGTGCAGAAACAGCTAGACTGCGTCCACATCCACCGCCTAAGAGAACCACTGAAGGCATTGCGACGATGTGTGGTGCAGAAACACCTAGACTGCGTCCACATCTGCTACCTAAAAGAACCACTGAAGGCATTGCGACGATGTGTGGTGCAGAAACACCTAGACTGCGTCCACATCTGCTACCTAAAAGAACCACTGAAGGCATTGCGACGATGTGTGGTGCAGAAACACCTAGACTGCGTCCACATCCACCGCCTAAGAGAACCACTGAAGGCATTGCGACGATGTGTGGTGCAGAAACACCTAGACTGCGTCCACATCTGCTACCTAAAAGAACCACTGAAGGCATTGCGATGATGTGTGGTGCAGAAACACCTAGACTGCGTCCACATCCACCGCCTAAGAGAACCACTGAAGACATTGAGACGATGAGGGTAAGAAGGCTATCATAGTACTAAATGTTTTTTTTTTCAAGCCTCGTCAGTCATTATTAATATTAAGCTTGCATTCATGTGTTAAGCAAAGTATTAATGTGTTTTCTTCTTCATATTTATCATCAACAGGAGTTTCCTTACAAGACCAAGACCTCTTTCAAGCTTCCTCCTATCTTTGGCCCTTCCCAAGCCAGAGGTGAGCTAGTCGAGCAATCTGAAACCGGTTGCTACATTTAATTTCAAAACATATCACTTAAATATAGAGTAAACATAAATTCCTTCATGAGAACCATATTAACATGAAATAAATGTGATGTTTTATGCAGGACTGTGTCCATACCCACCAGCTCAGACGAAGAGGAAGCCTTTAGTTGCATACGGCATCAGCAGTGTGCAATTCGAGGCTGATCTTTTTAGGCAGCAGAGTCGCAGTAAAGTAAGTGAATTTTGTATATTTTGATTGTTCTAGTTCAAATGAAAATGATATTTTGAAATGTGAAATGTCTACTGCTTGAAAATGGTGTGGATTAGATGTTTCAATTGTGTAGCATCTGTACTTTTCTAACCTCTCTCTCTCTTTCTTTCACAGTTTCTTGAACTGGATAAAAAAGAGGCCCTTTTTCCTCAGGCCCAACCTCTGTCACAAAAGAATGGTTCTTCATCCAAAAGAGAGCTGAAAGCCATGAAGTAATTAATTTTACATCATTGTTAAATGTTGATTTGTAAGCAATCCAGTTTCATTTTATATAGCTTTGATCGTCAGACACTGATTTTCATTTCATCATGTTTCAGGGCTCCGGATGCAAGCAGTGTACAACTCAAAACAGAAGAAGAACCTGAAGCTCTTGAAAGGTCAGCACAATAGTAATAGCGTGCCAGTGAGCATAATTGATGTTTTTCTATTTCTACATATCCCAACAGTGCTGCTTCTGATAACATTATTCATAGCCATCTCTGTTACTGTAATCTGTTTCAGAAAAGTCTCTGAACCTACAATAGAAAGGGAAGAGAACGATCTTAAAGAACCTGAAGAGCCAGAGGAAGGGGACAGCAACCCTGAGGAGATGGACCGTGTGCCGATGGACCATGATGAAAATGTGACTTGGGAGTACATGAACTCAGTGGACCAAATGTCTGAAAATAAGAACGTTATCAAGTGCCATCAGGGTAAAACTGAAAAGATGTAAGTTTCTTGTGCAGAACAATGGGTTTGATTTCTTCACACTATCTGAACTGAAGACAGTAACAGTGTTTGACCCTCTTTTTGCTTTGTGTGTTTTTGTGCAGGAAAGAGAGGGCAGACCGCATTAGGGAATTGATTGTGCAGCAGAGAACCCTTATTCAGAAACAGCAAAAGGGAATACCACCACTGCAAATCATTCTTGGGCAAAAACCCAAGTTATCTGTTAAAGCGAAAGTAAGTACACTACAATCTAAACCATCTAATGCCGACAGCATCACACACTTCTTAATGTAATAAAACACTGTATGGCTGATCTGTCACATGTCATCTCATCATTTTGCTTTTGTCTCACCAGATCAAACAGATATCTGAGAAGCTGGCGGAGGTTTATGAGGAGAGCTTCCATCATTTCGGCTGCCCTGATTTTTTATTCTTGATGTTGAATGAATTCGACGAATGGAGTTTTGACTTAGAAGAAATTACCCCAGCTGAGTCACTCCATGAAATACGGAAGGAGTGTTGGAAATACCTTGATAACACGTAAGATATAAAAATACATATCTTCATGACACAAAGCGATAAAGCTACGGTGATGATAATCAGTGGCTATAATATTTTTATGGTTTGAGTGACCTCTTAATAATCTCACTCTTGCTTTCTCTCTTTCACAGTGACAGACTTCAGAAGCTAGCGGAATTGGAAGCTCAGAAAGAGGCGCGTTGGCAGAGACGACGGGAGCAAGCTCTGGAGAGAGCTCTTGCTCCTGCATTCAAAATAGTAAGTGGCACAGAGAACTGGCACTACATACCCCATACTTTTCTCATCAAATACTGTAAAATGGTAAATTGTGACATTGTAATATTTAAAATTGTGTGATGCTAACTTAAAAATCACATCTCTATTGCAGAGCGGAAAAAAGCAGATGCCACGCAGCCCGCTTCCAAAGCCAGTGGAAACCAAGAAACAAGAGTGAAAACAGACGAGGTGTGATAAAAGGAGACAAAAGGATTAGAAGGTAAAGAGGGGAGGGAGGGTCTGGTTCCCAAAACGCACTGCCATCCAGCCCTCTTCCGCAATGCCTGGCGGTGGTGCTGGATACCCTCGGTGGACGGCTCGACACTCCTCCGCCACCTGGTGGATGCGAAGGCCCCTCTGGCTTCGGGCAGCTGGCAGGAGTCCCCCGTTCCCTGCTCCTCCCCATCATGGTGCACGACAGCAGGCAAAAGGTGGTGACTCCTCCGCTCCCTCATGGCAGCCGCCCCTATGCAACCCAGGTGGACGGCAGTGAGTTCGTCCGTCCCTCTGGAAAGTTACTCCAGCCCACCGCCTTGAGCGTCCATGACGGCGGACTCTGCTCAGTTGTGCTTGCTGGCATCGCGGATTTCCCACAGCGATGAGGGCACTTTGGCAGTGCGTTCCTCCTTCCTCTCGGGTTTCGGCCCCAATGTTTAAAGTTTAGGGATTTTTAAAATTTACTTTTATTATTTAATTTTTAAATAAAATTATACATTTATTTAAATTCTCTATTAAATCATAGTAATGATAAAATATATATATTTTTTTTAAATTGCATTGTCATTTCTTGCAATATGTATTTTTAAACCACAGACAATAAATTCTTAAAATGTAACGTGGTGTAACGCATGAATATATAACGTTTTACTTTTTTTTTTAATACATGAGTGTACACATTATCTAAACTTCAATATATTTTTCATATATTTTATTAATTTCTAAGAATCATATAGGTGTTTTATCATGCATTTGCAATTAATGGGGGCTAACAATTAATGGGAAGCTATTTTTTTGACAAGTTGAAGAGAAATTAAGCGATCCTATTTTCCTAATCCACTTCAGTATTTGTAAAAACCATCAGGTAAAACATATCACATGGCCACCCCACTGCCAAGGCCATGTTAATTGTTTATTTTTTTTTAAATTTTACAGTATTTTTTCAGATAACCTAAATGTTCTTTATGCGGTAACATCTATATGAACTGGTTTCTTGCCAGCCAATGTCATTAACTGCATTTACATGGATGCTAATAATCCGATTGTAATTGGAGGACCTGTTGTTGTTGAATAGCTGTGTCCCAATTCAGAGGCTACATCCTTCAAAGTTCTGACTGAGCGTTGTTAAATGGGGCAGTCTAGCCTACGGAGGATTGTTCAAGGGTGACTGCTGCCGTTAATGAGCGACAGTAACGTTTGTACTGGACTTTTATATTCAACTGTCTGAAAACAAACTTGTCTAAATATGTTCACCTGTGGTTAGGGTTAGGCAGTGGTGTAGTCTAGTGTTTTGTAGTGAGTATACTGTGAATTTTCCCTCTAAGCCTCATATCCGTCCCAGAGCTACACCCCATAAGCACCACCACACTTACTAATGCACACTGTAAGCATCTACATGTAATTCTGAAAGACTGCTTTTGTCAATTTATTATAAGCAACACAAGACTTTAACAGCCAATGACATTTACAGCTGGGGACACAGGACTGATTTTCTACTGTTTATCACAGTACTGTTTATCATTGTATCACAGTATTTTTTTAAGATTCTGGAGGTTTCGGTGTATACCACTGTTTTCCCCAATGAACATTTACTGTCAGGATTATAGAGAATATTAAAACACTGTAAGGACAAACACAAATGAACTTTAAACCTCTAGTCCTCTTCGTTTAGGTGTCACTCTTGGCTCCTTCACGGTCAAAAATGGCCGAAGCCTTGAAATGTTTTTTTTGTCTTTAGGAAAACCAATATATTTTTGTTCAATAATATTTTTTGATTATTATTTATTTTTGAGGGTATTTTATGATACTATCCAATATTTATACAATTCTTATTAGCTATTTTTCCCTATTGAAAAAATACACTTTTGTTTTCTAATATATATATATATATATATATATATATATATATATATATATATATATATATATATATATATATATATATATATAAAAATCAATTAAAGCAGTATTCCATGTTAAAATGGAAGAGACAAGGCATTTGAAATCAATTTTTTTGAAGGTAGATTAGTGCCATCTGGTGGGAGTAAAAAAAGAAAAACTTATGTAATGAATCAGGGTATCTTCCATTCATTCGTTTTTTGATTTAATATTGAAATTTTTAAAAAGAAAACGAAAAAGCAAAAAAATTGGCTTGATTTTTCATTTTTTCGTTCTGGGGTTGGAAACGAATAATTAGCTTGAATATTCGATCTCTACATGTGGGCGGGAATGAAACGCCTCTTTCCACTGATTGGTCAAGCAGAAATTAAACCATGTCATCATCAGTTGTTCCTCGGTTCCACGGATTCTTAACGCGTTTATTCTACATTTCATCTCTTTCTCATCAAATAACCAGGGGTGTGTTTCCCAAAGCGAACTATGGTCGCAAGTTCCGTCGTTACCAATAGAGTTCAAAGGGACTTACGACCATAGGTGGCTAATGATGCTTTCGGGAAACGCACCCCTGGTGCAGAGTCAAGGCTTAATTCTGTGTAGACATAAATTCATCTACACGTGAAATATTAGTTTATCTCATAAATATTAATTTACTTTGCAGCCGCATACAACTACCCCCTAGCCTAAAACTTTGGCACACTGCTCGAAGCTGCTCGACGCACTGGGCAGCGCAGAGCGAATGTACAATACATTGAAGTAAAGCGCAGAGTAGCATCGATTTAAGTGTAAATATGCAGCAGTCTTTTGTTTTAGACAACATGGGATGAATTTGAAATGTTATGAATGTTATCTATTAGGCCAATTCTATTTTGAGGGTTTTTTATTTTTCATAGAAAAGTGTAGGAAATGTAGGTTATCACTGGCGTATGATGTCAAATATACAGTATGTATATAATAGGCAACATGCTATTTTTTTCTTTTCTTAAAGTTATAACTTTTGTTTTAGACAATATTCGGAGTTTATTTCATTAATATTGAGTATTAATGAATGTCACACAAAACGGTGTTTTCTTTTCTCTGCCAACTAAACTTCCAATGCAAGTCAGAACCGTTGTGTGACTGACTCCTAGCGCACAGAGCAGTGTTTCATTCCTGAATGAATCGGAGTCTTTGAAAGAATCAGTTGACCGAATGATTTAATGGCCCAATAGATTATAGAGATCCACTTGATATTTATTCCTGAATGAATCAGTGTTTTGAACGAATCGGTTGAATAAATGACTCATTCATTAACACAATGACTTGCCGCCACCTACTGGCGACATTAATTTCATAATCCAAATATCGTTTCATTTTGTCATTTATTTAATATTTCTGTTTTCAAAATGTTGTTTAAAACATTAATCTCATTACATTATGCAATTGTAATTGCTATGCATTTACTGCCCTCTCTGAGCAACATTATCTAACATCTCATAGATCTAAAAGCAACTTCAGATGCTGCTTCTTTAACACCTCTGCAAACCTTTGGTTGATAGTGATTTAATTGGTAACAACCTATAGCATCATATTATTCTAATATAATTGACTAAATTTAAGAACTTAACATTAAAGGTGGCATACCTACATATTTAATAAGATTAGGAAAAAATCCTATATAAAGGTAAAAAAAAATCCCCTGAAAATCAATTACCCCTTAAAGTTAATTTCTGACACCAACAGATGCCAATAAATAGGCTATAAAAATATTCTTCATCTCTTTATTGTTAGTGTTATTTCAGGATTTTGATACCTTCTTATAACTAAGAGAGCACTATAATGGCTATATTTAACACTATTTATTTAACATTACCCCTTTATTATTTATTTTATTATTATTTTTTTTTTTTTTTATGTGTGATATTTCAAATTGGTATCTCAAACAAGTTCACCTCCGTCATCAAATCATGACATCCAATTCGCATTTCAGTAAAGTCCATCTCTGAACTAATAGCATCGCTTTGAGGAACTAATAACATGTAATATCTTTTCATATCTGTCATATTTCAAATTCATCCTATGTCCAAAACTCAGGGTGTTGTCTAAAACAAAAGTTATGACTGCTGCATATTTACACTCAAATTGATAGGCTACTGATTTACACTTTACTTCAATGTATTGTACATTCGCGTTGCCCAGTGCGTCGAGCAGCTTCGCTAGATTTTTATAGTTGGTCAGTTAAATAAAACAGGCATTGTGCCAAAGTTGTAGACTGGGGGTAGTTGTGTGCAGCTGCAAAGTAAATTTATATGTATGAGAAAGAGATGAAATGTAGAATAAATCCTTTAAAAATCCGTACAGCTGTAGAGCGAGGGACTTTTATTCTGTTGAGCGGACCCGATGAACAACTGATGACGACATGGTTTGATTTCTGCTTGACCAATCAGTGGAAAGAGGCGTTTCATTCCCGCCCACATGTAGAGATAGAATATTCAAACTGATTTTTCGTTTCCAACCCCAGAATGAAAAAATGAAAAACAAGCCAATTTTTTGTTTTTTTTCGTTTTCTTTTTAAAATGAAAAACAAAAAAAGTGCCGTTTTCTCGTTTTTCTGATTTCAATAATAAATCAAAACGAATGAACGGAAGATACCCTGATTGTAATGCCATGTTGTAACTGCTAGATTCCTATATAGTTCTATATGAAGTGGCCTATAAATTATCTATTGTTTTTAGAGCTAAATACTTATTTTTATTAAGTAATTTGGATTTGTACTTAACCTTCCTTGCTGGTCATTTTTTATATATTATATATGAGAGGGTGGATGTGTCTGTTTTGCACTCTTGACATTTTAGAGTGTCACCCCTTCATTGCTGTGCACTTTTTTTCTGCACAGTGGCTGTTTTGTACCACCAAAAGATTCTCTGATTTTTCTATTTTTTTTTTCTATTTTTTTTTTTTTATTTTTTATCTCCCATTCATTTCCTTTGTCATTTTTTTCTGCACAGTGGCTGTTTTGTACCACCAAAAGATTCTCTGATTTTTCTATTTTTTTATTTATTTTTTTATCTCCCATTCATTTCCTTTGTCGGTCATTTTTGACTGCAAAGGAGCCAAGTGTGACTATTTTTTTTTCTCTCGACCCTTTAACATGTCCGAATCATGTCACTAAGTATCATCCGATTTCGATGAAGCAAAAAAATTTCAAAAGGTAAGATTTTTCGGTCATTTTTGACCGAAGAGGACCAGAGGGTTACAATTTAGTTAATTTTAAAATGTAATCAAGTAAAAATTCTAATTCCTAATTCAGCCTTACATTGTTCAAACCGGAGTCGGACACTGATGGAGAGAAGTTACAACTTTTAGAATGAAACTGGATGTTTCTGAATGGTTAGTGGATAAATTTATGTAGTTTCTGTGGAGTTGATTCAACTTATCAACTAGCATGTGCCGTTATGTTAATCTTTTGTGCAAATCCAGCGCTGAATTGACCCTCGTTTGTGAAGCAGTCCGGCGTAAAATGATGGGATGGCAACAACCATGGGCGTAAATCGCAGGAGGTCAGGACCCTCCTTTCATCTGAGTGCTGCCCCCCCCCCCCCCCAAAAAAAGAAATAGAATTAAAAACCATGCTAAGTATTGTAAATAAATGATATATACTTAAAATAATTCTGTAAGTAGTAAAACAATACAAACGCAAACAGGCGTTTAAGTTTAGAAACATTTTGAGTCACCCCTCTCTTGCCTCACAGTGGTTTGGTCCACCGCACACGTCACCTACACACACAAGTCCGGTGTTACGAGATTTTCGGTTTCTGAGATTTTCAGTTTCCGAAGGCGGAACATACATGAATATTAATGAGTTTCGCAGACATGCACGATTGCACGTGCAACTGAGAATTTTATTTCACATTGTATCTCAAGACATTAGTGGATCATTCCATAAAGGTAACTATATTCTCAGCGTTGCGGCTGACTTATGCCTAAACTACAGTTGTTTACTTCTAGGTAACAGTTTCTATAATGTTTTCATTAGTATGCACTAGGGGTGGCACGGTTCACAAAACCCACAGTTCGGTTCGCATCACGGTTTTAGGGTCACGGTTTTCGGTTCTGTACGGTTCTTGTTGTTATTTTTTCTTTTAATCTTTAACACTCCAGAAATTTCCTTCAGCATATGATATATAACTTATTGGCTTAATTATCCACAATTTAGGATAAAGTATTAACATTTTTGTAATGTAATCATGCACTAACTGAATTTGACTTGACTTTAAGCACATTATTGGGACCATCTCTGAGTAAAAGCTAGGTGAGATTTTGATACAGCAAGAGAGGAGACATTGATGATGACATGCTTTTCGTTTATTTGGCAAAAAAAAAAGGAGAATGTGTATTGTTATATCTACAGGAACTTGTGCCTTTTTAGCACACAAAGATTGAAATTAACTTGCATTTATCAAACTGCCAACTTCAGTGTAAATAAAAAAAATATTTTAAAAGAAAAAGAGAGGAACTCTTAAAGCTCTGTCTTTTAAACAAGTCAAAATACTTTAAACATAAATATATAATATAATGTAATAACATAATATAATGAGGCTATAACAATAGCAAAGGCCATAATCATAAAGTCAAGCATAAGTTTAACCATCTTAACACAAAAACAGTATAAACAATGCTTCTATTCCCTGAGAGTGAGGATACATTTCTTTCACTTGAAATTAAAGTGCAGTATTTGGAAACTAGAGATTAAAATGCCACTGTATATATTTAAATATTAAAAACAAAAATGCTGGCTATCAAAATTGCTATAAAATGTTGCATAAAAAAAACACTCCTCTGTTCACTTAATTTTCATATTCTTCTGCAAGAATATCAGTTTGTCCACATTTTCTGCCAAGAGGCGTGACCTACTTGCAGTGACTGTCCCCAGCCGTTGAGAAAACACGTTCACTTGGCACAGATGTACCTTGGACAGCGAGGTTACGTTGGGCTAACTTAGCAATGTGAGGATACTTATGCTCATTGCTCTTCCACCATGCGAGTGGGTTTTCATCCACAGAGATGCAGCCTGTGGCCTTGTATGAGGTGACCTCTTCATGAATGATGTCTGACAAAGGCTTTGTTCTTCTTTCCTCTGTTGTAAAAAAAATCTGCAAATACCATTGCCATGGCAGATTTTTTTCTGGGGAGGAGAGGTCTCTGATGGCCCTGGCTCCGCTCCTGAGGATGAACTGGCCGCTTGGGCTTCACTGCTTTGACCCTGATGAGTATATGACAAAATAGACATTTTGCAAATGTTAATAACAACAAATAGCTCTCATGGCAGCAAAAAGTTATTCTCTACTGGGCAGTGGGGAATAGAAAAATATTACAAAGGCACAAATAGATTAAATATGCTTGGCTTAGTCAAAAAAAAACAAAATAAAAAAATAAAACAGCAATTATCATTAGGATAAAAAACTAAAAAATTATAATATATTAAATAAATCAAATTTAAGTTAAATACAAAAAACAAACACAATACCTGCTTTTCAATGTCCACAATGTCCGTGGTTAGATCATCGTAGATTTTCTGAACACAGGCTTCTTCCAGGTAAGGCAGGGACTTGAATCTTGGATCAAGCGCTGTGGCTCTGTGCAGATAATCCTGAACACCAGGGTCATTGTATCTGCCTTTAAAGTCTTTAGTGATGGCTGCCTTAGCTTCTTTGATGGTGGTACTGTCCTCTGCACTTGATGTCATGGATTTCAGTATCATCTTCTGCAGTGGGATAATCATTGAAACTGAGGGGGATGTTTCTGTGCTCATGAGGGTGATTACATTCTTCAGAGGTTTGAGAATATTAATGAGACCCTCTGCCAGTTTTGTCTCACTTTCAGTTAACAATGCAATGTCCTTGACTTTCTTCTTCATATCCTTGTCCATCACGGCAGAGTAGATGGCAGCCTGTTGCTCCACATAACGTTCTAATATGTCATATGTGGAGTTCCAACGAGTTGTTACGTCGTGAATTAGTTTGTGAACAGGCGATTCCAGCATATCCTGCTTGGTTTTCAGGGCATGGGCAGCTGATGTGCTTCGGTGAAAGAAGCTAACCACCTTCCTAACCTTCCCCAAGAGTCGGGATACTTGGTTTAGTGAGACTGCACTCTTGGCTGCAAGGTTAACTGTGTGTGCGAAGCACCCGATTTGTGGCCCAAGTCCCGCTGCTAAATCGATAGCATTCACTATATTTTTAGCATTATCTGTAGTAACAGGAATTATGCTATTTACCCTCTCCAGTTTCCATTCCGCCACCGCGTCTGTCAGCATTTCAGAGAGATGCTCACTGGTATGACTTTCATAAATGGGGCGTGTTTGCAAAACGCAGCTTCTCATTTCCCACTCCGAAGTAATACAGTGAGCGGTCACCATGAGGAAACTTTCAGTGGCCCTGGAGGTCCATCCATCTGTAGTGAGAGCTACGTGGGCTGTGTTGGACAATTCTTTTTCAATTTCTCCTCGTGTCTCCTCATACAGTTTTGGAATTACTGTGGTGCCGAAGTGTCGGCGAGAGGGAATATTATACTGCGGCTCGAGTACATTCATCAGCTGACGAAATCCTTCACACTCAATCACGCTGCACGGTTGCATATCTTTTGCTATAAACATCCCCAATGCTTTAGTTATGGCTATTGCCCTGTCCGACTTATCACTGAGAGGTTGCTTAAATGCTGCAGACAGTAGAAGTTGTTTCCTAACCGGCTCTCTCCTGTTTGTGCTTATCGACACATTGGCGTGATGTTTTCTCAAATGAACTGTCATATTAGAAGTGTTGCTATTAGCATATTGAATGCATTTTGCACAATGCTTGCACACAGTCGCAGTTCTGTCTACTGTTTTATTTCCGTTGTCATCGTAAGTAATGTGAAATCCAAAATGTTCCCACACACTGGATTTGAACGACGCGGGCGCATCCGCCAACTCCGGGCAGCCTTCATTATCTCCTCCACTAGCCATTTCTGCAGCACTCCTTACTCCAATTTTACTGTCTATATGGATGTTCGCGCGAAACTGTCTGAGCACGGGGCTACATTGCGCATGCGTCAAACCGTGCGACGCACACACGAGACGAACCGAGACAAGCGAACCCAACGGTTTGGGTGTTTTTTCATGTACCGTGCCACCCCTAGTATGCACGATTTGTGCAGTCGTCTGTAACAATGACAGACAGTTTGTGTAACAGCAGAACACCTTCAGCTGTCGTCTACAATGAGTTCAGTTCGTTGTGCTCTTCCTTTGTACCTTGCGATGTAACAGCTGATAGGCTTATATAAATGTGTCTGTGTGGACATAATATTGTTGTAACCTACAGACTACTGGTGTGATTATACGTGTGTTCGCTTACGTGTTCAGACTAACATTCTCTGGTTTTCCGGATGGTGACAAATTCTGAAAATATTGCTGAAACTATATTGTCTTTTCATGGTTTCCGTTTATATATTAAAGAAAGATACACTGACACCACAAGGTTTAATTTTTCAATTGCACAATAAAACCAAGTATCCCAGAACACCTGAATGAGTTGAAGTAGATTATACTGATTTCATATAACAAATAAATGGGAAAATAAATAAATAATATATTGTTAAAAACATGCAGCTGCCATTTCAATGATGTATTGCTATGTTCTTCTGTTACCTCACCTTATGAAGATTTAAAACCGGGTCATCCCTCTGGAAATTAAAGAAATGTACAAAATCAGTGGCCTAATAAAGATTTTTGCAACCTTCTGTTATTCTCTGCCATGCGTTGTTTTGACCATGTATCACTTGTGTACCTGGATATACAATTATGATCAGTGATATAAATGGACAATTTATTTTGATACACAAATATTCATTATTTGGCATATATTCAGGTTGATCGGGAAACTTTTTCCCAGTCATCTCAATGGCAAAAAGTGTCCCAGTCAACCTTTTAAATTTTGAAAGAAAAAAGTTTTTTTTTTTTTTAAACTATCTATTTCAAAACATATATCACAAATCCTGGAATAAAGATGAGAATATGGCCTTGATTTGCTTTTGATTAATAGATGCTTTGTATAATGTGTGATGGAGTGAACATATGACATTGTGTGAGATATTTAATGACATTTTGTTTTTGTACAAAAAGATGGGCATGGACTTGCCAACAACAAACTTTAGCTACTGTAGCAGTCCCTTAATATATGAAAATATGACACATAAGAAAGCTATTCTCAGATAAAAAAAAAAAAAAAAATTTTAGTCTTAAAGATTTTGACATTTTTTCCACTCTTTGAATTTTAATGACTTTTATTTACTTAAAACTATTTTTATGACAACAAAACATTATCTTTTTACAGACAGTGGCCCCCAGATAATTTGCACAAATGCATTTGCATTAAAATACTATTCGAATGTCTGGAATCACTGTAGTTTTTTTGTTTTTTAAGAAATGAATTTCTCAGAATAGATATAGCTAAGTCCTCAAAAACATTTATACAGGTTTATTTCAGTTGTTACAGGCAGTGATGTACTTAATGATAACAACTAATAAAATACCGAGTTTTAAAACATTGCAAAGGAAGAGCACAATGAGCTGAACTCATTGTAGATGATAGCTGAAGCCTGAAGGTGTTCTGCTGTTACACAAAGTATCTGTCATTGTTACAGACGACTGTGCAAATAGTGCATACTAATGAAAACATTATAAACTGTTACCTAGAAGTAAACGTTTCAGGTTACGTATGTAACCATGGTTCCCTGAGAACAGGGAACGAGACACTGCATTTACCACAAATGGGGAACGTCACACGAGAACCGGTGTCTGAAAGCCAAGTATCAAATCTCTCCAATCCTATTGGCCGGCGACAGCCTATGACGTAGTCATAGCGTGACCCGGAAGTATATAAGGAGCGCCTAGAGAATCAGTCAGTATCCTTTCGTCTGAGGGACTGTTCAGCAGGCAGCCCCGGAGCATGGCAAAGGAACGCGGTGTCTCGTTCCCTGTTTTCAGGAAACCATGGTTACATACGTAACCTGAGACGTTCCCTTTTCGAAAGGGAACTCAACACTGAGTTTACCGCAAATGGGGAATGATATACCCACGCCGCCATGCTTGAGGGGAGTGCATGCCAAAAACGGCTAGACAAACGTAAAAGCAGTTTCACCAGAAACGCCAAAGCAACTCACCCATGGGTCACGCAAAGGCTGTCAGTGACAGCATTCCCTACGGCCAACAGCCCAAGCTATAAGCCTCAAAGAGGCCTTCCACAGAAAGCCTACCAAGGCCTCTAAGGCTTCTGGGACCGAATCTTCAGAGGAAAGAGGGTCCCTTTAAGGGAATGTGGCCAAGGATCCGAAAGGAACCCTAGCCAGTCAATAGAAGGGGGACATGGTCACCCCGAATGCCACCAGGGAGGCCGACCTGGTCTGACAAAAACCTAGTCTTGGCCAGCAACCTGTCTGAACACAGAATCTCAGAAAGAATCTCAGGTAAGAGTGACTGCAAAGAGTCGGTAAGCAACTAAAACCCGAGCGAAGAGACGGGCATCCAGGAGAGCAGGACTCAGCTGAGTGCTCTAAACCCTACAAATGAGGGGAGTAACTCTGCTCAATCCTAGGATCTACTCCGTGCCTGATTAAACACACTGAGGAGGCTGCGCACTCAAAAACCCTAGCAGGGTGCACATTAACCAGCCTGAGGGCTGGATCATAAACGGGAGGCCTCATGGAGGCCTGCAACCACTGACCAGCTTAGGGAGCTAAGCACTATACAGAACGACCCTAACAGGTAGACTATACTGTAGGCACAAGTTCATGGAGGCCCAAAAAAGTGCCTACAACATGAAAATAGTTCTACACAGTGTAGAAATAAAAACACAGCTGCGTTGTTAAAGGCCAACAAGTGAAGCTACATGAAAAATCTGCTAAAGTCTCAAAACTCTTTTTACCAGCAGAAAAGACTGTAGAGTGCCCGCATAACAGTCCACCTAACACAATCCGACAAGCAGTGTACTCAGTAAAAACACCTTTTTACTCTTAAAATAAGAGGAGTACAACATACGCCAACATGATCTGTAGGAGGCCCAAAAACAGGCCTACAACTTCAGACGGACACGTAGCGTCAGCTCGTGGCAGTGTTTTAAGCTCAAAGGGAGTAAAGAAACCGAAACAAAGTGAGGTTAACTCAATAAACTCAACCTGAGCCAAAGGCCACTCAGTAATATACTCAGTAAAACACCTTTTACTCTTAAATCAAGAGGAGTACAATACATTCACCAATGTAATCTCAAAGGAGGCCCAGAGGGCCTACAACTCACAGACATGTGGCACCAGCTAGTGACCATTAAAGGTTATAGGAGACATAACAGAACCAGACTACTTAGTGAGGTAACTATTAGCTCGACTAAAGCTAATAAGCACAAACCAACGGACTATACTCAGTAAAACACCTTTTACTCTTAAAGAAAGAGGAGTACAACATACGCCAACATGAACTGAAGGAGGCCCAGGAAGGGGCCTACGACTTCAGAAGACACGAGGCGTCAGCCCGAGGCGGTGTTAAAGACTCAAGGGAGCAAACGAACCAGAGTGAGGTTAACAAGATAAACTCGACCTGAGTAAACGGCCACTCAGTAGTGTACTCAGTAAAAAAACCTTTTACTCTTTAAAGCAAGAGGAGTACAAAATACGCTATCATGCATTGAAGGAGACCCAAAAAACAGGCCTACAACTCCAACAGACACGTAGCGTCGGCTTGTGGCAGAAAAATAAAGCTCAAAGGGGGCAAACGTAAGAAAACCGAATCAAAGTGAGGTAAACTAGATAAACTCAACCTGAGCCAAAGGCCACTAGCAATATACTCAGTAAAACACCTTTTACTCTTAAAACAAGAGGAGTACAAAACGTATGCCAACATGTACTCAAAGGAGGCCCAGAGGGCCTACAACTCAGACACGTGGCGTCAGCTAGTGGCTGGTAGAAAAAGCAAAACCAACAGAAAACTGTGCCAACGTGAATACAAGGAGCATCTACCAACAACACTTGAAACCCAAGTTAGCTTACTAGAAGGAGGCTCAGATTTCCTGAGCCTTCAACTCCACGGATACCATGAGCTGTTGTGGCAGTGATCAAAACTAGAGGGAGCTAAAGAACCATACTAAAAGTGAGGTTATTATCACTCAACCTGAGCTATGCAATCCATCAGGTGATGTACTCAGAAAAAACATCAATAACCCAAAGCAGGAGAAGTACAACTCGACACCATGCTCTTAACGGAGGCTGAACATAAGCCTACTAATCATAAGAACAGGTGCTAACCTGTGGCAGCAAGGAGTAAGCTCACACATGTGTAGGGCAAAAACTAGAACCAAAAGCAAACAAACAGCTTTTGTTATCCATACATACTATCCTGAAAAGGATAAAAAGCTCTCACCAACAGGAGCTATTCTGACTACGTTACTAGTTCAAGTTCATGCATGCATGATTTTGTGCAAATATAAGTTATAATATTATGTTTGTCTTGTATAAATATATATGAATTACCCTATATAGGATGTGTTCCGTTGAGTTAACCTTCTAGCAAAGTGCTTCAGTTTACGGGTGTTCATTCAGTGCGCGTAGCTCAAACAGTAATGTTATCAAAATGAGATGATTTGAGAAAAAAAATCTGTTATTGTTCGTGATCCTTATTTTATTTCCTACAACTGTGTTTTTTCCCTTAAAGACATTTCTACAGTATGCCACGAGAAACAGTCCATTCCCATACACCGGAGAAAGTGTTACCAAAAAATATGTTAATATGATATTATTAAAAAATAATAATAACAAAATACCTAAATGCAAACAAGTCATTTGACAATAATATTTAGACTATAAAGAAACAATACAGTTACAGGAGAAATTGCATTATTGGCCCAATTGGAAGCATATATCTCAGCTGCCTTTGAGGGTGCGTTAAAAGTTACACTTGGGCCTTATTCCCAATGCACTTGAATGTCACCATTCAAATTTTCAGACATTTTTACTGTACCATTATGAAGTTATGGAGCTATGAATTTGAAGTAACAATAAAGTTACAGGAGAAATTGCAGTATTGGCCCAATTGGAGGCGCTATATCTCAGCTACCTTTGAGGGTGCGTTAAAAGTTGCACTGGGGCCTTATTCCCATTGCACTTGACTGTCACCATGCAAAATTATGGACATTTTTATAGTAGCTTTTTGAAGTTATGGATCTATAAATTTGACAAATGTGACAATACAGTTACAGGAGAAATTGCATTATTGGCCCAATTGGAGGCGCTGTATCTCAGCTACCTTTGAGGTTGCGTTAAAAGTTGCACTGGGGCCTTATTTCCAATGCACTTGACTGTCACCATGCAAAATTATGGACATTTTTATAGTAGCTTTATGAAGTTATGGATCTATAAATTTGACAGATGTGACAAAGGAACAGGACAAATTGCATCATTGGCCCAATTGGAGGCACTATATCTAAGCTACCTTTGAGGGTGCATTAAAAGTTTCACTGGAGCCTTATTCCCAATGCAATTGAATATCATCATTCAAATTTTCAGACATTTTTACTGTAGCATTACGAAGTTATGGACACATGAATTTGACAAATGTGACAATACAGTTACAGGAGAAATTGCATTATTGGCCCAATTGGAGGCGCTATATCTCAGCTCCCTTTGAGGGTGCGTTAAAATTTATTTCCTTATTTCCAATGCACTTGACTGTCACCATGCAAAATTATGGACAATTTTACTGTAGCATTATGAAGTTATGGAGCCATGAATTTGACAAAAGCAACTTAACCCCAAAAGCAGCTGAGATATAGTGCTTCTAACTGGGTGACAGTCAAGTGCATTGGGAATAAGGCTCCAGTGTAACACACCCTCAAAGGTAGCTGAGATATAGCACCTCCAATTTGGCCAATGATGCTATTTGTCCTGTTCCTTTGTCATACCTGTCAAATTTATAGATCCATAACTTCATAATGCTACTGTAAAATAGTCCGTAATTTTGCATGGTGACAGTCAAGTGCATTGGGAATAAGGCCCCAGTGCAAATTCTAAAGCACCCTCAAAGGTAGCGGAGATATAGTGCCTCCAATTGGGCCAATAATGCAATTTCTCCTGTAACTGTATTGTCACATTTGTCAAATTCATGGCTCCATCACTTCATAATGCTACAGTAAAAATGTCTGAAAATTTGAATGGTGACATTCAAGTGCATTGGGAATAAGGCAACTTTTAATGCATCTTCAAAGGTAGCTGAGATATAGTGTCTCCAACTGGGCCAATGATGCAATTTGTCCTGTTACTTTGTCACATCTGTCAAATTCATAGATCCATAATGCTACAGTAAAAATGTCTGAACATGTGAATGGTGACAGGTAATTGCTCTAGAAATAAGGCCTCGGTGAAACTTTTAACGCACCCTCAACATTAGCTGAGATATAGCACCCCCAACTGGGCCAACAATGCAGTCGCTCTTCTAACTGTACTGTCACGCTTTGTCAATTTAATGAGTCCATAACATCATAACGCTAGAGTAAAAAAGTCTAAAAATTTGAATGATGATAGTCAAGCACCCCAAATGAGCCAACAATGTAATGGCTCTCCAAACTGTAGTGTGAGATTGGGTGCAAGGGCACTTTCAGTTCAATGCAATTTAATTCACATTCAGTTGTATAATGCTTTTCACTATACATATTTCAAAAGAACCTTTACATCAAATTCATGTTTCTATGTGACAAAAACACAATAGTCTTCTTTTATGAGATGATATCAGAACGTAGAGTTGTAAGATATAAAAATTTTAGTACTTCTTTTAAGCAAAAGTAGTGTGCATGCAAAGCAATGATAACATGACCATTTTGTATAATCATTCATGTTTGATGTTCTGGAGTCCTTCATCTGAAGTCTTCTTAAGAGGCTGGATCCAAGCTGGAGCTGGAGCTGCTATAGTCTCTACTCACCTTGTGATATTGAAATCTTGAAAAAAATAATTTTCTTGAAAAAAAAATATATTTTTATTCAGTTGATTCATTAATGCATTCAAAGGATGACGTGCAACAAGAATGATGAAATTGTTTTTTATATACCTTTGTAATTTTACAGTAATTTTCACTGATAATTCTGTGTTATTTATATTTCAGAATAGTTTATTATTTTTTTCTGAAAATAGACAATAATAACATAAAAAGCGTGAATAAGAGAAAAACCATACGGTCCTTTAAGTTGAGCTGATGACACGTTCAATAAACAAAGAATACTATAATTATATTTTATGTGCCTTTATATTTTTGCAGCCTATTTTCGCTGATAGATCAGTGTTATTTGCATTTCAAAATAGTTTATTTTCCTTTAATTCTGAAAATAGACACAAAAAGCAACACAATACCTTAAAAAAAAGCGTGAAAAAGAGAAAAACCGAACTGTCACTAGCCTCCAAGTACTAATCAATTATATTAAAGGGGTCATGAACTGCGTTGTTTTATTGTTTTATAATGTTTCCTGGGGTGCACTTATTATTTTAGTATGCTTTTTACATCCAAAATTATCATAATTTAAAAGGCATTTTTCCTATCCTGATTTTAGCCCTCTGGTTTGAACGCTCTGTTTTAAGGGGCGTGTCTGCTGTGAGACTTCAGTGTAAACGCCCACTGCTGTGATTGGCTAACGTCTTTGCATTTGAAATAGCCAAGTCTTTTAGCGCGTTTTTACTATTACAGCTCTCAAGCTTAACTAATCGTGAAAAGTGTTGCATTACATTTAGATCTATGGCATTATATTTAGATCGTGGCACGAAAGGTTGCAGTGATGAGCATTGTAGCCGATCAGACATGTTGAGCGCATGAAAGCAGTGATCTCGTCATTGCAACTCAATTTCTGTACACTAACAAATGCTTTCATCTTCCCTAACAGTGCAAACGCGATATAACTAAGAGATTCGTTGAATTAAACGGGAGTTTTGCGCGTGTCAGTCACGATAAACTCGCGCTGTTTGATTGACAGCTCCAGCGTGCGCTGCTCCAACGATTGCATAGGGAGCTTTCGTTGATCGCTTTCTTTATATAGTTTA
Organism: Hypophthalmichthys molitrix; assembly: GCA_037950675.1. Taxonomy (NCBI): domain Eukaryota; kingdom Metazoa; phylum Chordata; class Actinopteri; order Cypriniformes; family Xenocyprididae; genus Hypophthalmichthys; species Hypophthalmichthys molitrix. The sequence goes on from CM075502.1 coordinate 4,976,055, forward strand.
ATCACCGTTAAACAACAGATTATTTTCATCCTACTAAGAGAAACAACGCAAGTTAACGTTTAGTCACGGGTTTGATTTACTGACACACACAGACAAGAACATGTGACTGTATGAATCATTACATATCAGATCAGGCATCAGAATTAACACAGTTACTTACATGTTACATTACTGTCAAGTGAGGCTTTGCACAATATTTTGTAATCCTCAACGGTATGTTTATTGCTTGGTAGCTCGATCCGGTTTAACACCACGTAGGCCTAGAACTTATAGGCTACCTATTCTATTGCATGTCATGCACAAGTCGGTGGGCGGGGCTAAACAGGCAGTGATTAAGTAGGCGTTGATCTTCTTCTGCGGAGGCGGTGCTTCCTGCCCTTTGACGTCATAGATCCCCCACTTTGAAAATCCTGTCGTTTGCTGGGTCTGGTGCCAATAAAAGCTTTTATTGGACTAACAAGGAAGTTTTCAGCTCTGAAACTTACAGGATATTCTTATAGTATGTCAAAAGCTCAAGGAAAATTTGAATTCTCAGTTCATCACCCCTTTAAAGGTATAGTCCATCCAAAAATGAAAAATGTCATTTACTCACCCGTTCGAAACCAGTATGTTTTCTTTTCTTCTGTGAAGAAGATATTCTGAAGAACATTGGGAACCAGTAGAACTAGTTTTGGTGCCCATTGATTTCCATTGTATGAAAAATACGTTTTTCAAAATATGTCCCATGAAAAAATTAGTCATACAACTTTGAAATAAGATGAGGGCATCAGAATTTTTATTTTTAATGAACTATCCCTTTAATATGGACCCTCAAAAGAGCACATCCTGTTTTCATTAACAAAAACAGCTTGTATTTAGTTAAGAGTAGAATACCGTTTAGAGAAATAACTACTACTAATAAATATTATATTACTGAATATTTCTTACACACACACACACATATATTTATATAAAACATACATTGTGTCTGTTCTTTGACCATACGTTGCACTGAAAAACAACCTACTTTCATGTCGTGTTTTATAATGGTAAGTGAAATCATCCAAAATTCAATAATCCATAATGTTGTGTTAATTGTGCTTAAGATTTGAAAATATTATTCAAAAGCATTTCTTCTCATTTTACAATTATACCATTTCTGATCTTCAACATTGTAGGGCAGGGATTCCCAAACGTTTTTGTTAGCCAAACTCTGTTGAACTATAATATTTACTTGAAGTTCCCCTGAGATTAATAAAGTTAATATTTCAATAACTCAACAACACACTTTCATATTCACTGTTCTCTGATGTTGGTTAATGTGACATGCATTTAAACAAATTAAATATGTCATCTTTTTTTAGTGTTTTATTTGGATTGTTTTTACAGCTGTATGCTTTTTATCAACTTTAACGCGTAAATGTCTGCTGTCTGAGATTATTAAAACAGGGCCTTGGCACTCAATGAGAACAGCCTCCATGTATGTCCAGATCACACACTGCCAGAGCTACCAGTGACTTCAGCACTCACATCCAGTCTGAAACAGACAGTAACTTGATGATGATATGCATCACAAAAGCAAAATGATGCTTTTGAAAAATAATAGAATAATATTCTTGAGGTAACTGCTGGCTATATAAGAAAGACTGGGCCATCAGAACAATGCTTTAAAGGTTTATGCACTGTATTATTTAATAAAGTACAAATTGCAATGTTTATGATGACTGCAAGATTAATAAAACATTCTCCTCAGGTATGTAGTTTATGTAGTTAACAGAAACACTGGCTATATGTGAAACAAACAAGAAATTAAAGGATTAGTTCACTTTCAAATAAAATTTTCCTGATAATTTACTCACCCCCATGCCATCCAAGATGTAATGTCTTTCTTTCTTCAGTCGAAAAGAAATTAAGGTTTTTGATGAAAACATTCCAGGATTATTCTCCTTATAGTGGACTTCAATGGACTCCAAACGGTTGAAGGTCAAAATTACAGTTTCAGTGCAGCTTCAAAGGGCTTTAAACGATACCAGACGAGGAATAAGGGTCTTGCCTAGCGAAATGATCGGTCATTTTCTAAAAAACATACAAATGTATATGTAAACACAAATGATCACTTGCACGTGCTTCCGCTTTCCGTATTCTTCAAAAAGCTTATGCTGTATGTCCTACGCCTTCCCTATTCTACTTACAGAAAAAAACAGAACTGGTGCCGTGTTCGTTCCGTAAGTTGAAACTGTAAGCTACTGAAGCTACTGAAACAGCTACTATTGAGGCTCGGCAAGTTCTTCCATGATCAGCCCTCACCAGGTAATGTTTGTACATGTGGTTAATAGACACTTTCTTGTTTTACAGCTGAAAAGGAAGACCAACAATGCAAAGAAAATCAGTCACAGGCACAGCATGCCAGTCAAACCAGGAATGAACATGGTTATTTTTTTCCTGAACAGAAAGATGAAAAGGTGCACATTTCCATTGGTATGTCTGTATTCAAGCAATGTAGTTATATGTAGTGATGGGAAACAGGTGTGAGTGTGATCAGTGCCTAGCTGAGGGATTGTGGGAAATGTAGTCCAGAGTGAAGTGACTGCGTGTGTGCAATGAAAAAGTCTTAATGGTGAAACGGAGACCTCTGGTGGGGGGTGGAAGGAAGCAGCCATGGGCGGAAACGTGACATCCACTTTTAAAGTCATTTCTAGCGAGAAATTACTACTGTAATAATTTAATATTTGTTTAGTTCACCAAAGCTCGCGATATTTTGCGTTAGATCATGAAACTGTTATGCTGCCTCGGAAGTCTGTCCGGAATCAGTTTCGTGAGGTGCCTTCATGTACAAACGCTGCCTTACAAGTCACTGACTGATAGGGAACCGAGGCAACAAGTCAGCTGCCTAGGTTTTCGGATGCAGCCACCGTGTCTACGCCGGACGCGAGCGGCGCGACAAGACGCGCCAAAAGACAATAGAGCTCATTATAATCAGTGATATTATTTGTCTACACTTGATGCAGCACGGTGCGGCACGACGTGACAAATTCCAGACAGTAAACTGATTCCCTGTTCTATTTCAAGTCGCGTCTGGTGTAGACACGGTGTTACCCCAGTGGTGTAGTCTACGTAATACGCCGTCCCCACTGGGAAAGGTCAAGAATTTCCGTATAGCCTACCCACAGAAACTCAAATCATTTGAGTTATAACCTTTATTACAACCCGCCAAAATAAAAGTTCTGTCTAATTTGAAGAAATTATGAAAGAAATTGCACAGTAACTTCTTCAAACAGCCTAATAATAATAAAAATAAAACATCTACAAAAGCATTATTGTAAATGAATATCACACTTACTTAATGCTAAATAAACATGTCCAAAAATTCAAAGAATATCACAAATTAAAGGTGGTTTTAAAAGTTTTAAAGGGGTGGTTGATTATAATTTCATTAGTTAGTGTGTAATGTTGCCGTTTGAGCATAAACAACATCTGCAAAGTTACGACACTCAAAGTTCAATGCAAAGGGAGACTTTCTTTTAAAGAATTCTCTGTTTAAGGACTACAACAAACGGCTGGTAGGGACTACAACAAGCTTCTTCTTGGGTTGGTGACATCACTAACTCTAAAATTTACGTAAACCCAGCCCCCGAGAACACACAACAAAGGAGTGAGGCCATATTATTGCAATACAGTACACAAATGCAATAGCATGTCATAAAAGCAAAATGAGAACATAAGTTATTATAACCATAATTAAACTAAAATATACCTGTTCTATCTTCATGCAGTATGTATTTTCTGACTCTATAGGCATCTTACAACAGTTCCCACACAAGCGATTTATAGATTTTCATGACAGAATATGCTAATCAATGACTTTAAGATAGTTAACTCTACATCAGCTACATAAATTCATCAACTAACCGTTCAGAAACATCCTGTTACATTCTACATGTTGTCACTTCTTGAGTCTCTCCATCATTGTCTGACTCTGGTTTGAACATAAAAGGCTGAATAGTTTCTAACATTTTCAGTGAGTCTTTGTGAGGTAATCAGCGCTGCTGTGCTAACATGAGCTCTTGAAACCCCGCCCTCTGCTTAAGAGCAGCAGCTCATTTGCATTTAAAGGGACACACACCAAAACAGTGCGTTTTTGCTCACCCTCAAAAAGTGACAATTTTAACATGCTATTAAAAATGATCTGTGGGGTATTTTATACGGTGGCCGAGAGAGCTCAACGCGCTGCAAATGAAGAAAACATCTTCATCAGTTTGACAACACATGCGCTGCAAAAGTCCACAACACATGCAAATAGAGAAACGCGATAATTGTTATGTTAATTATTGCTTAGCCTATGTACCATCTGTGAGTGAACATAAGCCGAGTCATTGCCAGAAGGGGCCAGATCTCTATAGCCAGAGTTGGGCCAGTTACTATGAACAGGAATCGGCCCAGTGCTTTACAGCCATAACAAATATACATGTGCCAGAGCGCCGCGGGGCAGCCAAGCTCGGGCCGATTACTACGTGCTATCTGGGACAACGGTATAGATGGGAACACACAAGCTGGGTTTTTGGGTTTTATCAGAAACAGCAGGTGATGGTATGTGCCTATATAATATATTATAGTCTCACTAAATCCTGTGGGAAACACTGTGTGTGTGTGTGTGTATATATATTTATATATATATATATATATATATATATATATATATATATATATATATATATATATATATATATTTATATACACTACCAGTCAAAAGTTTGGACACGGTAAGATTTTTAATGTTTTTAAAAGAAGTTTTGTCTGCTCACCAAGGCTGCATTTATTTAATTAAAAATACAGTAAAAACAGTAATATTGTGAAATATTATTACAATTTAAAATAACTGTTTTCTGTTTGAATATATTTTATAAAGTAATTTATTCCTGTGATCAAAGCTGAATTTTCAGCATCATTACTCCAGTCTTCAGTGTCACATGATCCTTCAGAAATCATTCTAATATGATGATCTGCTGCTCAAGAAACATTTATGATTATTATTATGTTGAAAACAGTTGTGTACTTTTTTTTTCATTTATCTGAAATACAAAGCTTTTGTAACATTATACACTACTGTTCAAAAGTTTGGGGTCAGTAAGAATTTTTATTTAAATTTTTTTTTTAAAGAAATTAAATTAATACTTTTATTCAGCAAGGATGCATTAAATCGATCAAAAGTGACAGTAAAGACATTTATAATGTTACAAAAGATTATATTTCAAATACATGCTGTTCTTTTGAACTTTCTATTCATCAAAGAATTCTGAAAAAAAAATATTGTACACAAATATGTTGTACAATTGTACACAATAAATGTTTCTTGAGCAGCAAATCATCAGAATGATTTCTGAAGGATCATGTGACACTGAAGACTGGAGTAATGATGCTGAAAATTGAGCTTTGATCACAGGAATAAATTACTTTATAAAATATATTCAAACAGAAAACAGTTATTTTAAATTGTAATAATATTTCACAATATTACTGTTTTTACTGTATTTTTAATTAAATAAATGCAGCCTTGGTGAGCAGACGAAACTTCTTTTAAAAACATTAAAATCTTACCGTGTCCAAACTTTTGACTGGTAGTGCGTATATATATATATATATATATATATATATATATATATATATATATATATATATATATATATATAATACGCCAGAATTCCAAAGAAGAAGAAAACTGGTTCAATTGATTTAGAGTTTTTCACAATCAGTGCAGTTATTTCAAGTGTTTCGTTACTTTTGACAGAGCTTTGTTGCTCTCTGGAACGACATTTCCGGTCTAACCCGGAAACGCTCCAAACTCCACAGAAGCTTCTGGTTAGCTTAGCCTCGTTGCTTCTTTTTTGTTTATCAAATATAAGAATAACATATTGCGTAATATTTGAATCTTATAAAATAATATAATAGAATATAATATATTATTCAGAGTCAGAGAGCAGCGATACTCATTCTAAAGGTAAAACATTCATCCCCTGAATTCTCGACATTAATGTCTTAATATGTTGTTTTGGATCATGGTTGATACAGCAGTTGTCGCTTTTAGAGCTTCCAACGCAAATAAATGATAATAATATACATCTAACCTATAATTAACCGGTGTATTAAGAGCCAGCACATGTATTAATAGTGTTTGTTGTAGTGTAGGTCTGTGTTCATACTCTTCTGTCTGTTTTCAGTATTCATGATTCATCGGGTTTCTGAGTGTTAATCAGCTGATCAGGAGATCATGGAGAAAGGCAAGACAACACGAACATGATATTAACAGAAGAACAACACTAATATGTTATAAGACTGTGAGCTTTTATTACAATACGTTTGGTGGATCAATAATAGTTACAAGATTCAATATCGATTCATTTGGCTAAAAATCAGTTAGAATAGGACATACATGTTCATTTTTCTCAAGGAAACAAATCTCTCTCAACTAATGCTGTAAACATACAGGGAACCTGTCAGCTGGTATTATTATTAAAGGTTAAAATTAACAACGCATTCTTATACAATTAATGTAATGAAGTTTTATATTAATGTTGTAATATTTTGTAATGATATATTACATAGTGCATATATTTAGCAAAATGCTCCTATCTAGAGTTCGTTTTTTAGCTAACTAACATACACTACTGGTCAAAAGTTTTTGGACATTAAGGTTTTTTTAATGTTTTTAAAAGAAGTCTGTACTGCTCAGCAAGGCTGCATTTATTTGATCAGAAATACAGTAAAAACAGTAATATTGTGAAATATTTTTACTATTTAAAATAACTGTTTTGTATTTGAATATATTTTAAAATGCAATTTATTGCTGTGATCAAAGCTGAATTTTCAGCATCATTACTCCAGTCTTCAGTGTCACATGATCCTTCATAAATAATTCTAATATGATGATTTGCTGCTTAAGAAACATTTATGATTATTATAAATGTTGAAAACAGTTGTGTACAATTTTTTTCAGGATTATTTGATGAATAGAAAGTTCAAAAGAACAGCATTTATCTGAAATACAAAGCTTTTGTAACATTATACACTACCATTCAAAAGTTTGGAGTCAGTAAGAACTTTTTATTCTTTGGAAAGAAATTAAAGAAATTAATACTTTTATTCAGCAAGGATGCATTAAATCGATCAAAAGTGACAGTAAAGACATTTATAATGTTGCAAAAGCTTTATATTCCAGATAAATGCTGTTCTTTTGAACTTTCCATTCATCAAATAATCCTGAAAAAAATTGAACACAACTGTTTTCAAGATTAATAATAATAATAGTTTTGTGAGCAGCAAATCAGCATATCAGAATGATTTCTGAAGGATCATGTGACACTGAAGACTGGAGTAATGATGCTGAAACTTTAGCTTTGCCAACACAGAAATAAATTGCAATGTAAAATATATTCAAATAGACATTTTAAATTGTAAAAATATTTCACAATATTACTGTTTTTGCTGTATTTTTTTTTTTTGGATCAAATAAATGAAGCCTTGGTGAGCAGAAGAGACTTCTTTTAAAAACTTGACTGGTAGTGTATGGTCATTGATTGGCTTTACATATTGTTTACAAGCTGTTTTATTCATGTCTTTCCATGGTATTATGATTGTATGAGACATATCAGTAAGCTGTACTGTATCTTTCAACATACCTTCAGATGTTCATTCATGTTTATTTGGTGCTATAACTAGTAATAAAGAAGAACACGTAACTGTTCACATGCTGCTTTAACTGAGGCGACACATTAAAGAGCGCTAAAGCTGTATTTATTTTAATTGTTTGAATGTTGTTGTACAATTGACAGAATATGAAAGCTGAGACTTTTTCATATCAAAGTAACCTGCTCTGTCTTGTCTGATGCTTTTTTGTTAGCAATTTCAATTTCTACGCCAGGGTTTTTTTATCTGGGCTCCGGGGAAAGTTAATAAATTAGATTAATAAATGTAAATAAATTATTAGTTAGTTGTTAATCTGTTAAATAGGGTAAATTAGATAATAAAAATTATTAATATAAATAATGTTTGTGTTAAAAGTAAATAAATAAATACATTGAACAGCACATTTCTGTATTGAATAGAACAAATTTGAGTAATATAAATAGAAACTAATTTCACATTTATAAAATAAATTTTTAGTGGATAAATTGGGTGGGGAAGGAGGTCATATTTGGGGGTCCATCATGGCAGATAAAAGATTGAAAACCCTGACAGGGTGTCTAGATTAATTACTGTCATCGCTCTCAGGGTGTTTATGCATTCTGTTTGATAATGTGATGTGTTGCAGACGTAAAGGCGGGCGTCCCCTCTGCCGTGGCTGGAGGAGCGTCAGTCGGGCCCATGGTTTCACAGAGCAGGTCTGAGGACGAGGAATCCAGTGCTGTGAAGAGAACCGCTGCTCAGGCCTTCAGTGGAGCGGGAATGATCCCCAAACGCAGGAGCTCCTCCAGGTGAAGAGTGGTCATCTGCTACCGTCTGCTTCACTGTGCTACTTTACTTATCATCGTAAATCAAAGGTGTCTTGTCATTATATTGTAGATCAATAAAGAGAAAGAAGTTTGATGATGAACTGGTTGAGAGTAGCCTTGCGAAATCTACCAGTCGGGTCAAAGGTCAGCCAGTCATTGAGCCAATCAGATGCCCTGGGAGTGACCTCGCATCCAGTGACAAGAAGAAGGTAATGAAGGTTACTGTATTTTGTTACACAACTCTGTGTAATATTTGATTGTGGTTAATCATATAATTTTTCTGGTCAAGCATCACTAAACTGTATAATTGACCACTGAAAAAGTGTGTGTGTGTGTGTGTGAGAGAGAGAGAGAGAGGTAAAAACAGTGAGTTAATCACTACCAGTCAAAAGTTTGGAATAATCAATTTAATATGTTTTAAAATGTAATTTATTTCTGTGATCAAAGCTGAATTTTTTTTTAGCATCATTACTCAAGTCTTCAGTGTCACATGATCCTTCAGAAATCATTCTAATATGCTGATTGGCTGCTCAAGACACATTTCTGATTATGATGTTGTGCCGTTCCTTAATTTTGTTGAAACTGTGATCATCTAATATTCAAAAGTTTGGGGTAAAATTAAAAAAAGTAATAATAATTAAAAAAAAAAAAATTAATACTTTTATCCGGCAAGGGCGCATTTAATTTTTCAAAAGTGACAGTAAAGACATAGGGCCTTATTTTAAGGTGCGCTTAGGGTGTGTCAAATAATCTTGGAAAAACAAAGCATCATAGTTTCCACAAAAATATTAAGCAGCAAAAACTGTTTTCAGCATTGACTGTACTCAGAACCATTTATAAATAACTGAGCAGCAACAATTATTGATGATAATTGAGCAGCCAATCAGCATATTAGAATGATTTCCGAAGGATTTCATGTGACGCTGAAGACTGGAGGAGCCGGAGTAAATTACATTTTAAAATACAGTAGTCAACATTTGAAGTGGATCAAAACCTTTCATTAAAGTTGTCCTAAAACCTTCTTCTTAGCACAACTTTGAACTTTTTTGATGCACTAAAAATGTTCACTACTGTACATTCACATAGAAAATTTTAATGTTTCACAATATTACTGTTTTTACTGTATTTCTGATCAAATAAATTTAGCCTTGCTGAGCAGTAGAGACTTCTTTTAAAAACATTAAAATGTTCTTATTGCAAACTTTTGAGCTGTAGTGTAAGTGTGTGAGAGGTACAGCAGTAAGGCCACATCAGGTCTTGATGGCCAATTACAATTTTTTGACTATATCCAATTTTTTTGATGACCTTCTTACATCATCTTTTAAAAGTGACCCGTATCTGATATCTGCATGTACACTACACTTGGCAAAACGAACAAAAAATAGCATTATTATATCAAGAAGTCACTGAAGTTTAATTTATTGATATGGAATTCATAGAAACATTTTTAATGCAATAATTTCATCCTTACATTAAAATAATTATATTGTACAAATTCTTCACGACAGTGGTTATGTATACTTGTTCCGCAGGATGCGTGCGAGAGGAATAATAGTCAGGTGGTAGAACTTTTGTAAAGCACGTCAGAGGTTCTGGGTTTGAATCCGCCCTCTTATAAGTTTATTTACTTACTAAAACCAAATGCGTTCATCATTGATTGTATATCAAGGGCAGGGACATGCTTGTGCATTTTATTTTGTGATTTCACTGGAACGAATAGGGAGTCTCCACAGCGGGACTGAAGTGCGCGTCTGTGCATGAGTTGCCATCACTGACAACAGCGGCAAGGAACAAATTTCAACGCCAGATTGCCTTTTATTTAACACATACAAACAAAATTAATACTCTGCTAGTCAACTAGATGTGTTTCATTTGTTATAGATATATCTGTTCTACGAAATGTTAAAAAAAATAAGTCTGCATATTTGCTTTGATTTATTTTTATTTATTTATTTTTTTCTCCTCTCTGAACCCCAGGGTTTAAAGTCCGGGAGCGCTCTGACGCCTCCTCTTACCATGGTGATCACTCCTTCATCAATGTCCAAACGAATGAAGAAAAACAAGCAACCCTTACAGATAACCAAAGACCTGGGCCGCTGGAAACCCACGGATGACCTGCTGCTCATCAATGCTGTCCTACAGGTCAGCTGTCAGATTTGAGTGCTTTTAGAAGCTGACTAGTTCAGAGATGAACTGAAGTACATGTACATTATGTTCAGACTACAGATCTCACATCAGTTCATCTGGGGGTGAAATTCAGCTGTCGCTTCACACTGCGGGAGATTCAGGAGCGCTGGTACGCTCTGCTGTATGACCCTGTCATATCGAAGTGAGTTTCTGAAGTATCATTCTTGTATAGCTATAGGCCCTGTTTTAAACATTAAAGGAAAAGTTCTTTCAACTGTCATCATCTTCATGTTGTTCTGAACCTTAATGAAAACACAAAAGGACAACAATTCAAGAATGTTTTCCACATTCATTTCATAATAGTGTTAGAAAAGATGTACCTTTTGTCTTACATACTGAGTTCTTTGAAGCTGAAACAGAGAACTTCATGGCATTTTTTTAAATTATTGCATTGGCCAATTCATAGTTTTCAGTCATGTGACTGCCGCTGAGACCTGGAGAGCAAAGCATCCATAGATCTGCAGCACAGGCCTGTCAGTTTTCCATCTGTTTCAAGTCACAAATATTTAGATCACCTCTCAAAAGATGAAGAACAAGTTTTGGGCACTTTTGATCCATACATAGCACCTGCTGCGGCATTTAAATAATTTAAAGGTTGGTTCACCCAAAAATGAAAATTCTGTCATTAATTACTCACCCTCATGTTATTCCACACCTGTAAGACCTTCGTTCATCTTAGGAACACAAATTAAGATATTTTTGATAAAATCCGATGGCTCAGAGAGGCCTCTATTGCCAGCAAGATAATTAACACTTTCAATGCCCGGAAAGCTACTAGACATATTTAAAACAGTTCATGTGACTACAGTGGTTCAACCCTAATGTTATGAAGCGACGGAAATACTTTTTGTGTGCAAAAATAACAAAATAACGACTTTATTCAACAATATCTAGTGATGGGCGATTTCAAAACACTGCTTCATGAAGCTTCGAAGCTTTACAGATCTTTTGTTTTGAATCAGTGGTTCGGAGCATCTATAAAACTGCCAAAGTCACGTGATCTGTTTTAAATATATGTTTAGTACATTTCTGGGCATTGAAAAAGGAAATGATCTTGCTGTGAATGCAGGCCTCACTGAGCCATCGGATTTCAACAAAAATATCTTAATTTGTGTTCCGAAGATGAATGAAGGTCTTACAGGTGTGGAATGACATGAGGGTGAGTAATTAATGACAGAAATTTAATTTTTGTGTGAACTAACCCTTTAACCTGTATGACATTTTGCTGCTGAGAACAAAATTTTATGAAAACAATTAAAGGCATCTGTAAACTATTATACAAAGTTTATTAACATACATTTGAGTGATTCCGAGAATGTGAAGTTGATGAAAAAAATCAAACTGGCTTTAAACATAAGTGTACAAAATTATTTAACCCCCAAAAGTCAAATTTTGTGCAGTATCTTTCATTCTTTATAACCTCCAAAAAACGCTGCCTGTAAGTGCTTACCCATAAAAAACCCATAACAAGTCTGGACCCCCTCCACGTTTGACCATGGAGATGGTGTTCTTCTGCTCTGTTCTGAAGCAAAGCACTCGTGTCGCTTCATAAAATTTTAGGTTAAACCACTGGAGTCCTATGGATTACTTTAATGATGTCTTTACTACCTTTCTGGACCTTGAAAGTGGTAGTTGTGTTGGATCTCTGTGGAGGGACAGAAACCTCTCAGATTTCATTAAAAATATCTTAATTTGTGTTCCGAAGATGAACGAAGGTCTTACGGGTGTGGAACGACACAAGGATGAGTTATTAAAGACAGAATTTTAATTTTTGGGTGAACTAACCCTTTAAGTAATATGAAAAATGTATGTTTGCTATCTTGAAACGGCACAGACACAGGTTGTGCTATTAAGAATCATTAGATCCTACACGGATGAACTTCCCCTCCAGTGAGTCTTTGCTGCTTTGCATGAAAAAAAAGTCCCCAGGTTTTGTCGTCTGGATGGGTTTGGAATGATATGAGGGTTAAATACTGACAGTTTTTGTTTTTGTTTAGTTTTTTTTTTACTATTACTATTAGTCATAGAAACTGATTGTCCATTTTGAAAGGCTTTTGTCTGTTCCTCAGGTTGGCGTGGCAGGCCATGAGACAGCTGCATCCAGAGGCGATCGCTGCTATTCAGAGTAAAGCTCTCTTTAGCCAGGCAGAGGAAGCCCTGCTCGCCAAGATCACCTCTGTGAGTAAATGACATCAGCATTTTGATCACATGCATTTAATGATATATAGCAATTAATGATTTTGAGTTTTTATTATTGTTTTAAATGCATCTCCTCTGTTGTTTACTTCATATTTAATTGATCCTTGCTTCATGTTTGTGAGTAGAGCAGTCAGCCTAAGCTGGAGGTTTTTCAGGATCTGCTGAACAAGCACCCAAATGTGTTTTACCCATCCCGCACTGCTAAAAATCTGCTGGTGCACTGGCAGCTGCTCAAGCAGTATTATTTACTGGAGGATCAGAGCGGTGAGATACTGTCATATGTCACTGCAGTCTGATGGTCCTGTTTGTGCCGATCGCTGTCATATAAACAACACATCTGATTTATTTATAGTTCAACCTCTGCCTAAAGGAGAGCAAGTGCTGAACTTCTCTGATGCTGAGCAGGTGGTTGATGATGCCAAACTCAAGTAAGTCGTTTTTTTTTTTTTTTAAAAAGCTAAACTTAGGCTATAAACGAACTACAACACGATCACATGACTTCAACATCACCATCGCTAAGCTTCCAACAAGTCTTTATTTAAAGACATTTTCCCTGAAAGTTCAAGTTATAATAGTTGGTAAGAGTGCGATTATAAACACAATGAGGATGTACTAGTGGACTAGTGAGTAGATGAGTTTACCTGTTCAGTGTGATGTTTAATGTCCCCGACAACCTCTGTAGTCCTATTTAGACACTTGTTGGCAACTGCCTTTTTCAAGACAAGTGAAAGCTTTAAAAAAAATCACAAGAAGGGACTACTGATCTGTTTTGTGTGGTAGAATAAAATGTGCTTGTGTTTACCGCAGACCTTATTTCAGGCATTTAATAAAAAAAAGTGCACTTGCAGCACTCTCTATTCTGGTTCATATTGTTTTGTTTCATTGGCCTCTTGCAGGCTTTTGTGATAATCATGTATGATTCTCTCTGATTACGATCATTTATCTTGTTCATCAGGGACAGCAGAGATGAAGTCCTGGAGCATGGTGAGTTTCATACAGCCTCTTGTTTTTTTTAATGTGTTTCAATGTAGTTATTGTAATGCTCTTTCCTGTGACTGTCTTTGACATGTTATGTTGCATTTGCTGTAGAGCTGATGCTTGCAGACAGACATCAGAAGCGTGAGATCAGACAGCTGGAGCAGGAGCTTCCTCGTTGGCAGGTGTTAGTGGACAGTATCACAGGTCAGATTTTGTGATTTTGTCTTTAGTATGGTTATAAGATGAATGTGATCACTTAAGTGATTGTGTGATGTGATTTTTTTCAGGCATGAATTCACCAGACTTTGATAATCAGACGCTGGCAGCTTTACGTGGACGAATGGTCAGATATCTGATGAGATCTAGAGAGGTCAGTGACCATTTGCTATACAAAGGAATATTGTGCTGTGACCATAGACTGTAAAAAAAAATATGGACGTAGTGTCCGTGGCATCACCCGTAGATTTCTGAAGAGCATTTTTGAAGTGAAAATGAGGCCGCTGTCATCTTAGCTGCACATCACTCCCGGAAAACCGAAAATGGGCAAAGAGGCGTGACGTGGTTGGAACCAAGGTGACTGGTTGCTGAAACCATACTTGCCTAGCGCAACGTGATCATGTTAGCAGGCAAAGGAGCTATCTATCTATCTTAGATACTTTCTAAAATATTAATTAAGATAACAAGTTCATTAGAAAGTTCTAAAGGTGTATTGTCAATCTACACAATCTACAATCTGTCTTTTTTTAAGATATAGATGCTCCAACACCAGTAATTAATTTGTGTTGGGTGTGCAAATAACAACACGCAAAATCAAACGGCACTCCATACCTTTATAATGAAATAGTGATTGCGAAATGAATCCAATCCGTGGCAGTTAATTGGGTAAAATGTCCATGAGTGTCCATTGCAAAACAAAAAACAGTACTTTTTTCCACAAAAGCGTTAAATCCATGAAATATTGATATATTATCCTTTGTTTGCATCACATTTCTTCTGAATGATCTGCTCTCCATCATCGTTCTTCAAGAAATTATGCAACCTGAGCAGCATTTAATGTAAAACTATATGATCGAATATATGTCACAGACAAATGATCCCGTGTCCAAAGTATAATTTTTTAAAATGCAGCAGTTTTAGTTATAATATCCAAGCAGTGTTGTTGGAGTTTTATATCCTCCCGCCATTGTCATTGTAGTAAATCTCAGGAACAAAACTTTTAGCCAATGCCACGATCCAACAACATGTGTTCTGTTTATCTTCCCCATGCTTCCACATCTACACAGATGCACCATTAACGCAGCAAGCCATATTATTTTATAATTGTATAAAATAATCCAGAAAAAATAACAAATATGGCTGAGATGCCAAATTCAGTGACTGGAATTAGCTGAAGTAAAGTGACGGCTCACAGACAGCAGCGACAATCTACCTGTCACTCAAGTGACTACGCCCTTAATTATGCAGAACTTTAAGACTTAATATAATTTAAATGGATGAGTAATAAAAAAATTCACCCCCCTCAGTTGTCATGAAGGGCAAAATTAGCAGTATAGACCAAAACTACAATTTGATCCAAGCTGTAAACATGTTTTTTTTCTGCTGTAAATTTGGCCGTTTTAACATGGGACTCAATGAGATTTCTGCTCTCTTTTGGAGCCTGTCCCTAGCGGCCAGTCGATGAATTGCAGTTTAAGTCACTTTCGTATTGGCTTCACGAGAAACTGGGGGAGGTTGCTGCTTGGCTGTGACATTATAAGCGTGTATGAATGGTAAACATCTATTGTGCTTCTGTGATCACTTTATGTGTAAAATAAACACATTATGTGCTTGAAAAGGCAGTTTGATTGGCTGTGTTGGGGCACAGGACTAACAGATTATTTAAAACCTGATTTGGTAGCGCTTTTATTGACAAAAACTTTTTTTATTTTTTCTATAGGGAAAAATGTAAATATTCTACTCTTATTAAATGTGGCATTGTTCTTCTTTAGGTATTGATTTTCATGATACTTTTGGACTTTTCCTACTTTATACTTCAGTACAAAAGTGCCAAACTTTGACAAGAGTTGATTTCTTCCTCTGAAGGTTATAGTGGTAATTTCATGTCTTTTTTTATTTTTAAGTGTTTGTTTGTTTGCCACCATGTGTTAGTTTTTCTATGTCTTGAAACTTTTAGTTTTTACAAATGGGGACAACCTTTGAAGGATGAACAAATAATGTTTTTGGTCATCACATTAAAAATAACTTTAAAATTGGATAATATTTAGAGCTTTGAAGTGCTGGAAAAAGTTGTGTGAAGCACTTGAAAGCCCTTGAAAAGTGCTTGAATTTCACTCTCAAAAGGATGTACGAACACTGAAATTAATTAATGAAACAATTAACTCTTTCTGACACAGTACCATGGTCATTGACGAATAAGGTTTTTAAAAGTGTAAAAAAACATGATTACTAGCTAGTTAGAAAAAGGACAATCAAACATTTTATATTTAATACAAGTTTTTAAAATTTTACAACATTTTCCATGTTTTATAGCGGTTGTAACAAATGACCTGATTCGGGACATGCATATGAGCAAGTGAAGACATGAATTTTTCAATTAGTTCAGAGACAGTTAGTTACTTTGCTTCATGACCATGTGGTCCGTTGCAGGCGTCTGAATGATGTCACATCCTGTCACATGATATTGACTGCATGACTTGATCCAAAATGGTCCCTTTATATTAGTTTCTCTGGATGACATCAATGAAATTCATTTTTCCGGACATTCTTTCTCATAACAAAGCAACGACTTCTATACATAATTTTAATACCATCTTGCACTATGCTGAAATATGATGTTATAAAATCATGCCAGAATAAAAAAATATATACATTTATTACATATTACAATACAAGATATTTTAATCACAAATGAAGTGGCTGTATTGACCTTTGGACAGTTAAACCGAATGACATTTTGACATTTCAAAATCTTTAAAATACCTTTATATGCAGCAAAATATAATTAAAACCTTTTGGATTCAATAAAAGAGATCTAGTTGTACTACCTTACATTCTTTGGGTGTCATATCTTTGGTTTTTATTATTATTGAGGCCTTTGGACAAAAAAAAGACCCGTCACGTCATTGACCCAGTTACAGTTAGCGTTACTACATTAATTCCATGGTGAATGTTGGTGATTTGTGGGCTGAAAAGCCTTCTATAACTTGTTCCTTTATGCCAAGTTTCTCCTGGTTTCCACATTAGCGCTGTTTGATCCGATATCTGTGGTTTGTAACAGAGAATTTGCATGATTCTCTCTGGATTTCGCAGCGATGTTATTAATTCTCTGGTGAATTTGGTTGCGGGGTGGGGGGGCACTATATGAATAAAGGTGACTTATATACAAGCCACATATATACAGTGGCCCCAAAAGGTATTTTTACACTAAATATTCTACAAAATGTCTAAAAGTCACTGCATTAGAGAACAAATTATTGGTTAAACTTCATTCTACAGTATGTGCACTTGTACTTGCACAAGAAAGTACTGAGTAACGCCGGTTTCACACTGCAAGCGTCAGCGGCGCGTGAGCAGTGCAAATTTTTTTCGCCATGCATGTTAACCAATGGGTGCATTCACACCACCAGCAGGAGCAGCGTGTGAGTGTCAAGCAGGAGCGTCCCGTAAGCAGCAGTGAAGCTGCTTTTTTTGCTGCGCTGCTGACGCTCAATTAAAGTGAAAGCACACTTTTGATGGACAAAATAAATGTAATTTAACACAAAAAGTGTTCAAAATGCACAGAATAAGCATGTCTAATGTGTTTTAACAAGAATTTGAGTATGACGGAAAAGAAAATTTAAGAATCAAAAATATTTATAGAAGATTTACCCATTTAAACTTGTTTTTAATTATTGTTTGGGTTAAAGTATGGTGTATTATAAAAAAAACTAAAGTAAACTAGCCAGAAAATATGATATATAAACATTCTTTTAGTTATTACACAGACCGTGGTCTGTTGCACAAAGCCGGTTTCAGTTTCTACCCAGGTAAGTTCAACTCTGGTTTTTCGGGCTTATGAAGGTGGATTGTTTTTTTAGCGGGGTTCATTGTTATGGTAACTTATGGTACACGGCTAACCTGCTCCAGAGCAGGTTTTATTCTGAGTTAGAGATTGCAAACCAAAACTCGACCAATCAGCTGTGAGTAAAGTGACATGTATCTGATGCAATAAAGCCACTCCCCCTGTATCTCTCGCTCCAAATTAAATCAGTTTATAGTGAAAACATTTTTGAGACAAAATTGCTCATCTTTTGCTGCTAATTATTTTATTTATATTATATTAATTATGTATAATTCATATAATAGTATATACATACAAGTATATTAATTGACAATTAATATTAAACTTTGCTTTTAAATTGATATAAATATAATGCATGCATCGATATATAAAGTTTTTAAACAAATTAAGCTTATGTGTATTCATTTGAACTCTTTGTGAAACTAAATTATTATAAATTATTAGGCATATTTGTTTGATTCACATGAATTGATATAGTCAGATATTTTCTTTCAGCTGTCTTCTCAAACTTTCACTGTAGCAGTAGTGTTTATTCCTGCCTTGTAAATGCGTTTAATTTCATGATATTTATTTTTCATTACAATCTCAGAATATTTAGAAGAGACGTGAATTGCGCGGCTCTCTCGCGAGAAGTTAATCAAGCGGACGCTCTGCTTGTTCCGTGTGATTGGCTGTTTGCCGCATGCACACTTTCAGGTGCACGCGCTTCAGAGTTAATCGCAAACTCTGGATTAAACCTCAGTTGACAGAGAAAGTTTATACTGAGCGTTGTGCAACAGCTGATTCTGATCTAAACCAGCTTGGATTTATCAACTCTAAACCTACTCTGAAACTTTGCTCAACTAGCTTCATGCAACAGGCCATAGCTATATAGGCTCTAGCATACCCAAACCAAACCCGAGTTTGCTGACTTTTTTCGCCGAGTTTGCTGTCTTGTAAACATGTGCACGCGGCAGATGATGTAAAACACAAAGCTTACCTCATTCGTGTGCAGCAATGGATGACACGAGGCTTTTATTTATTTATTTTTATTCATTTATTTACGTTTATATGCGAATGTTGTACACCTCCCCATGTTAACAAACTTTCAAGACTATCAAGTTTGTAAATGAACGACTTATAAAAACAAATTTATAGCTGTCTTTGTAAAGAAATGCTCACTTTATACGTAGCTTCGAGCCGCTGCTGTGACGCTGTACAAACGCTTCCAGTGTGAATATTGGCTCTGCAGCTGCAGTGACGATGTAGTTACACCCACGCGCCGCTCAAGCTTGCAGTGTAAAACGGGCGTAATGTAAAGTAACTGCATAAGTTTAGTGTTATTGTTAGGTACTGGTTTGGTATCTAGTTTTTACACTGGAATTGTGATTACTGTAGTAAAGTGCATAGTATGTACATGCATAACAGGACTAATTGCTACCAAATATCTTCTATCTATTGCTGTTCAATGTTTTCTCAGAAGTAACTTGTGCTTTATCTATTGT
Organism: Hypophthalmichthys molitrix; assembly: GCA_037950675.1. Lineage (NCBI taxonomy): Eukaryota > Metazoa > Chordata > Actinopteri > Cypriniformes > Xenocyprididae > Hypophthalmichthys > Hypophthalmichthys molitrix. The sequence continues at coordinate 4,995,428 of CM075502.1, forward strand.
TTTAAAAACCTAACCTAAAACTTCTTTTTGTCAAATGCTTCACTTGAAATGTGTTTGTGCTGTCTTTTTTTTTTTTTTTTTTTTTTTTTTTTTTTAAGTGAAATGAATGTCACTTGTTTTGATATTTATGATGTTTTGATGTTTTGAAAAGAACAGTTCAGCCACAAATGTCCAGTAACAAACTCTGACATGTTTCAGATCACACTGGGTCGTGCTACTAAAGACAAGCAGATTGACGTAGATCTGTCTTTGGAGGGACCTGCATGGAAGATCTCCAGAAAACAAGGTTGGACAGTTCAACAGCATTATTCATGGCATTCGTGATTAAACTGCACAGTGCTTTCATTTGGTGTAAACATAAGCATTGACTAGAGTGGACGTGGATCAGCTCCGGTAGCCGTGTCATAGCCGTAACGCGCCACAGACGTGTGCGGTGTAAATGAGGGGTGACTATGGCCACGTGCACACTGCAGCTATATTCAGTTGTCCGTTCACCTTTTAGTGCTTAATCCTGTTCTGTACACACACAGTTCAGTAAAATACGGGACTGTCAACCGCATTCTTCAACCGAATAACCCAACTAAACAACTTAATGAAGTTTTTGCATCAGAGACGTTTCTCTCTTCTGTATGTGGGGTGAAGAAATCACAGGGAAAGCAGTACGAGCCATGACTCATTCTTGTTGCCAGATCTTGCTGGGGAAAAAAATGCGAACAAAAACAAGCCCATAATAAAACAAAATAAATCAAAATGCTTCATGCTGAAAATAATAGCAAAATATTGCGACTCGCGTCTGCTCACTTTAATATCTCCATAAACCCGATTGCTTTGAGCCGAACTTAAACTACAAGCATTAAATGCTTAATAAATGAACATGGAAACACTGCAAGAGTGGGCTTTGTGTGACAGTCCTGGCCTTAAGACATCTATATGCCAATGTTCAGTTAGTCATAGCGCCACCTGCTGGCAAAAGGAAATGGCATGCTTTGCACTGTAATTCACTTCCAGAAACACATTTATATATGCCATGAAGTACCAAACATACTAGAAACACGTTAAATCATGCAACACTTGGCTAAGTGCTAATGTATGCGATTAATGCCACCAAACAGGAAGTTGTTGTAACTCAGGCATACAATGTCCGATCTGCTCCAAACTTCATATGTTTGATAACAGTCCTGGCCTGAAGACATCTACATGGCAATATTCAGTTATAGTCAAAGCGCCACCTGTTGGCAGGAGGAAGTGTGGCACTTTGAAATGACTTTGCCATAATTCTCCTATATTTTCTCGCTTACATGCATGTCACCCTCTGTTCACTGTTTTCCTAAGGCCAAAGGGTGGTAGTGAGCCCGGGTGCAAGGGCCCTTTCATCGCTGCTTGCAGCTTTAATTATATTTGTTACCTTTATTAAGTGGACCATCGAAATAAAGTGTAATCCATGCTTCCTTTTTTTTATTTTTTTTGATGTCAGCTGTAACTGAAGCACATCATCACATCAGCCACTATTTAATGTCTCGCATGATTCATGTCATTTTAAACATTTTTAAGCTTTGAGTTTAATGAACATAATGATTTTTTAAATTAAATAATGTTTGTTTTCTAACTTCAGGGATCATTAAACTGAAAAATAATGGAGATTTTTTCATCGCTAATGAAGGCCGGAGACCCATTTACATTGATGGACGACCAGTTTTATCTGGAAACAAGTGGAAACTCAATAACAACTCTGTTATGGAGGTATGCAGAGAGACAAATTAAAGGGTTCACCCAAAAATGAAATTTTTGTCATTAATTACTCACCCTCATGTCGTTCCACACCCGTAAGACAAATTAAGATATTAATTTGTGTTCTGAAGATGAACAAAGGTCTTACGGGTGTGGAACGACATGAGTAATTAATGACTGAAATTTCATTTTTTCACTTTTTTTGTAGTGGTAATTTCCAAAAAAATTTTTTTTTTTTTTTTTTTTTCAGCAATTGCAAAAAAACGGAGGGATTCATAGCTCTTTGCCAATATACACAGAATGTCATATAGTTTAAGTAGCTGAAGATGTGTATATTAATGAGGATCTAAGTGTTGAAATGCCAATTATGGATGAATAATGTGATTGACTCTAAAGATGTCGCCATTTAAAAAATGTCTTATCTATAGCCTAATACTGTTATTGCTTAATAAACATGTTCTGCAGTCGTCTACATAGTGACTCACTGGAAGGAATTTTAAAAGAAAGCAGGTCAATAAAGCACATCTTTGTTTTTGTCTAGATTGCAGGTCTTCGCTTTGTGTTCCTGATCAATCAGGAGTTGATCTCTCTCATTAAAGCTGAAGCTGCCAAGATGAACCAGCCGTAATGCTGAACTCACTGGTCAAACACGATTCAGTCTGCGGCAGACGCGACGGGAGATGTTCTTCCCTATCTTTATCTCGATGTAGAGTCATAAACGGAAGACCTTCAGCACAAGATTATATGGGCTCTCATAGCAACAGCTGAGCCTGCATCTGGAGTTCAGTTCGGAGGAAAATCATTTGGAGATTTTATATGCTTATTATTTAGGCACCTTTGGACTGAAAGAACTGACTGTTTGAGAACATATGATAGAATTGTTATTTGTATAAGTGAACCTTTTTCAATTCAGTGTTTTGTTGACTTGAACATTTTTGTTTATAATTAAAAACTCAGTAACCTTGTATTGTCTAATCAAAGACGGTATGCTAATATTCTGCTGAGACAGAACTAGTGTAAATATATAGATGATGATAGATTAAAACAGGAAAGTGTTTTAATGATGCATCTGTGTGTAAGTATAGTAATATCTTTGTTTGTAATTGACTTTTGTTAACCGGGTTGCAAACTTTGCGTGTGTCACTTTGTACCTTGAAATGAACTGTTGCAATCAGAATCAGAATCAAAAATCAGAAAGAGCTTTATTGCCAGGTGGGTTTACACATACTAGGAATTTGTTTTAGTGACAGAAGCTCCACAGTGCAACAGAGTGACAGCGACAAGACGACACAGATAATAGAATAAGAAAAATATACAAGATAGACAAAGTGCAAAAAACAATATATAATATAGACAATTTGTATGTACAGTTATGATGAGTGCAAATTTGAAATATAAATAAGTATGTGTTTTAAGTAAATAATGTATAATAGTGTTGTGTGTTCCATGGACACAAGTAACCTACAATACGTAAAAGTACATTTAAAAATAAAGGTTTAGATGTAATTATAAATGCACAATTGGAAAATACACTACAATTCAAAAGTTTGGTTTGGAATAATTAAGGTTTTTAAGATGTTTAAAAGACATCTCTTCTGCTCACCAAGACTGCTATTATTTGATCAGTAAAAACAGTAATATTGGGAAGTATTACTATTTAAACGTTTACTAAACATTTATTAAAATGTTACATGATCCTTTAGAAATCATTCAAATTTAATGTAAAAAGTGTTTTCAACATTGATGATAATCAGAAATTAGAATGATTTCTGAAGGATCATGTGACGCTGAAGACTTCAGTAATGATGCTGAAAATTCAGCTTTGATCACAGGAATAAGTTACATTTTAATATATATATTCAAATAGAATGTTTATTACTAATTTTACCGTATTGATTAAATAAATGCAGCCTTGGTGAGCATAGAGACTTTCAAAAACAAAAAATCATATTAAGTTTTGGCTGGTAGTGAATCTGCTTTTTTCTCACAATGGTATTAAAAGATTAAGAGGCAGCATAACCATCATCAATGTACCAGTGGAGGGAATTACCTTCCTCTATGGAATGTTCTAGAAAATGACAAATGCTTAATGTGTGATACTAAAATTAGCTATATTATCAATTGTTGAGTGAAACAAAAGTGTTTGTATACCTGCAAAAGAATATACATCTGATATTTTTATATAGTGAAAAACAAGACCACAAGTGCTCGTGATGATGCCGCAGGCTGTGTCCACGTCACACTCGTGCGTCTCAGTTCACTTTTCCAAACGGACAGTGAAGGATCGACATCGCGAGCTCATGGCGTATTCTGCTGCAGTTTAATTACAGTAAGACTACGCTCTCTTAGTTATTAATAAATAAAAGCAAAGTCGTTAGTGGTTGGAATTCGAAGCAACGTGTGTGTGTGTGTGTCTGTGTCTGTCTGTGTGTGTGTCTGTGTCTCTGTTCGTTTGTTAAGTGTTATGCTGAATCGTAACTCAGTAGGATGAGTTTTTTTATATATATAAATGGTTTATTTAATAGCTTTTGATTAAAATAAATGCATATAATGACAGATTAGTCGTTGTAATAAAAGTAGTTCCATTTTAGAACGAGTTTTTTTTTAAAGTGTTCCATATTTTATTTTTTAATTGACGACCTTTTTTCCCCACATGAAAAAAATACTATAGTAATTTATAGTAAATACTATAGAGTTTTTGAACCATACTATAGTAAATTGTAGTATACTGTATATATGCTGTATAATATATTTACAACACTTTTTGTTAATGATAAACTGTAATAAATACTGTAGTATACTTTAGTTTTTACTACAGTAAACTGTAGTGTAATATAATACCCTAAGTGCAAAGTACTGTGCATATCTGACATGATAATTCAGCTTTCTCAAACTGCAGCTTTTTACAACAACATGCATTTTAACTTCTTAAAGGAGGAAGCGGCTAGAACACAATATTTTAACACACTAAAGTTAATAAGTGGTTAAGATCCGTACTAGCTGGCTCTTGTACAGGTCAGATCTTTTACCTAGAATACAATAATAATAAATAAAGCACCATTAACTAAATTTCAGTTTTTACAGATAATATGTAAAATATGTAAAATTACATTTTACAGAAAATATGTAGCCTAAGTCTTGTACTATTGGAGTAGGTTATGAAATGAGATTAGAATCAATTTTTTAAGCCAAGAATTTAACAAACAGCAACGTAATATCAATATGAGTGTATACTATTACACTACAAAATTATTTAAGATATTAGCCTAATATTTCACCTACCTGACGACAAATGATCAGAACAAACACGAATGTTGTTAAGATTCTTGCCCTGAAAATCCTGGTTCAGTTAGGCCAACCACAAATGCCTTCTTTCCTCAGACAATTTTTTGCACATTTCTCCTTGATTTAATATAAGTTTTGGCATTCTATAGTACTCCAAATGTTTTTTCCCGGTCCGACCAATTAGTACAGCCCAAAACGCGACAGTAACTGACCATTTTCAGCAGCAATAATCAGCTAAATTAAAGAGTTCCGTTCGGTTCAGAGCATTGTTGATGTTCACTCCCGCCAATATGGCCGACTTCCGGATCGATGTTGTATCGTGAAAACACCCTATTCAACTCAGAACACTCCTCGGTCACATAAATGTGGCAAAACATCCCTGGACACAATTAATTACAGTATTACTCAATTTAATCCAGTGTTTAGTAGTGTAATGTTAAAGTTGGCTTAATATTGGTAAATATTTCAGTAGTACGTTGAAATAGAGACTGTGGGATTTGTTTTTGGCCCTTTATGTGGCCTAGTTAATGAAAATGCTGAGAAATCAAGATTCCACACTGCTGGCCCTGAGAGCAAGGTTAATGTTTTCTGTACACAAGAACTGCATGAACCAAAACAAGTGTATAATCCATTATGACACAATCATGTCAGTCCATCTAAACCGTTCTTTGGTTCCATTTCATTAGCACATGGCTGTTTGGTGTTTAAAATGAGGCTCTAGTTTGATCATTTTATTTCCAAGAGACTTTCTCTATACCAGGAGTCTTTCTGCTTAACACTGCTGCCCTCTTCTTATCATGTGCAAATATATGTTTATGGTGGGTCATTAAATGTTTTAAAACCAGTAGCCCATACGGAGCATGCATCGCTGATATAAAGCTAATAGACTGATATGTGATGTTGGAGTGAGTAAATGAATGTTGCAAAGTTTAAATATGGGGTGTAAATCATTTTGAGATGCAGTGAGATATTCAACGCTTTAAGTGACTACAGCTTAACTTCTCTTTTCATTGGAGGTTCAGGATTTTTTTTTTTTTTTTTTGTCATAACCCAGCAGGCTTACATGTGGTTGCAGTGATAAGACGAATGTTTTGATGAAAAAGTTTTGATGAGTCATGATGGTTAGTCTGTAAGGATCCATGCACTATACTTTTAAACTCACCAAGTGTTTCATATTTAATATATTGCTGGTAAACTGAAAGGTACATTTGGGAAGGAATGGCTCTATTGACAACGCTCTTGCGAACAATGAGCAAGCTAACATTAAAGGGTTAGTTCACCCAAAAATGAAATTGTCATTAATTACTCCACACCTGTAAGACCTTCGTTCATCTTCAGAACACAAATTAAGATATTTTTGATAAAATCTGATGGCTCAGTGAGGCCTCTATTGCCAGCAAGATAATTAAAACTTTCAGATGTTCAAACACTTTCAAAAAGCTTCTAAAGACATATTTAAAACAGTTCATGTGACTACAGTGGTTCAACCTTAATGTTATGAAGAGACGAGAATACTTTTTGTGCGCCAAAATAATGACTTTATTCAACAATATCTAGTGATGGGCGATTTCAAAACACTGCTTCATGAAGCTTCGAAGCTTTGCAAAGATGAACGAAAGTCTTACGGGTGTGGAACAACATGAGGGTGAGTAATTAATGACAGGAATTTTCATTTTTGGGTGAACTAACCCTTGATGTACAATACCAGTCAAAAGTTTGGACACGGTAAGATTTTTAATGTTTTTAAAAGAAGTTTCGTCTGCTCACCAAGGCTGCATTTATTTAATTAAAAATACAGTAAAAAACAGTGATATTGTGAAATATTATTACAATTTAAAATAACTGTTTTCTGTTTGAATATATTTTATAATGTAATTTATTCTTGTGTTGGCAAAGCTGAATTTTCAGCATCATTACTCCAGTCTTCAGTGTCACATGATCCTTCAGAAATCATTCTAATATGATGATTTGCTGCTCAAGAAACATTTATTGTGTACAATATTTCTTTTTCAGGATTTCTTGATGAATAGAAAGTTCAAAAGAACAGCATTTATCTGAAATATAAAGCTTTTGTAACATTATACACTACCCTTCAAAAGTTTGGGGTCAGTAAGAATTTTTATTTTTATTTTTTTGAAAAGAAATTAAAGAAATTATTTTTTTCAGCAAGGATGCATTAAATTGATCAAAAGTGACAGTAAAGACATTTATAATGTTACAAAAGATTATATTTCAAATAAATGCTGTTCTTTTGAACTTTCTATTCATCAAAGAATCCTGAAAAAAAAAAATATTGTACACAATAAATGTTTCTTGAGCAGCAGATCATCATATTAGAATGATTTCTGAAGGATCATGTGACACTGAAGACTGGAGTAATGATGCTGAAAATTCAGCTTTGCCAACACAAGAATAACTTACATTTTCAAATATATTCAAACAGAAAACAGTTATTTTAAATTGTAATAATATTTCACAATATTACTGTTTTTACTGTATTTTTAATTAAATAAATGCAGCCTTGGTGAGCAGATGAAACTTCTTTTTAAAACATTAAAAATCTTACCGTAGTGTACATTCTTTATTATTCAATTTAAATATATACATTTCAATAAATATTTTTTAGCATGTCAGCACCATTTTTGAAGAGTGCGCATGCATAAGGGAAAGTGAAAAAGCGGAGGTTCCTTCTATCCGTTATATAACTAAATGAGCATTTGACTGTGGATTCATCATAACAGGTCACTAGAGCATTTGAACTGTGTCATTGTACTTTGACAGCTTGGTGTTCTTCTTTCTCTCTTTACTCAGAAAGTGCAATGCAGAACCTAAAGCATTGCCAAGGTCTTGCTCCAGTGTTCCTTATCAGGAGTCAAAGGTAATTCTGCCATTTTATAAAAACCTTATCATTTCAAACCTTATAATTTCATAAAAACCTTATCAATTTGTTCCTTATCATTTAGGTATTTCAATTCAATTCACATTTATTTGTATAGCGCTTTTCACGATACATATCGTTTCAAAGCAGCTTTACAGAGAATGCATGTCAACATTACAATTTAGAGAATGCAGTTATCTAATAATGTAATAATTTAGGCAATTTAATTTACAATCACTGTTAGCAGATTAATTGAAGGTAGAAGCAATGAGCTCCTGGAAATAATGAATTACATATTAACATATTACATATTTCTAAATAAGACATATGAAAGTTTATTTTTCTAGGATTCATGGTTCACTTAAATGGCACCTTGATTTAATCTTTTTTGTTTAATGTAAATTATTAAAATGACAAGGCCAGATTCTCTTTCTTGTTTAGAAATTAGGAGGTTTGAAAATAATGATGTTTGTTATGAAATTGTTGCATAAACTTTTCTGAACTCTCAGTTCCAGGATTTCAAAGAGCATTATCCCATCCTTGTCTGTGTGGGATGGGCATCTTTCCTCTCGCTGGAGGAGCACTGGTGGACATGGAAGGCAGAAATACTTCAGTGACAGGGTGCCGAAGTTTAGATTTGCTCTGGCAGGGCTGCTGGCAGGTACCGGAGCTGTTTTAGCCTATAAGCTCCACCAAGGCAAGGTGAGACATGTTCCCCAATTTAAAAAAAAAAAAAAAAATTGGAAAGAACTCTAAAGATATAACAAGAGGAAGGATATCTACAGCAGCTGACTGATTCATATATAAATCTACTAAAAATAACAGCATTGTCACACAATGAATGAAAACAGCTGTTACAAACCCTGTCAAAAAGTTGTCAAAATTGCCCAAAACAGGTGACAGAAAGGATTGCTTTGTGGATATTTGAGATGCTTTCTGTGTTTCAAGCATGCCTGGATGGCAGAAACGGCACTCCTGTTGACCAAAGGCTTGCTACGTTTTCTCAAGAATAATTTAGGCAACTATTAAAAAAATGATCTGTACAAATTAATCTGAACATTAACCAAACTAATCCATCTACTAAGGGTCTGGTATGATAAGAGGTATGTGTACGGTCCTCTATCATTACTTATGCCTGAGAATGAGGGAGAAGAATAATCATGTTTTGCAAATATATATATTATGTATCTTATATATATGTATATGCCTGATATATTGCCTGGTCCTTGGCAGGTCTTAAAATTAGGTAAATACAACCTCAGATGAACAACAACACATGACATATTACACTGTGTCATTATTTATTTAGGAAAAATAAAGCCAAAATCGAGAAGCCATGGGTGACAAACTAAGTACACCCCATGATTTATTTGCTTGTAGAGCCAATCATGAGGAAAATGTTACAAAACTGAAAAGCACCTTGTGTTATAAAAGTACAAAATAAATAGAATAATGAAAAATAAAACTTTAGGTGTGTCATAATTTTCTCCACATAAACTTTATTTACATTCAAAAACGTTCATTCTAGTGAACTTTGGCTGTTCGAAATCGCCCCCTATACCCTCATTCACTATTCCCTACAGTAGTCCACTAATATAGTTTACTTGAGGAGTGACTGAAAACAAGTAAGTGAATTCAGACACTGAGTGCACCGGAAGGGCTGCCGCTTTTGCATAGTTTGTGTTTGCTGTTTAATAATCATTTGAAACTTAGCAAACTGGCAGCTCCAGTAGAAAATATTTATCTTGAACTCTGTCATGGAAACTATCATGTATAAACCTTAATTAAACAATTTAAAAATCAATTAAAAAGGAATTTATACCTGTATGATGTTATGCTGCAACCACATTGGACCAGCGGTTTGGAAAATGGATGGATGATTCATCTGCGGGCGCCATCTTCTGGCAAGATGCAGGAATTAATTCTGCGTGACCTTTACAGTGCATTATGGGTGTTCTCTAGCCATTGTGCTTACATCGGTTGTACACTCGTTATCGCAGTGCATTGTGGGGATTGAACGATTGCACTCGATAACGTCCACTATGGTTTCAGACACCACTACAAATGGCTGTACCCTCAATTAGTACCTTGTTTAAATGGGGCGATTTTAGACACAGCCTTAGTTTTCAAGCACTCAAGTCATTCGCGTATGCGCTGTTCTTCTTCTGCTCTTTTTCCTGTTGTGGTGGTTGGCAAACAGCGTTGTATTACTGCGCGCACCCCAATATGTAACACATATATATATAACATATATAAGTTATATGACTTTTAAGAATAATGTCCCCTTTAAAGTTTGTGTGTAAATAAGGATGTTGAAACGAACTGCAACTTCAAACGCTGTCAATCATTACTAAAGTCTTAGCTAAGATCATAGAGTTTGACATAAAAGACCATTGATGTCTGTAACAATTGAAAAGGAACAATTGTAAAATAAAATTGCAGTGTGTCCTTGACTTTAGTTGTCATTGAGTAATCGATTTTATTGTCTATTTTTGTTCAGGTTGAGTGGGCAGCTTCCTCAGCACAGCTACCAGTGACGCAGACTTCAGCTCTTCCTGTGTACACCCTAGAAGATGTCACAAAGCATTGCTCCCTTGACAGTGGTGTGTGGGTTACCTATAAAGGGGAAGTCTACGATATTACTGAATTTGTAGCCATGCACCCCGGTGGCGACAAAATACTTCTGGCAGCAGGTGGAGCTCTGGAACCGTACTGGGCATTATATGCCGTTCATGAGCAAGACCATGTTCTAGAAATCCTCTCAGAGTATAAAATTGGTGTTCTTAATACAGAGAGTCTCAAGAAGCAAGAGAGCGTCAACACTTCAGACCCTTACTCTGCTGAGCCGACACGTCACCCTGCTCTTCAGATCAACAGTCTGAAACCTTTCAATGCCGAACCACCTGCTTCCATACTTTCTGATAACTACATCACCCCCTCAGTCATATTTTTTAAGCGGAATCATCTTCCAGTGCCCAGGGTGGATCCAGAAACGTACAGGTTGGAGATCGAGGGTCTCCCTGGTGGAGTAGCATCACTTACACTAAGTGAGCTGAAATCTTGTTTTCCAAAACACACAATTACAGCAACACTTCAGTGTGCTGGGAACCGTCGGTCTGAGATGAACACAGTCAAGCAAGTGAAAGGACTCAACTGGGGCATTGCCGCAATAAGCAATGCTACTTGGTCGGGTGCACGTTTGCGGGATGTACTGTTGCACTATGGCTTTGGACCAGAGGTAGCAGCGAAGGCTCAACATGTCCAGTTTGAAGGGTTGGACAGGGATGTGACCGGTACAGCATATGGCGCATCTATTCCACTGAACAAGGCTGTGAGTGAGGAAGGTGATGTTCTTCTTGCATATGAGATGAATGGGGAGGACCTTCCACCTGACCATGGCTACCCTGTCCGTGTGGTTGTACCTGGAATTGTTGGAGCCCGCAACGTCAAGTGGTTGGGGAAAATTGTTGTGAGTGAAGAAGAGAGCAAGAGTCACTGGCAGCAGAATGATTACAAAGGCTTTTCTCCAGGTACCGACTGGGACACTGTGGACTTTAAATCGGCACCAGCCATACAGGAACTCCCCATTCAGTCAGCAATTACTCATCCGGCAGAGGGAACCTCAGTAGACGGCAGTGACAGGGAGGTGACTGTAAAAGGCTATGCATGGAGTGGGGGAGGAAGAGAGGTTGTCAGAGTAGACGTCTCAATAGATGGTGGGAAGACATGGCATGTAGCCAAACTTCGCACTGGTGATAAGGGACAACACCCTGCTCCTCCTCCTCCTCCTCCTGGAAAAGCCTGGGCTTGGAAGTTATGGGAGATAGACATCCCAATTCCTCATAGGGCCCGAGAGCTGGAGATTGTATGCAAAGCAGTGGACAGTAGTTACAACACGCAGCCAGATACTGTAGCCCCTATCTGGAACTTGCGCGGAGTGCTTAGTAATGCATGGCATCGAGTAAAGGTAAAAGTGAACGAGGATTTGAAGGGTCAAAAATGAAGTTTGTAGCTTTCAAACAGTTTGAGCTTGTGGGTACTTGAAAGTGTTTGAAATTACTTTGATTTTACTCTCAATTACACGCTAGTTACAATTTAACAATCAAAAATAAATATCTTGATGGATCAGTTTTGGTGTTCAACTCACGAATACTTGGTCAAGACTGATTATACCAAACAAGTTTATCATTTGTTTTTCATTGCTTTCACCAAATTGTGAAATCCTGTATGATATGAAGACCGATTGGTTTATACCAAGTTACGCTGTTCATAATTGTATTGGCTTATAATGATGAGGTCCCACATTCACACTGTTTTTGAGAATCTTAGTCTATATACAGTCTAGATAGATAGATTCAGATGCAATCAAAAGCCCCCAGAGACTGTAACAATATAAGCTTTTCTGAAGATGCAGAGTTTATCAGTGTAGTGGCATATAGAAAATGATATGTCATTATGGCTACGTACACACTGGAGCTTAATTTGGTTGTCAGTTCACCTTTTAATGCTTAGTCCTCTTCTGGATTCACACAGAGTTCAGTAATTTACAGGAGTGACAAAAAACGCATTCTACAACCAAATTACCTCCCGAAAAATGCAGGTAATGGAAAATGCAGGTAATGTATTTACAATAATTCTGCACAGTGTGTACAGAACACGAAGTGAACAACTAGTTGTTTATGACACTTAAATGCATATCAGAGATCCAGCGGCCTTTATGTGTGTGTGCAGTGCAAGAAAATCACAGGGTAGAGGCAAATCCATCTCTGAAAGAGCTACGAGCATTGACTCATTCGTGTTGCCAGATATTCCTAGAAAAAAAATTGCGGTCAAAAACAAACCCATAGTACTGAGATCCTTTATATTGAAAGAAAGAAATATCATGACCTGCACCTGCCTACTTTATCTATAAACTGGATCACTTTATGAGCCAAGCTCAAACAACAACCTCAAAAATGCTTATAATAACCCTTAAAAGGGCAGTAGTGGTCTAATGGTTAGAGACTTGTAACCCGAAGGTCAGGGGTTCGAGTTTCAGTACCAGCAGGAAATGTAGGTGGGGGGAGTGAATGAACATTCTCATTACCCACAACTGAGTTGCCCTTGAGCAAAGCACCTGACACTCAATCGCTCCCCAGGCGCCGCTGCAAAAATGGCTGCCCACTGCTCCGGGTGTGTGTGTGTGTGCACTTGGATAGGTGAAATGCAGAGCACAGATTCCGAGTATGGGACAGCTATGTCTTAATTATTTAGTCCCTATTTAATATCGCTGCTTTTACATCACTTACTGTTATGGTATGTGAACTCTATGACACATACACAACATTAGCCTATGCATGTCTTTTTTGAATAGCAAATGTGGCCAAAAGAGCTCACACAAATGCTAAGAGAAGAAATGTTGTTTGAATAAAGCACCTGAGAAAAACCTTTGTTTTACTTCTAAAGACGTGCAAAATGGCCTGATGAAAGAATGAAAAAAGCATTTCAGTGAGGACTATAAGAAAAGTGCTAAACAAGAAAGGACTTCATGTCCAGGCTCCTTGCCGAATGCCAGTCTTAAAGGATTAGTTCACTTTGAAATGAAAATTAGCCAAAGCTTTACTTACCCTCAAGCCATCCTAGGTGTATATGACTTTCTTCTTTCTGTTGAACACAATCAAAGAAATAATAATAAATATCCTGACATATCCCGAGCTTTAAATCCATATTTGACAAGTTATGAAGTAAAATATCTAGCTTCCTCACAAGCCGCCTTCTGTATTCAACGTACGCAGAAAGTGTAAAACTCTTGCAGTTCACAAAGCTTATGCTACTTCCTACGCCTTCTCTATTCAACCTACGGAAAAAGTGTAACTGACGTGACGCCAGTTTACACTTTCCTCTTAACTTCATTACGGAAGGCGGTCTGGCAGAAGCCACATATTTTACTTCATTGATGGATGTATGTGGATGGAAGCGCTTTCTTTAGCTCATACTCATTGATCCCTATCACTGCCATTATAAAGCTCGGATGCGTCAGGATATTTATTAATATTTCTGTGATTGTTCATCTGAAAGAAGAAAGTCATATACACCTAGGATGGCTTGAGGGTGAGTAAAGCTTAGGCTAATTTTCATTTCAAAGTGAACTAATCCTTTAACTAAGAAGAACTGGTCAAAAAGGCTGAATTGAATAGTCTAGAAAAAATTTGGAAAGACCTGTGGAGCTCTGGAACTGAACTGGAACTTTTTGGACCCATGGATCAGTGGTGTGTCTGGCACACGAAAGGCAAGGCTTATAACGAACACCATCGCTACGGTCAAACATAGAGGTGGGTCAGTCTTGTTACGGGGGTGCTTTGATGTAGGAACAGGAACTGGAAATCTTGACCATGTGACCGGCGTCATGGATTATTTGAAGGACCAGGCCATTCTGTCAAAGAATGTGATTCCTCCAGTTCATACTTCATACACTGAAGTTTGATGACCATTATACCAAATTACCTAGGCTTGGTTTAGAGATCTGATCTGGAAAGTTCTTAAGTGGCCTGTTCCCATCTTGGGTAATATTTGAAGAAGGAGTGATAGCACGGGAACCAACAAATATCAGTTAGCTGGAAGCTTTTGCACAAAAGGAATAGGCCGACAGTGGACAGGTGTAAAGCTTGGAAGTACTTGCAGTACAGGCAACAGTTATTGGAGGTAATAAAAAGTGAAGAATTCAAAATACTGGGATTGGAATAATTTTATACATGGATGTTTTAATTTCTTTTTTGTTTTTGTTTTTTTCTTTTGAACTGACAAAATTATACTCAGAAATACTCATAATGTAATAATAAACTTTAACTGACTATTTACTGATGCCTTGTTGATATGTTTTTATAACATTTTGTTCACAACACCAGAATATCTTTAAAATCGGGGGGGGTGAATAATTTTTACTGCAACCATATTTGGCATTTTTGCTTTATAGGGTTTTGGTGCTGAGAATCCCAGTTTTGCAAACATATTTTTACCATTAAATCAAGTAATTATGCTTCTTTATACCCTCACAAGCTGGCTTTTATGTAAGAAGTTATTTAAAATATGAAATGTAAAATTCATGATTAATAATCTTGACATTGCTAACTAAAGAAAAATAAAATGAGTATGATAGAATAAGGTTAGGAGTATTACAGTACCACATCACAACAAATGTAGTTTTTCCATATTAAAATTACATTTTACAGTTCCACTTTTTAAAATAATGTTTATATATTTTTTAATTGTTTAGTAAGTGGTAGATATTTTAGTGTAATTGGTGTTGTTGTAAAAGTAATCTTTAATAAAATTTGTAATGTGAATCTATTGATATTGTATGTGAATCACTATTTTGAAGTAAATACTCAGGTCTTAAACTAAACCTTTTGTCTTGTCATATTAAGGAAGTTTCAAAATATGGTATTCTAGTAAAATGTTGAACTGCAGCAAGTTATTTAGGGAAAGAGAGAAAAAAAATACACAATACAATCAGTATATTTTTGATATTTAGTGAATAAAATAAATGTGAACAAGCTTGTTGGATAAAATCACTGTTGTTGCTTTAAGGAACCTGTAAATACTGAAAAAAAAAAATATTATAAAACCTGAAATGAATATAAATGTTTTTGTGCATGTGTGTAAAAAAAAAAAATTGTCCTAAAATATTTTTTTTTTTTAAATGAGGGTTGAGTAAAAGCATATGTAACTCATGTCTTCAAATGATTAATTCATTGCAAATGTTGGTAAGATCAGTGCATAATTTTATTTGATTTATACACAGTTTTTGGACGAACCATAAAATATGCCTTAAAAATCTAAATTGATCATTGCTATGTGGTTAACATGATGTAAAGAACAAATGTTTACTACACATTTTCTAAGCAACCTGAATGCACACTTGATATGTGTCCCCTCTAAAGCCTCAACTTTACATTTCTGACTAGAACTGATAAATAAATTGGTAAAAGTGATCTTAATATTCCTCACCTTCCTCTTCTCCTTCTCCCTCGACTGAATCTACTCCCACCTCCTCATAATCTTTCTCCAGAGCTGCCATGTCTTCTCTAGCCTCAGAAAACTCACCCTCCTCCATACCTTCACCTACGTACCAGTGCACAAAGGCACGCTTAGCGTACATCAGATCAAACTTATGATCAAGCCTGGCCCAAGCCTCGGCAATAGCAGTGGTGTTGCTCAGCATGCACACGGCTCGCTGCACCTTCGCCAAATCACCACCAGGTACAACAGTAGGAGGCTGGTAATTGATGCCAACTTTGAAACCAGTGGGACACCAGTCCACAAACTGGATGCTGCGCTTGGTCTTGATGGTGGCAATAGCAGCATTGACATCTTTAGGCACAACGTCACCACGGTACAACAGGCAACAGGCCATGTACTTCCCGTGACGTGGGTCACATTTGACCATCTGATTCGATGGCTCAAAGCATGCATTAGTGATCTCAGCCACTGAGAGCTGCTCATGGTAAGCTTTCTCAGCAGAGATCACAGGAGCATAAGTTGCCAAAGGGAAATGAATACGTGGATACGGCACCAAGTTGGTCTGAAACTCTGTAAGATCAACATTCAGGGCGCCGTCGAATCGGAGAGAGGCAGTAATGGAGGACACAATCTGACTGATTAACCTATTGAGATTGGTGTAGGTAGGACGCTCGATATCAAGGTTTCTACGGCAGATGTCATAGATGGCCTCATTGTCGACCATGAAAGCACAATCTGAGTGCTCTAGGGTGGTGTGGGTGGTAAGAATGGAGTTGTAGGGCTCCACCACAGCAGTAGAGACCTGTGGAGCTGGATAGATGGAGAACTCAAGCTTGGATTTCTTTCCGTAATCAACAGAAAGACGCTCCATCAGCAAAGAGGTGAAACCAGAACCAGTTCCTCCTCCAAAGCTGTGAAACACCAAGAAGCCCTGAAGTCCAGTGCACTGATCAGCCTATGAAGAGAAAAGAAATGGAAATAAATATATTAAGTTCAAATAAAAACCAAACGCTGAATGAGAACAGGCTGAGTGCGATTACAAAGATGCCTTACCAGTTTGCGAATCCTGTCAAGAACAAGATCAATGATCTCTTTGCCAATAGTGTAATGGCCACGAGCGTAGTTGTTCGCTGCATCCTCCTTTCCAGTGATCAGCTGCTCGGGGTGGAAAAGCTGACGGTAAGTTCCAGTGCGGACCTCATCTGAACCGCAAAAAAGCAGTATGGAGAGAACGAAAGATGTCAGGAACTCATGGACTGACCATAAAGGCCAGTTCACACTGCACTGACAGACGCCAACCAACGGCAAGAGACACTTTGTCGGGTTTTGCTGGATGAATGTTACCCTTGTCGGCGTCTGTTGCCATTGGTCAACCCATGTTTTCTTTTCAATTGTCGTTTGTTGGATTGCAGAACGTCTGAGAAGTGACATCCTGTAATCTGGTGACTGTCAGTATTGTTCGCCGTCTGTCGCTGCAGTGAGAATTGGCCTTAAGAGGCTGGTAATCAGGCAAATACTAACCTATCACAGTGGGCTCCAGATCTACAAACACTGCTCTGGGTACATGCTTGCCAGCTCCTGTCTCGCTGAAAAAAGTGTTGAAGGAGTCGTCCCCTCCACCGATTGTCTTATCACTGGGCATCTGTCCATCCGGCTGAATCCCATGCTCGAGACAGTAAAGTTCCCAGCAGGCATTGCCAATCTGGACGCCAGCTTGACCCACATGAATAGAAATACACTCGCGCTGTTGTATAAAAGAAAAGCAACTGTTTTAATGTTATATGATCGTTAGTTGCAGCCTTCAAAGCTGATATATAATATATTGCAACTGTGAATTAGGTGTTGTAACATTTCTGACACAAACTGCAGTTCAGTGCTTTAGATATAAAACTGAGCTCAAGAATGATATGGCTAGAGGCGAGACATCATGTGGAAATACTGGGCTGAGCAACCATGCATGCCACCTTCCTCCTCCTCTCTTACTTAAAACCCCAAGCTCCATCCGGGTGTTCCCTGTTTCTTGCCTAGCAACATGGGTTTACAAGCCATCATACCAAACTGCATTACTGTTTCAATGTACAGTATATGCAATATAAGTGCAGACCATACAAAGGCTGAGAGCTGTGTTTTCTTTCTGGAATTTGTTAAAGCATTGTTAAAGAATTCTGTTTCATACAAAGGAGGCTACAACATATGTTTCCTGAGCTTAGCTGGCCAGATTAATGCATTTTAATGAGATTATGGCTGTCTGCATATGCTAAAAGATTAGTGTGCACTCTCTGCTATGCCTAGATTTCACAACAATAACCATTGCTATAGGCCAGCATTTTCAGCATAGTCCAAAACAGAATCAAAAGTCCAACATAAGTTACTTGATTGCACGTGATAATTTACAACTCAGTTTTAAAAGGCACTGTTAAATGACGGAGGTTTTATATCTATTTGTGCACGGTTGTACTGTATTGTTGTTTTAATACTGTATCGCCACATTTATATGCCCAATTCTCCTCGATGAAAAATATTAACACTGATGTGAACATGTTAACGTTTGACCCGCGTAAAATAAATGCTGAATATTCAGCAGGAATACTATCGAGAAGATGTCGTTTAACCTGCCTCGCATCATTATCTCCGGTTTGAGGAGAATTTGCTACACATGCATATTAAAAATAACAATTATAATCATATTCAGAAAAATAATGAACGAGATTTAGTTTAGGCTTTGGCTAATATTAGCTTTCTTTATCACACAATTCGTGCTGAAATTGTTTTATTATTAAAATAGCATACAGTCTTAAAGATAAAGGTTTTTTATTGGTATAGATGGTTCCATGAATAACCTTTAACATCAATGGAACCTTTCTATTCCACAAAAGGTTATAGTGGTTCTTAAGATTGTTAAACTGCCCCTTTTACCTTTATTTTTAAGAGTGTAGCATATTAAGTAATAATACATTAGTCAGCTACTCACCATTTTCCTATATGCCTATTTAGGAATGATCTGGAAACAAGATAATGTTGTACTACAGCGTTACTGTTCTCGACGGCGAAGAGTCGATGTAGTAACTGCGTGAAATCCTCGACTCGCACCGCTTTTATAGAGCGACCCAACGTCAGGATCTGACCTACTTTAGGCTATGTGAATATATAGAATTGCACCAGAACCCTTGTTTCATTCAAGTTTTTTTTTTTTTGTTTTTTTTTAAACGTGTCATTGATGTCTGAATAATCTCTGGGGATAATTTTATGTTATTAACTAGATTTTCTAAAATGTTAACAAGATTTTCTATCAAAATATCGAGTCAGTTAAACTTCTCTTACAAAAAGCAGAAAGATTTTGAAATCTATAAATGGTAGCCTACTTTCTGAACCGTCTAGTGTTTGTTTATTCATTTATTTATTAGTCTGCGGTGACATCAGTCTGCAGCATTATGACGCCATCACACTGCAGCAGAATCTCTCATTCGGGCGGTGGCTCGGCTGGCTGTGATTTAAAATCCTGTGAGCTGACTACTTAGGCAGCTTGGAACGGTTTATTATACCCTAGCCTAGAAAATACTGTAATGGCAGCTGATTAGGTTTTAAAACACATTCTGTCTGTCTGAATTACAGTGATATGGTGTATCAATCTAAAAGACATCTATTCATAAATCATCCGTTAATATAAATTATACCCAGTAGTTTTGCATGCTATTGATTATTGTGTTCAGTCAGGTTATTGAAATTTACGGTCCAAAAAAATGAATGAACCACGAATGGCAAAATGTTAAATGATTTGTAGGCTGCAGGTTGCAGGTCAGTTTAATAAAATTGCACGGACTGCACTGATCTAGATTATAGTTTCTGTGCATTTGGACTGATTTATTGCAACCATGAATAACGCTTTTCCACAAAGAGATCCAGCTTCTAATACATGATTTTAAGAGTGGCGTGACAAGGCAGTATTTTGTCTGGAATGTTATTCTCACACAAAGGCTTATTTTTTTTGATCATGAGCCACTCCCTCCTGCAGCCCGTTCTCTCATAGCGACCTCCATCTTCTCTGCAGTCAGTGAGATCAGCACACATCAGCGCTTACAGCACCTGCGAAAAACGACAAAATGGTGAGTTTACACTTTAATTTCTCAGTTAAATTCTGCCTTAATATGTTCATCTATTTTGGTGTTTTTTGCGCTGCACAGATCTTGAAGTCTATTGTTGCACTGCCATTGTTAGAAGATGAGTCAGAGAATGAAGACGAACTCCATATTATATGGCAACATTTCTGATCTGTGAGACCAAAAAGGGATCATATATTCTGTATTGTAAATTATACATTAACTTGTGAGATTTAGCCATTATTATTGCTTTTAAAGAGATGCCCCATCTGTCACAATGCACACATTGATTCAGTTCACTGTGCTTAAAGGTCTTCTTTATGTAATTTGCAAAACTTAATTAGCAAATTTTGGGATTATAATGCTCTTTACATTTCATGCCATTGGTGCTGGGCTTAGCTGGATAATTACGGTTCTCAAAATGGTTTTGACATTATATTTTTATAAAGCAGGCTATTGTAATGTGTTTCATAAACAACTTAAGAAAATAAATATGTATTTGAATTTAACATGGTATGTAATCAAATCTATCATACAAAAATTACATTTTACAAAGCTTCATTGTGTCAGGGCTGGAAATTACCCTTATTTTCAGAATAAATGACAAATTCATGACAATGTTCATTTTATTTTCTATGACAGCGCGAGTGTATTTCCATTCATGTGGGTCAAGCTGGCGTCCAGATTGGCAATGCCTGCTGGGAACTTTACTGTCTCGAGCATGGGATTCAGCCGGATGGACAGATGCCCAGTGATAAGACAATCGGTGGAGGGGACGACTCCTTCAACACTTTTTTCAGCGAGACAGGAGCTGGCAAGCATGTACCCAGAGCAGTGTTTGTAGATCTGGAGCCCACTGTGATAGGTTAGTATTTGCCTGATTACCAGCCTCTTAAGGCCAATTCTCACTGCAGCGACAGACGGCGAACGATACTGACAGTCACCAGATTACAGTATGTCACAGACATTCTGCAATCCAACAAACAAGCGTCGACCAACGCCAACAGACGCTGACAGGGGTAACACTGATCCAACAAAACCCGACAAAGTGTCTCTTGCTGTTGGTTGGCGTCTGTCAGTGCAGTGTGAACTGGCCTTTATGGTCAGTCCATGAGTTCCTGACATCTTTCGTTCTCTCCATACTGCTTTTTTGCGGTTCAGATGAGGTCCGCACTGGAACTTACCGTCAGCTTTTCCACCCCGAGCAGCTGATCACTGGAAAGGAGGACGCAGCGAACAACTACGCTCGTGGCCATTACACTATTGGCAAAGAGATCATTGATCTTGTTCTTGACAGGATTCGCAAACTGGTAAGGCATCTTTGTAATCGCACTCAGCCTGTTCTCATTCAGCGTTTGGTTTTTATTTGAACTTAATATATTTATTTCCATTTCTTTTCTCTTCATAGGCTGATCAGTGCACTGGACTTCAGGGCTTCTTGGTGTTTCACAGCTTTGGAGGAGGAACTGGTTCTGGTTTCACCTCTTTGCTGATGGAGCGTCTTTCTGTTGATTACGGAAAGAAATCCAAGCTTGAGTTCTCCATCTATCCAGCTCCACAGGTCTCTACTGCTGTGGTGGAGCCCTACAACTCCATTCTTACCACCCACACCACCCTAGAGCACTCAGATTGTGCTTTCATGGTCGACAATGAGGCCATCTATGACATCTGCCGTAGAAACCTTGATATCGAGCGTCCTACCTACACCAACCTCAATAGGCTGATAGGTCAGATTGTGTCCTCCATTACTGCCTCTCTCCGATTCGATGGCGCCCTGAATGTTGATCTTACAGAGTTTCAGACCAACTTGGTGCCGTATCCACGTATTCATTTCCCTTTGGCAACTTATGCTCCTGTGATCTCTGCTGAGAAAGCTTACCATGAGCAGCTCTCAGTGGCTGAGATCACTAATGCATGCTTTGAGCCATCGAATCAGATGGTCAAATGTGACCCACGTCACGGGAAGTACATGGCCTGTTGCCTGTTGTACCGTGGTGACGTTGTGCCTAAAGATGTCAATGCTGCTATTGCCACCATCAAGACCAAGCGCAGCATCCAGTTTGTGGACTGGTGTCCCACTGGTTTCAAAGTTGGCATCAATTACCAGCCTCCTACTGTTGTACCTGGTGGTGATTTGGCGAAGGTGCAGCGAGCCGTGTGCATGCTGAGCAACACCACTGCTATCGCCGAGGCTTGGGCCAGGCTTGATCATAAGTTTGATCTGATGTACGCTAAGCGTGCCTTTGTGCACTGGTACGTAGGTGAAGGTATGGAGGAGGGTGAGTTCTCTGAGGCTAGAGAAGACATGGCAGCTCTGGAGAAAGATTATGAGGAGGTGGGAGTAGATTCAGTCGAGGGAGAAGGAGAAGAGGAAGGTGAGGAATATTAGATTTCCTTAATTTCATGCCTTCCTTAGAATGAAAATGAGCAGGTAGCCTCTAGATTGAACAATTTCACAAGCTTAAGAATATGCCAGGTGACATAATGGTATTGGTGTTAGTTTCAATCTATGTAACTCCCTGATAAACGTTATAACAAAAGCTAATTGTGGATATTCTGTTCAGTGTGCATTCTGGTGTTAAGAACCCAATAAAGACCTTAAAATAATCATGTTACATTTCTGTTTACATTCATATGCTCTTGATCACTTACTTGAAGGGGACCTATTATGCAAAAATCACTTTTATAAGGCGTTTGAACACCGATGTGTGTCCGCAGTGTGTGAGAACAACCAGTCTATTTATGGTAAAAATTTGTGTTGTAGTCAAGACCACCTAATTCAAGACCAAGTCGAGACCAAGACAAGACCAAGACCAAATCAGGGGGAGACCCAGTCAAGACCAAGACCAGTCCAGCACTCCTCAGATTCATCTAAAAGATATGCATTGACTGCCTGAGAAATGTCTTATTTTTAATCATTAATTACAATTATAATAAGATATTATATAGAGCTGTTACCAATCAAATGAAATCACTAACAACAAAATTCATCTTTGCGCAGCAGAGGTGGCACAGAAGCTGTATCTGAATTCGTAAAATTACAAATGCAGAAATAATGTTGAGAATAATGTTTTACAAATACAATTTTATTTATTGAATCCTTGTATAAAAGCAATATCATGTTTGCAATTGTGCTCAGATTTGTGAAAACGTCTCTCTTGCTCTTGTGACATTGCATAATTATATCATATGTTATAATATAAAAATCCAGTACTTTTTTTGCAACAATATCTTGAAATTTTTGGGCATTTGTACTGATTTTGGTGACATTTTTGACACAATCCCTCATTAATTTCTGACCTGGCACAACAGTATAATTACATCAAATCAGAAACAAGTTATTGATTGCATTTGAAGCAGGAAGTTTTACATCCAATCACATTAATGCTGTTAATAAATAAATCAGACAATGCACCGGAAATTTAGTGATATCCTCGCAGTTGTGGTCTTGACCAGTCTTAAAACAAAATCCCGAGTCCTAATGACTGAGACAAATGTGGTTGAGACCGAGACAAGACCAAGACCTTCAAAAAATGGTCTTAAGCCCTGTCTCAAGACCAAGACCGGTTTCAAGTACTACAACACTAGTAAAAAACGTCATTGTAAGGAGAAGCCTCACCCAGAGCCGGAGACGATCTGCCCTATTAGCACAGACACAACCCTGAGTGAGAAGCACAGAGTCCACCATTTCTGTATCCTCTCTGTAGCAGCTGGAGTTTTACAATGTCTGCGCCAAAGAGGCATTACAACTACAAGTGTTGCGTTTTGGGATGCATCAATGCACATAAGAGTCTCCATAGACTCTCTCCATCTGAGTTACTGAGTACATCATGGTTAAATTTAATTTTCAAATGAAATGTCCCATTTGCACCAATCATTTTGCACCGGACTGCATCACAAACGAGGGTCTTTTAACAGAAGAAACATATAAGGCTGAACACCACTACTGACATTTCTGACATTTTCAGTGCATGAGATTGTCCTGTTTTGTTGTTGTCGGTATGCCGGAGCATGAGCTCTCGAAGCTCCGCCCTCTTCTTAAAGGGGGACTGGGAACAGCAGCTCATTTGCATTTAAAGGGACACACAAAAACTACACGTTTTTGCTAATCCCCCAAAAGGGGCAATTTTAACATAAAAAATGATCTGGGGTATTTTGAACTAAAACTTCTACAAAATTATGTAATTAATAAAATTAAGGCCACATCAACAATAAATTGACCTTTAGTTCTGTGTTTTAAGGGGTCATTAGAAATCGCTTTTCTTTTATTTTTGGAAACAAAACATGTTGATACACTATATGTAGACATACTGTAACTTTCAGAATGTCCTCCTGTGTCTTAAATATCTCAAAACGGTTCATTCTGAAATCTCTGACTTTGTGAATTTGTGCTTCTTTGCATCCAAACTAACACCACATCGATTGTTAGCTAGTAGACAAATGTGAGGTCCTCAAAAGAATGCACCACGGCTGCATAGCAAGTACTCTTCGGCACTCTTTTAAAGCTTAAAATGACGAATGTGGACATGCTACACTACAGGCCTTTA
Source organism: Hypophthalmichthys molitrix (assembly GCA_037950675.1). Classification (NCBI taxonomy): domain Eukaryota; kingdom Metazoa; phylum Chordata; class Actinopteri; order Cypriniformes; family Xenocyprididae; genus Hypophthalmichthys; species Hypophthalmichthys molitrix. Next base: position 5,019,961 of record CM075502.1, read on the forward strand.
CATACACACAATCAAGCAAAGACAAGAAGACCTATGCATCGAATGTACCATTTGGGATAGGGCTATCTATTTAGCAACATGATCTGCCCATTTATGGTGAAGCAATACAATAGGACAGATTATTATTCCTTAAAAAAAATTATATTTTAATTGAATTTAACTAACGAGAACAGTATAATTTGAGAAAATCTCTAAAACCTTTTGTGAATCGAAATGTTTCTCTTTCCAAATCAAATAATTCAAAGTAGTTTTTATTATAATTTTAAATGCATAATTTGCTCCAAAAATATCTGTTTGAAGTCGTCTAATATATTATTTAACTATTATTAGTACTAATGAAATGAAAATGCTTTTTATTTTCTATATGTTTATACCACTCAAGGTATTAAAATGACTCAAGCACTAGAAGAACACTTCTAGCAAATTAATAAAGTTACTGTGCAGGTATTTATTTTGATGTCACATGGTACTGTTGTAAAAGCACATTACAGACAAATTTGACATTCTGTTAAATGTAAAATTTAACACTATAAGAATATTATAGACATCATTCTTTACATAATCCACATATATTTTAAATGTTTTTATTGCTTACTTAAATATTTTGAAGTATTAAAATGAAATGTGTCAGGGGGTGACACTGCATTAAACCTCGTAGAGACATTAAAAAAGAGATATTTAGAAATTCTTGGCAAGGTGTCACCCTAATTGCCTCAGAATAAGGATATATATATGTATATAATATATGCTTGACTTAATGTAAAGTCTACTGTAATTCAGATGATGCCTTTATTGACTGAGCAAACGGAATATGGAATATCCGTTGTTTATGTAGTACAGTGTGCAAAATAATCATTTATATTTCTACATTTTCTGCAGAATGATTCAGCACATTCACTGAAATGCAAAGGAATACATTTAACTCACTTTCACAAGGTAAAGGCTTGATTTACATAGCTCTATGTTTTGGTTGTCAGAACATGTTTAATAACATGTGAAATGTATCCTTTATGTCAAATCCTCAAATATAATCAATAAATTCATTTAGAATAAAAAGAGTAAAGCAGTTTTTCACAGTGCTCTCCCTCAGACCTAATTTGTGTCCCCTCAGTTTCGATTTGTGCCACTAAAAAATATAAAATAAATGAAAAGTGAAATTATTTATATATGAAACTAAAGCTGCCAGTAGCTAGTGGCAAGTCATGTTCAAGAATTTGATTTATTCAAGAAAGAAGCAAGTCATTGTATTTATATCACACACGGTTGACGCAAAGATGAGAGCAGCAGTTACAGTTTTATTAAACTTAAACTCAAGCACAAAATACTCAGGAAACTTCGACTCAAAAAGCGTGAACAGCACAACCACGTGTGAGAACAGACCATGAACTGAACAAACAGGCTTTAAATACAAACGCAAACTAATCAACGAAATGAACATCAGGTGCAAATCATAATCAAATCAATAAGAAACCATGTCAATGAACTCAAACACAGGAAACACACACAAACCCACCCACAACAACGCACTACATTTTTAATGCAAAAATGAAATGTATTCATCCATTTGCATTTGACTTTCACTGAAAAATGCCTCTTTCAGTTATGTTAGCATTTTAACTGAAATAACTGCATACAAAGCTGTTCATTTTCAGTGCCTCAGAGAAGTGCTCAGGTTGTGCCTGGGAGGGAGTGACCGTGTGGATGAATGATGGACACATGAGAGAAGATGAGATCAGGGGCTCTGGAGACTGGGAATGGGCTGGGCTGGGTGGAGCTCAGATGAACTGACCAGCTTCATGTATAAAAGCCTCAGTCTCACATCCTGCCGTGACTCAGCTTTGTTCAAAACTACAGACACACGGACCAGAAGAGGAGGAAGATACACAAGTTAATCATTCCACAAAAGTACAAGGATTAGAGGCAAAACCATGAGCCACTCCTCATATCGCACCACTTATCACCGTACTTTTGGGCCACCCGTCTATAGCCCTGTGTCTAGTCGTGTAGGAGGCCGCTACATCTCTTCCTCCATGCCCACCCGCACCGTGGACTTCAGGAGTCGCTCCAGTGGTCCAGCCCCACGTCTCTCTTATGATAAGGTGGACTTCTCGCTGGCAGAGGCCGTCAACCAGGAGTTCCTGACCACGCGCAGCAATGAGAAAAGAGAACTACAGGAACTCAATGATCGCTTCGCCAGCTTCATAGAGAAGGTGCGCTATTTGGAGCAGCAGAACTCGAGGCTGACTCTGGAGTTGGGTCAGTATAAGGAGAAGGAGCAGCAGCAAGGGCCGTCAGGCCGCGTCAACGAGCTGTGCCAGCAGGAGATGAGAGAGCTGCGCAGACAGCTGGAACTGATGGGGAACGATCGAGACCAGATGCAGGTGGAGAGAGACAACCTGGCCGAAGATGTGGCCCTGCTCAAGCAGAGGTGTGTGTGATGGCTGGTGGGGCATGTATGCATTTACAGATAACAGGTCCTTATAGAAGAAGAGAACAATTTGTTTTTATCCTTTTTGCATTGTTAATATTTCTAGTTTGACACTGGCCAGTGTATTAGTGGATGGTTCACCCGAAAATTTATCTTTTGCCATGATTTTCTCACCCTCATGTCGTTCCAAACATTTATGCAGTTCTTTGGAATGCAAAAGAAGATACTTTGAAAAATATTATTTGTACGTTTATTGTAGTTACAAAAAAATTGGCAAAATATGTGTTTGGCTGAAGAAAGAGAATCATGCAGGTTTGGAACGACATGAGGGTGAGTGAATAATGACAGATTTTTTTTTTTATTTTGGGGTGAATTGACCCATTAACAGAAAATTGGATGAGTTAATACGGGTAAAGTGACAAAGATCGAGTGTCAAGTAAGTAATTTGAAAAGTGAATGTACAGACATTTCTAAATGTGGGAGGATATTTTGAGCAGATTATATATTTGAGCATATGATATATACAACTTCAGTTGTAATGATACCTGTTGTATCACATGATTCTGAAGCTTTTGTTTAATTATCATCATAATTATTTATAATATCCATTTATTTATTAGTAGGTATGATAGGTATCTTTTTTTACACCTATAATAGGTATATAGTGTAAAAAAAGAAAAGAAAAAAGAAATAATAATAATAAAAAAAAAGGTGCATAATGTACGTTATAAATATAAAGGAATTTTACAGGCGTTTTACCTGTATTTTGAATTATGTTGTGTTAGAGTTAACGGAAATTTCCGTAAAAGTAGCCCACTGGATGTCCTGGCAGAAAATTACCTGTATTTTTATTTGCTCAGGATGTCTCCGAATATGTTTATTTTGATACAGAGGAGATGGTATAATAGAAAAGAGCTTTTACTTAGTGGAGAACATCTGAAATTTGCAAATATCATTAGGCTACAGAGGTAATTGTGGTTGGAGAAATTAAGATAAGACCTTTTAAAATAACCTTATGTCTGTATAATGATGTTCATGATACATGGGCGTGGCAGCGAATGAAAGTAACACAGAGACAAAGAAACTGCAGCAGGGATCCACCCATCATCATCTATACTGCGGTTTAGACTGGCTAAAAATGCCTGGCTTCATATCACGAAGGACCTAATTTCATGCGTGTACCGCGAAAACACAAAAACTCATACAGATGTGCCACTCATTACTGCCTAAAACACTTTTCACTTTAACCTCAGCACTTTTTGAACTTTTTTTTTGTCTTAACGCTCATTTCACACCGTACACGAATTGAGAGCGTGCGCGAATCTCAGCTTATTTAATCACATCAGCAGGTTGTAATTATAGACAGGGCTGAGCCTCAGTACAGAATGAAAGCGTTTCATGCGCTTTCCCCAGGGAGAAAAGGTAAGTGTCTCTTCAAAACATTCGGAGGAGAAAGTAAAACAACAAATATAACAAAATATGAGCTCAAACTGTGTGCACACTGAAGACATCTGTGGTGTTAAAATCTTCACGCGGGTTATTGTGAATCCACTTTTAGCGTGTTTTCGTTTTCGAAATTAACTAAAACAATCCCAGAAATAATGCTCGAGGAAATGTCACACAACGGGACCACTGATCTCTATGTCTTTATGCTGCGTTCCAGACGAGGTTGGACCTGGGAATATCCCAAATTAATTGTCCCGCTTCACTGAGTTCCAGTCATCACACGTCACGTTCACATGTTGGCCACATGATGTCGCCATGACAGAATGAGACCATGTCGTGTTCTTTGTGTAAAACAGAATAAAAAAGTTTATTTAATTTATTATTATTTTTTTTCTTGTTTCGTTTTGTTCCTGCTTTTGTCTGATTTGGGATTGTTACATTGTACTAGAATAAGTCTGCATATTTGATATATGTATATGCTTGAAAATGTTTAAGATCCTAAAAGATTAACACTATTGTCATTTTTCTTGCAATAAAATAATAATAAAAAGGACACTGCAATCTTCGATGAGGTGTATCAATCTGAAGTGAAAGTTATATATATATATATAATTTTTGCGTGTGTGTGTGAAACAGGTTATATTTGAGTTTTTGGAGGGCTTTTATTTTGTAATTCAACATCAGCTAGTTATTTTGAAATTCAACATTCAAAGATGCAATGTGTAAATTTTAGGAGGATCTATTGACAGAAATCAAATGCAATATAATATACATAACTGTTTTCAGTGGTGTATAAAGACCTTACATAAACTGTTATGTTTTTATTACCTTTAGAATGAGCCATTTCTATCTACATACACCAGGGGTCCCCTTACATGTTAAAGGGATAGTTCACCCAAAAATGAAAATTATCCCATGATTTATTCACCCTCAAGCCATCCTAGGTGTATATGACAATCTTCAGAGATATATTTAAAAATATCCTTAGTCCTCCAAGGACTAATGGTTGTGAATGGGGACCACGTTTTGAAGCCAAAAATAATGCACCCATCCATAAAAAAAGTAATCCATACGGCTCCAGGGGGTTAATAAAGGCCTTCTGAAGCGAAGCAATGCATTTTTGCAACTTCAAAAGTACGGTGATAACTTCAAATAGCTAGCTTCCAGCGGATGATCGAGTATTAATTTGGACTGTGATCTGACGCTACGCTTTTCCAGTCTCCTATGCCTTTAAGTTGCCATTTTGCGCCGGCACGTTTATACTGTAGCTCTAAACAGACAAACTGCTCTACAGAGCATGTTTGCTTGTCTGGCTACTTTCTGCTGTCGCTTACGATGACGTGTTTGTCCTTTGTTGGCCACCGTAGCTTCTCTGTATTGCAATTTGCAACCTCACCGCTAGATGCCGCTAAAATTTACACACTGAAAAATGGTGGTAACTTTTATAAAAATGTAAAACGTAAAAAAATGTAAAAAATATAAAACGTTCCCCTCCAGTGTATTTCTTATAGTAATATGACCCGTTGCGATCTGTCTCACTGCCTGTATCCACTTTTGAGTCTTTAAACATTCGTTTTTTGGGGTAGACAGCTTATAAAAAGTTATTTCTGGGTTTTTTAGCTTGTTAGCTGTACACCTTGTCACACAGCAGCTTTTAGGCATTGTTCTGTTTTTGTAACAAGTCAGAAATGAGAAGGAGGCAGCCTCACGCAATACAAAGTCAATGGAGACGGTTGGATTGTCCCCCCCCCCCCCCCCCGGTGGGCGTGGTTTTCAGATTATAATAAATGCGCTCTGTCTCTATTGGCGGCAGAATGTAGGTGTGTCAAGCGACGGGAGACATGCAACAAAAGTTCAGAAATTTCAACTTTATGCAAATGAGCGAATTTCGCGACAACCAATAGGAGTGAAGGCTCTCTGGAGCTCACGTCACCGTCTCGAGTGCAGGCAAGACAGACAGGACATAGTTCCGGAGCGATTTCACTGTTTTATATGATTTGAGTGTACATACATAGATATAATAAAATGATGCGTGGAAAAGAAACTGTCGACAGCCTTGTGAGTTTGATTCATACATTGATATGATTCTGTGAGCAGTTTAGCACTGCTGCAGTTCATACAGTTACCCCTGCATTGTGTTGATTATTAGGGACAAGTAAATTGATTATTTGTCAAATTCGAATGACGTTTTATTATTTTTTGACAGTATAAGTGAGTTTAATTTGTTGATAGAACGATCGTTAATCTAGTTAATGATTTAATGCACTGAGCTCTGCAGTCACAACACTCTACAACAGCAGAATGTTACTTTTAATTATTTTAAATCTAATTCCTAGTCAAATTAGAATGATTTCTTAGTTTTATATATAATTTGTGATTGCATTTTCTATAGATATGATCAGACGTGCAGTCTACCAATCATATTAGAGCGACAGCACTAGGAACGCCCACAAGCGACTTCACAGTAGAGGTCTTCACGGGTCCAAAAATTCATACCCGAACCCGAAGAGACCCGTAAATGTGCTACACGGAACCGACCCGGGCCCGACTATTATTTTGAAAGTTGGACCCGGACCCGTGCAGAACCGAGAAATGCCATAAATGTACTACCCGGAACCAACGCGGACCCGTCTATTATGTGAAAGCTGGACCCGAACCCGGCCGGGAAGACACAGATCCGACAGGACCCGATCGGCACATAGGTCTATTCCACAGCAAATTGCTATTAATAAGTCAATAAACAAGTTGCGAAAATAATGCGTTTTGTCTTACCTAATATTAGTAGACTTCTCCCTTCCTCCTTGCCAAGAAAGTTCATCCATGTTATTCCTCTCTTGCCGATTGAAATGCTTAATCCACTCATTATTCCAGCTTTAAAAGTCCACTTGCTGTCACGATGACAAATGCGACTTTGCAGTTTTGCATTTTGTTGTATCTCAAGTCCACTCATATAATAAAATTACTTTGACTGTTTGCCCTTTTGAACTATAATAACGATTGCTTGTTCAGTGACATGGCCGCTGACGTTAGCATTACTTATTTGCGATCATTTCTGTAATTTCTGAGCCGAGTCTGACCAAAACTTTAGATATAACAAGACGGTTCATTCATAATATTATTATAAAAATAGGAGAAAGAAAGTGCGCTCGCATGAGACTGCACATGCGCGTTAGCTGGAGCAACTTGAAACATAAGCTTTTAAACGCTTTTTGAGCGTCATAGAAAACATTCATGTGATAGTTCATCTCAGATTTTTTTAATGATTTGAAATATGTTATTTAAATGCGAGTGTTCAAGGTTACAAGCAGTTTTTGAGATTTGAAGTTTGTTTGCATTACTGTTGCACACAATAGGAATAGGAAAACTCGATGATCACCGTTCGCTTGCTTTAACTCCGCCCGCTCTGTTTCTGATGGCTGGGGTCGCTCTTGTTTTTTTCACCTTATTTTCCGGCTCATACTTTGCAAGTTACAAAACACACGCACAACGGTGACCGACTCCCTGCACGACCAGGTGATTTCCGAATCAGATCGGCTCGGGTATACACACAATGTTAAACAGACCCGGGAACCGAAGTAATAGATTGGGACCCGACCCGGACCCGTCTGACCATTTAAAATATAGACCCGAACTCGTGCGGGTCCCGGGTCGGGTCCTCGGGTCTCGGGTCCTCTTTGTAGACCTCTACTTCACAGTACAGAGACTAGCGACATGCAGCGAAAAAGTCGCTGGCGGTGTGAATGGGGCTTAAGGCTTATTCATTTCACTTTTGGTGTGAAAGGGCCTTAACATTTCCCAAAAAATAGAACTAAGCAAACCCAGCCCAGGTGAGAAAAAAAGTAAGGCAAAAGTAATGTAATGCATACGTAAAAAGTAACTAAGTAACTAAATTTGTTACTTTTTTTAGGAAGTAACACAATATTGTAATGTAGCCTATTGTAATTTTAAAAGTAACTTTCTCCAACACTTATTGCTAGCCTCTACAAAACTATGCACATTTCTTCTAAAATCCATAAAAATATGGCACAATGTGTTAATTTAACGGAATTAACTGTATTTGTTTTTTTACAGGTGTAAATTTTGCACTTAATTGCATTGTGTTTTAGAGTTAATGGAAATGTCTGTAAAATTACTGGATAATGTCTGGGTAATGAGCTGCCAGTACTTTTTCTGTTTTTTTTTTTTTTGTTTTTTTTTTGTTTTACATGTTTATATTTTACTGTGTAGCTTTATCAATATCAACTCAGTGAACCATAATCTATAGGTGCTGTGCGATTTATGAAAAAAAAACACTGTTATTGTCACAGTATATAGACGAAGAGATGGAAGATGATTTCAATTGTTGTTAGAGCATGGTGATGTTAAAGTTTTTCTGCTTTAGTCTAGATTTACTTTTTATTATTCAAGCAATATATTATGATATGGATACAGCAGTAGGACTCCCTCTACGTGTTTGGCTTATGCTATGATTTGCTTGAGAACATGCTTAAGAAGTTTGCCATATGAACATTTCACCCAACCAGTACTAATGTCATCTCAGATGCTTTTAAGCTAATCAGCTAATAGATTTTCTGACTCTCTGCCAGGTAAGATTTGATATTCATATTACGACCTTCACTTCAGACATACAGTCTTTAAAGACTTTAGTCTCTTGAGGACCAAGTCACAAATTTTAATGTATAACTAAAGACTTGAATATCACAAAACACAAATGCTTCTCCCACTCTCACTTAACCCAGTATCAAATAAAAAATAGATTACAAGATTAAGTTTTAAAAAGTGCACAAAAGCGTGTAAGTGATTGTAACAGCACACTAATGAATGATTTAATTTTCTGTTACTCCCAACAGGAGTATACATTTTTATTGAAGTGGACTTATATTTTCTCTTAATTGTTTGCAGGTTAAATGAAGAGATGCAGAAAAGACAGGAAGCTGAAAATAATCTGACTCTCTTTCGTAAGGTAAAGTGGTAATGGAAAGTATATCTCACAGTATACACTTCCACCAAATGCTATCACTCAGCTTCATTATTTTTATACAGTGGGTATAAAAAGTCTACACGCCTGTCACAATGTAACGGAAGCTTGTTTCCACCACTGAATAAAAAAAATGAAAAATTCATTGTGACTTTTTATCAACTTTTGTAATCCACTTTTGCTAGTTTGACGATGGAAAGTCGCATGGTCCAAAAGGGTTGTACCTATTAGGGGTGTAACAATACATCGATATAGATTGATACATCGATCTAATGTCTAACGATATGATGTATCGAAGCAATGCGTAAAAAATCGATACCTGTGGGGCTATTTATATATTTAGTCTTGACTACATCTTGGCTGTCTGACTGTGTGTGTATATGAAGGATGTGGATAATGCTACACTTGCCCGTCTGGAGCTGGAGAGGAAGATTGAGTCTCTGATGGATGAGATTGAGTTCCTCAAGAAGATGCATGATGAGGTGAGAGATAAATAGATAATGAATGATTAACTAGAGAATGTGAAAGTCAATCACTGGCCTACTTTTATGATGATATCTTTTTGTGTGCTTGCTTTGAAACTTATATTTGTCAAATTATTTCTTTTACCATTGACTATTGAAAATAACATTGATAATTCAGTTTGTAAGAACAAGTAAAAATTCTATCACAGTGACAAAAATGAATTCATAGTTTTTACATGACATCACACTGAAGGACAAAAAAAGGCTTTCTTCCGCTGCCTGCCAGTCATTATTTCCCTGGTTTGATTCAAGTATTAATGTAGTTAGACAGTGATATAAAAAGACCAAATTCAATATACACACTTTATTGATGATGCATAATGTATACAGGCGCACAGATGAACCTTGGATATAAACGCAACACTCAGTGTTTATCACGTTTTTACATAGAAAACCATTATCAAGAAAACGTTTAACCGTTTATATTCTGGGCTCATCTGAACGCCTGTATATATAATATTCATCATTAATAAGGCATATGGTGAATTTTATTTTTTTAGTATCACTGTTTTAGTACATTAAGACACTTTTTGTCTTTTTTTTTTTCTTCCTTTGAGATGGAAAACTGACAGGCCTGTGCTGCAGTTCTATGAATGTTTTGCCCTTTAGGTCTCGGAGCCAGTCACGTGACTGGAAACTATGAATAGGGCAAGACATTGCATCAACAAAAATGTTAAAATACACACTGTATAAAAAAAACTCTTGCACTTTCAGTCATGCAAGTACAGCTCCAATCTAATTTAATGGTGAAATACTGAAATCTCAAAAACGGCATGTTTCAGTAACAAGTAAGTAATAACATACAACATCAATATCATGGCCATGTTGTTTCTTACTCTCAAGTAACACACACACACACACACACAACAATCGTGCATATTCCATTACAAAAAAGTAGAATAAGTTAGTTTCATTTTATAAAGTAAAAGTAAGAAAAGTTTATTTTCCAAGTATAGCCTACTTTATGTAGTAAGTACTAAAATCAATGTACTAGTACATAGTAAAACCCGATAAGTTACAGTAACTCGAATCATTTGAGGAAACTGATTGCCTTTTGATTTTCCTTCCCCTCGACCGTGACTCCTGAGGTGATTATGACAGATTAACGACATATTAGCAACAGCATTAGTTGTAGCAGGTCAATTTACAGCACCATGTTAAACATTCCGACAAGTGCATGTAGGTAATTCTTTAGGCTTTGGATATTATTTTTGTCGAAATGAAACGTTGGTTAATATCGACCAAAGACAACTCAGGGAGGAAAGCGAAGAAGCACCATCATGCCTTTGCAGTAGATATGCGGAGCAGCACGCGCTATTGAGCTTTCACATATGCCGCGTTTGCAGTGTGCAACTGATCCGTGGCTGTTTATCACAAACACAACATTTACTTATTTTTATTTCAAATCCAAAAGTTGTTACTGAACATGGCTTGTCAGCATTGCGATTCTCTTTGTATACACTGTATTTCATAGAGGTCACGTTTAAACGCACTACATTTAAACGTTTTATTCAGTTTATTACTTTATATTTATATGAAGTAATACTTTTGATTTATATCTCACGTTGCTCACGCAAGTGGCAAAACATTTAAACATAAGCTTTATGTGAAAATCACAAATACTTTAAATTTTAAAGTATTTGTGATTTTCACATAAATTAAAACTTAAAAACGAGAGTCGCCTGTTTTTGTCTGTTTTTCTTTCTGTAACGTAGGGAGCAGGACAACGGAGTTGGAGATCCACGTGCAGGCTTTACTTAAAGGAGAGCGTAGTTGTACAGGCAGTAGGTCAAACACCAGCAAACAGAAACAGGAAGGCAAGGCAAAAGAGTAGTCCAATACACAGGCAAAGGTCAAGGCAGACAGCAAACGATCATAAACAAGGAATCAGTCCAGGGTCAAAAAACACAGGCAAGGCTAGGCAGGACAAGGAACAGACGGAAATACACGGAAACAAGGCAGAAACAATACTCAGCAAAGAGTGTGTGTGAGTACAGCTTATAAAGGGTCACTAATGGGAAACAGGTGTGAGTGCATGATTGGTTCCTAGGTGGGGAATTGTGGGAAATGGAGTCCATATGAAGAAAATACAACACGGACCCAGGGCACATGTAACAGAGGCAGACAGTTCAGGAACAACCTCTGCGGTTGCGTCGGGACAAACAGACAGTTCTGGTACGACCTCTGTGGTCATGTCAAAGCAGATAGGAAACTCAGGGGCAACCTCCGTGGTCGTTTCAGGGCAGACAAGGAACTCATAGATGACCTCTGTGGTCGTATCCAGGCAGACAGGAAATCCATAGCCCACGAGGCTGGGTTCTGGGACTGCGGCAAACTCTGGAGTGGATTCATGGACTGAGGTGGACTCTGGATTGGACTCATGGGTTGAAGAAGGCTCAGGAGTTAACTCATGGGCTGGATCAGGCTCTGGAGCGGATTCATGGACTGTAGCGGGCTCTGGAGTGGATTCATGGACTGGATTCGATGTGTGTGCAGCCCACACACACCAAATGGCTGTGGCCATAATGGCCAGCGCTGCAATTTCTGAAGACTCAGGCGTGGCAGCCATCTCGGCTGAGGGCTCAGGCGTGGGAACTATAGGGCAGGAAGATGCATAAAGCATAGGGCTAGCAATCCTTAAAACAGGACACGCTGGTGACAAAGATGGACCAAGCTCTGTGGCCATCGGAGCTAGGTGTGTCCTGCCCCCCTCCAAAAAATATTTAGGGGTAGCTTCCTCCTTAACCTCCCCCACTGTAAAAGGTGAACCAACTGTGAGCAGAGCGAAATCCAAAAATTCAGCGAGCGACCCTCGAGGACCATTACGGATTAAATTATCTTGCAGTGATTTGTTTAATCCATAACAGAAGAAATCAGTGAGAGCAAAGTCAGGCAGGTCAGAAAAATATGCAATGTCCAGAAACTTTTGAATATGGTCCTCGAGGGTACAGTTACCTTGACGTAGGCGGACAAGACATACTGCTGGATCCATGTTGTGGCTGGAAACGCTCATATAAGCCGCTGGATCTAGGTGTGGCTGAGTATTCTGTAACGTAGGGAGCGGGACAACGGAGTTGGAGATCCACGTGCAGGCTTTATTTAAAAGAGAGCGTAATTGTACAGGCAGTAGGTCAAACACCAGCAAACGATCATAAACAAGGAATCAGTCCAGGGTCAAAAAAACACAGGCAAGGCTAGGCAGGACAAGGAACAGACGGAAATACACGGAAACAAGGCAGAAACAATACTCAGCAAAGAGTGTGTGTGTGAGTGCAGCTTATAAAGGGTCACTGATGGGAAACAGGTGTGAGTGCATGATTGGTTCCTAGGTGGGGAATTGTGGGAAATGGAGTCCATATGAAGAAAATACAACACGGACCCAGGGCACATGTAACACTTTCCTTATTTTATCTTTTTACAAGAAATCCCTCAGGTCATAAAGAACTTTGTTTTTCCACAGTCGGTCCCGAACCCCAGCCCGACCGCTGCTGGTATGCGAGGCGAATGCACTACCAATGACGCTAAGAACCTCATTCTCTAGCAGCTGTCAGTGTGCAGTGGTTTAACTGCAAAACTCTCAATATCTGGCCACTGTTACACACACAATGTGAGTGGATGTCTGTTTGTCACAGCTGACGCGCAACAAAATGCTTCACGAAAAATAAAGCGCAGTTGATGAATGAATGACAAGGAAGCACAAAAAATGTAGTACACATGGGTAAATACAAAGTGTTCGTTGTTAGTCACAAACAGCACAACAGCTCCAGACAATCAAAACCCAGTGTACTCGCATGAGAAGCAGGATCAAAGCAGCTTTCAGGCATTCACTCTTAGCTCTCTCCAGCGCTGGAAAGCTTTTCTAATATAAACGCGGGTCCTAAAGCGCTTGCCCAGCCATAAACCTTCATTCCAGTGATATTCTTTTGAACTCTTTTGTATTGTGTCCCATTTCTCATTCTGCAGTTTTTTTTTTCCCCCTTATTTTCAAATCTCCCTCTTGCTTGTTCTCTCTCCTCGACCATCATAAGCCCCCTGATGCTGATTGGTTAGACGTAAATATTTTAAGTTTATTTCACTCATTCAGTTTGAATTCAGGTAACAAATCTAACTAAATCTTAACAACTATAAAGGTACTTAAATGGTTTGAGGAAACCGGTTGCCTTACATGGTTTTAAGTTCATCAAACTCAAAGTAATAAAGTTACATGAGACTAAGCAAAATCTAACACTGGAACAAAGCAATGATGACAGGAGCACTGTAAAACTCAATAAGTTCAGAATACTCAAAACATTTAAGTAAACTAACTCATTTTTTTAAGTTAGTAGAACTTAAATTTTTGTGACAAGTGGGGCGGGGCCGAGAGCAGTGGAAGTGGAGCAAGGCTAGTGTGGTGCACAGGTGCCTCTCATTAACAATCCTCAACCTAACCACAGGCTCTACTCTTCACCACAATAATAACCCTACACTAACATAACAGAACCCCTGTAAACATAACACAACATTAAACACTATCTTATGTCTATCTATGTTAATATTGTGCAAAAACACACAAAACAACACTTCATTTCAACATTTATTTTCCTTATACAGTCTGATGTAAAGCTTGCTGGGAATTAGAAATCTGCTGCAACTCAATCATATTAAGTTCAGTTTGCCACAATCAAATTTTGAGTTCACGCAACTTTTTTCTATTAAGTACAATGAACTTACATTGTTATTTGAGTGAAACTAACTCATTTCATTTAAAGGGGTAATGAACTGCGTTCTTTTATTGTTTTATAATGTTTCCTGTGGTGCACTTATAATGTTAGCATGCTTTTTACATGAAAAATTGTCATAATTTAGAAATAAAAGGCATTTTTCCTACCCTGATTTTAGCCCTTTTATTTGAATGCTGTATTAAGGGGTGTCTGCTGTGAGACTTCAGTGTAAACGCCCACTGCTGTGATTGGCTAATAGGGCTGAAACGATTAGTCGACATTATCGCCAACGTCGACAATAAAAAAAATTGTCAACAAATATTTTTGTTGTTGAATAGTCTTTTGATTTCATATGACCTATTTGAAGGGCCGTAATAACACGGTTTGACCAGTGGGGTGCTGTAGCACAATACTGTAATGCAGTCCTCGGATCCAATCCAATAGAAGACACTGCGCTTCAACCGTAAAATGTGGGAAAGTTTGACATAAATCCATTAAAATTAAATTACATTAATCCATCTCTAATGTAATCACTTAAGAGTTTCAACCGCAGAAAGATGTCAATAAAACAGCTTGCAAACAATGTCATAAAACGTTGGGTTTACCCAAGGAAACCCATTCAATAACCATAAATTCGATAGTTAAAAAAGAGCTTTAGAGAGGAAACTTATTCAAAAAATTTGCATAATATATTATGATATTCATATTTTTACTCTTATTAAAATGTTATTATTACAATTCCCAGCCTTAATAAAAACACAGTGCCACTCATTGTAATAGTTGGACTATTAATGACTTCTGAGAAGGAAAGGAAAATTGAAGGAGATTGGTCTATTCAGTTGGCTCGAAATTCATTAAAAATAAATTTTCAAAAGCTTAAGTAATTTCTTTGTTTTATTTATTACTGTACTTAAAATAGGTATAACTCAATATTTGAACTAATTGCAAAAGTGGAATAAATAATGGATCAAAGCCTACTGATTAATCAGTAAAATAATAAACGATTAGTTGAATAATCGTTCCTGTAATTGTTAGATTAATCAATTTATCAAAATAATCATTTGCTGCAGCCCTATTGGCTAACATCTTTGCAATATATGAAATATCTAAGTATTAATTTCTCAATTTTTTAGCATGTTTTTACTATTACAGCTCTCAAGGTTAACTAATTGTGAGAAGTGATGATTATAGCATTATGGCATTATATTTTTAGATTGTGGCATGAAAGGTTGCAGTGATGAACATTGTAGCCGATCACAGACATGATATTGCGCACATGAATGCAGTGATCTCGTCATTGTAACTCAATTTCTGTACACTAACGGATGCTTTTATTATAACTAACAGTGCAAACGTGATATAACTAAGAGATTTGTTGAATAAAAAGGGAGTTTTGGCGTGAGAATAATTAAATACTGTTTAAATAACAGATTATTTTCATCCTACTAAGAGAAACAATGTGAAGTTGACCGTTTAGTCACTGGTTTGATTTACTGACACAGACAAAGAACATGACTGTACATGAATCATTAATATCAGATCAGGCATTAGAATTAACACAGTTACTTACATGTTGTTGGATTACTGTCGAGTCCATATCGTAAAGTCTGTTTGCAAAGCCTGTGATTGATTTACCAAAGAATCCACAGTGAAATCGAGAATACAAATAAATAAAGCTCAACTGAGACATTCACATTGTTGAAAATAAATAACCAATTTCCTAGAATTAGGATCCTTTGAAAGGTAATGTTGTTTTTAGTCCTGTATCGCTCTTCTCTCCTCCTCATCTCATTAACACGCCAGTGGGCGGGGCTAACTTTGAAATGATGAAGTAGGCATTGATTTCTTCTGCACATTCTAGGATCAGTCGTTCGCTGGGCCTGGTGTTAATAAAAGCTTTTATTGGACTAACAAGCAAGTTTCCAGTTCTGAAACTTACAGGATATTCTTATATTACGATGACCTCTTATATATCAAAAGCTCAAGGAAAAGTTGATTTCTCAATTCATGACCCCTTTATTAATTTAACTGTTCGGTTTTACAGTGTACTTGTAAGTGTACTGTTTCAACATTTCTTGAAATTAAATTGGCTGACTTTTTAGTTCGTAAAATTGTCATTTTCAAGGGTATTTTAAGTC
Organism: Hypophthalmichthys molitrix; assembly: GCA_037950675.1. NCBI lineage: Eukaryota > Metazoa > Chordata > Actinopteri > Cypriniformes > Xenocyprididae > Hypophthalmichthys > Hypophthalmichthys molitrix. The sequence goes on from CM075502.1 coordinate 5,036,175, forward strand.
CTCTTTATATGTAACAGCATAGTAATTATATCATAAAATATTTTTTACAGAAAAAAGGTAACACTTTATTTTAGTGTCATTGTTACAAATGTTACATGTAGTTTCTATAGTAATAACAGTAAATTATGCATAGTTACATGCAACTAACCCTAAACCAAACCAAACCAAACCCTAATCTTACCCCTATAGTAAGTACATGTAGTTACTTAATATTCCTCAGTACTTAAATGTATAATTACACTGTAACAAAGACACCTTAAAATAAAGTGTAACCCGAAAAAAATAAATGTACTTCATTTGGTAATTCCAAGTCACTGTTTAAGACCTGAGAGAAATACTGTAGATTTATATATATATATATATATATATATATATATATATATATATATATATATATATATATATAGGAATAGAGGAAGCTTATCCTAACAAAATGTAGTGACAAATACATTTTTCTATTGTTAATCCTACCCATTTTTACCCTAACATTTTATCCTCATGATACACTTTTTTCATATAGTTTTAACTTTTTTTCAAAGTTAAGTTTTGTAGGCTCAAGATACCAAAAATATATACTTTTTTCTTTTAAAATAAAAACACAAACATTAAAATAATTGCATGTGTTTTTTTTAAATATGTAGGAAATTCAGGATGTACAGGTGAGTGTTCAGAATCAGCAGATGAAGATGGAGGTGATGGAGACATCCAGCCGCCCTGATCTGACCGCAGCACTTCGAGACATCAGAGCTCAGTATGAGAGTATCGCCTCCAAAAACATGCAGGAATCTGAGGAGTGGTACAAGTCCAAGGTGAGTGACACCACGTTATGTCAAGAAGTTCAATACTGCAATACATACTACTGATCATCTTTGTGTTTTCTCTGTTAGTTTGCAGACCTGACCGATTCAGCCAAGCGCAATGCTGAGGCCATGAGACAGGCTAAACAAGAAACCAATGACATGAAGAGGCAAATTCAAGCCCAGAACTGCGACATTGATTCTCTCAAGAGCACTGTACATACACATTTCTGTAGTCATTATAGTTCAAGGCCATAACCATGTCTTAAACGTTGCATGTAAACGTACTCACTGTTAAAACTAAAGCGTCACATTGGGATGCGTTCTCGTCTTCTGTGAAGAGTAAGGCCTGTCTTCTTTGATCTGATTGGCCATCTCAATCTGTTAGACCGCTGAGCCAGACCAGCCTAAAAATGTAACTTTTTGGCAATTTTAAATTTTGGGGGGATTTGTCCCCCACAGTGACTATGGTGGTTATGGCCCTGTTATAGTTAGCTTTGTATAAAAACAATACAAGTCTATGGTATTCAATTATTTTGTGTGTTTGTGATGGTAGAATGAGGCTCTACTGAGGCAAATGAGAGAAATGGAAGAGCAGTTTTCTGCAGAGGCCGGAAATTATCAAGATGCTGCGGCCCGTCTAGAAGAGGAGATACGGCACCTGAAAGAGGAGATGTCACGCCATCTGCGGGAATATCAGGATCTGCTCAACGTCAAGATGGCCCTGGACATCGAGATCGCCACCTACAGGAAACTTCTGGAGGGAGAGGAAAACCGGTAGGAGAGATTCCGTTGAGCCATTCAATAGGTTTCTGTATGTTTTACTCCTGGTAACTGATGACCTTTGAACTTCACCTTTCAGAATTGTGGTTCCTATCATGAAAATGCCTTCAATGAGTGGACACGGTGGTGGTGAGTCTATCATAATTTATAAAAGAATCTCCAGGAGTGCTTATTATTATTTAACCCTAAAAAGTAAAAAAAAAAAAAAGAAAGAAAAAAAGGAGGTTGTAGGATTGCACGTACAAACCAGCCAGGTTTGTAGCTATAGCTATATCAGTATTAGTGTTTTTATTTGAAATATTAACTTTGCACATACATTTTTGATGTTTATAAATGGTTTTAATTACATTTACACTTCATTTCAATTTTTAGGTAAAATAAATTAAAAAAATTATACTCAAAAGTTTATAGTCAAGCTGCCTTGCCTTATTGTGTTTTGGCAATTGAGCAGCAAAAATGAGCCCACCTAGCGTTCAACCAGCAATACATGTGTTTTGTGATTTTTGTTTTTATATTTCTATGTCATAATAGTACAAGATTATCCTATTTTAATGTATGTGGCATCCAATAAAGAAGAGATGTAATCCACAATGTAACAAAAAGTAGTCAGATTAAGGGGCTGTTTACACAACACCGTTTTCTAAAAATGGAAAACCTTTTATGCCTTTTGGCCATTCATTTATATGACAACGGCGTTTTGGTGGCCTGAAAATACAAACTTTTAAAAACAATATCATTGTCGTCTCTGTGTAAACTGCAAAAATTTGAATATGTGAAAACGGTGGTGGGATGCACATGCTTATTATGTGTTTAGTCTATCTGCCTTATTTTTCAACGCAGAAGTAAGGTGTTTTCCGTGAATGTGCAAGACTTCCGATTTATTAGTCGCTATGGGGAAATGAGAAGAATATCAAAATGCCTTAAACTGTAAAAACAAGGTGAATAGGCATGTGTGTTAGGCATGCGTCGCATGCTCTCTGTAAAGCCCTGAGTTTACTTCGTTTTTGTTTACGCATACGCTAGTGTATGCGCACAGTCAGACGCACAGCCTTGGAAAGTATACTTCATTTGACTCGTACACGTACACAGGCGATTGACGTATGTGCTAGAGTTAATGCTAGAGTTGTACAAATGAGGGTACTTTCTAACCTCTTCGCACAATCTATCGTCTATATAGGCCTCTATTGTCACTGTCGGTCTGTTCTGTTTAGGCAGTTTTTTTCTGTACAAAGAAAAAACTTTTCCGTTTTTAGAACATCGTTGTCGTGTAAACGTATCCTAAGTTACCATAAAATGTGATTACTGAATTTTTGTCATGTAATTTGTAATTAATTATGAACTGCAGTTTATAAGTAATTTTCAAAGTTTCAAAAAGCACAAAAAGGCAGCATAAAAGTAATCCATGAATTCAGAAGCTATCTATGGATGAAAATCTACTTCTTTTCACTATAAATCATGATGTGATTTATTACGATCACAATGTCAAGCTTGATTACACTTCCTAGCACCATCTCTGCATGCATCAAGTGCTATATAGGAAGTATAATCAATCTTAAAATCATCATCGTGCCAAATAATGGCAATTACCTTTTGATCAGTTTTCACTTAAAACCAGTTAGATTACTTCAGAAGACAATTGTTTCCAGATCTGCACTCAAATCATGTAACCATTTTCAAAACACATTCATAATTCATCTGTGTCCATGTGTAACATTTTTAAATTCTCTGTACTACTAAATCATAAGTTATTTTACTCCACCTTTGCATCATATTTGTTGTATGATGTCTTTAAACAGATTACGGTCAATTTTCTGATACTGGACCAAAGAAAGTCGTAATCAAGACCGTGGAGATTCGTGATGGGGAGGTGAGACACTCCAGCACTAGATCCAGTGATTCTGCCCTTACGAAAAAGAAGTTTATTTAAGTGTGCTATTAGTATTCTTCTTTTAAAATAATAAAGTATACTTTGAGTCTATTTTTTATATACTTCTCAGAAATGTACATTATGTACTTCTCAGTTATATACTTAAAAATTGCACTTGACTTATACTGACAGAAAAGTCTATAGTAAAGTATAATTGGCCTATACTTTTACTCTTTTGATTGAGATATACTTGACAGTATAATTAAGTATTCTAAGTATACATGGCTTGTAGTTGTGTTTAATCTTTTGATTAAGTAGCCTATTAAAAACTTTTTTCACATAGTTTTACATACTGACTTATAAACTTGAAAATATTTATAAAGAAAAAAGATGTTCCTAATTCTGAGTGAATTTTTGTGTAGGCTAGTCCACTTGTAGGGTACATAGGAATTTACTTCAAATCTACTCTTTCCCCACCATTGACTGAATTTTCAGGCCATCAGTGTTTTAATTTTGGGGTGAACTATATGTTGAATTTTTTTTTTATCAATATGAAAATATGACAGTGAAAGTAAACATATGGTCAACTGATGTTTTATGAATCATTTTCTTAGAGAAGTTAATTTACTGAAGGCTACCAAGAAAGCTAGGTTACTAAGTTAATTTAATTCACAATAGCCTATGTGCACATTTATTATTATTTATGTGGGGGGTGACGCATCACACAAGCACAATGGCGCTGTATGACTGATGCATCACTTTTATTTTGTTTTTCATTTTTTATTCAAAATAGTCACAAACCTGTTAATCATGAACTATAGGCTATATAGGTGCTCAGCACCCATGTTGCTTTCAAAAGGTAATGACCACCATTTTGTCTGGAATTCCCGGAGTTGCAGTATTCCTGGAGGATATAGTAATCCATGCGCCAGATGTCCAGACCCATAACGACCATCTCAGCAGAGTGGCCAGTGCCCTCATGGCACACAACCTTACGTTGAATGGAGAGAAATGAACTTTTGCAGCCTCAGCCGTAATGCGTGCTCCGAGGCCAATCGAACACTGAAGTCCCAGCTTACCACACCTCCTGTCCTGGCTCACTTCGATCCCGACATTCAGCCTATCGTCACCTGCGATGCCTCCACACAGGCAGATGCAGGACGGAGTGGAAAGACCTGTAGCATTTGCCTCCAGAGCTTTGACCCCCACGGAAAAGTGCTACTCTGTAGGTGAACGCGAGGCCCTTGCTTGTGTCTGGGCAACTGAAAGATGGCACCTCTTCCTCTATGGTCAGCATTTCATCCTCCGCACGGACCATCAGGCTATGACCATGCTCTTATCAGCCTCCGGCTCAGGTCATAAACCCCTCTGTCTCCACAGATGGGGTGAGCGTCTAAGGCAGTATGACTACCAACTCAAGTTCATGCCAGGGAGAGACAACGTGATTGCTGATCTCTTATCTCGATCAATTGATGCACCCACACCAGCAGCCTCACCAGTGATGACATGGAGCCAGACCTCATTCAGATGCTCCACACACTTTTGCAAGAATCAGTCTCCCTGGAGCAGCTGCAGAGGGAGTCCAAGTGTGACCCCACACTGACAACACTCCGCACATATATACGCTCGGGGTGGCCAGCATGGGTCCCTGAGGAGCTAAAACCTTTTGCTAAGGTACAAAATGAACTGTCATGTTAGGGCGATGTTTGTGTCTCTAGAGGCCTTAGTGCTGGGCAGCCTGCGTGCATGCATCTTATCAATGGCGCATGAGGGGCACTTGGGTATTGTAAAGCTCAAGCAAATATGCCGGGACCTGGTCTGGTGGCCAGGCATTGATAGCAACATTGAAGGACTGGTCAGAGACTGTGAACCATGTCTACTCAGTGGAAAGACTGGACAACCGGTCTCACCCCCTTTGCAAGCCTGTTCCATGGCCATCTCATCCATGGGAGCACCTTCAACTGGACATTTGTAGGGAAATTCATGGCCATGACGTTCCCCACCATCAGCGCTTTCTGGTGGTCATGTATGATCTCTATTCTAAATGGCCCGAGGTAATACCAGCCGGGACAGTGACAACACAGACCATACTGGAGAGTCTGTTTGCTCGCTGGGGCATGCGCTGTGCCATCACTGACAATGGGCCACAGTTTACCTCTGCATACTTCTCCACCTTTCTGTGCAGTAAAGGAATTAAGCATCTCCGTGCCGCACTCTATCATCCCCAGGCAAATGGTGGGGTTGAAAGATTCAATCAAAGCCTTAAGAATGGCATTCGTGCACACCAGGCCCAGGGGTATACATTCCAAACAGCACTGAACTTAACGTTGATGCATTACAGAGCTAGCCAGCACACCACCACCCGAACTTGGTGGCCGAGCCTGGGGTCTGGGCCAAGGCCACGGAACCAAAGGAGCCTGACCCGCCATGGCGTCCCGAGCGGCCAGCACCTCCGTGGCCTCCCGACTGGCCAGATCCTCCATGGCGCCCCGGTCAGCCAGTACCGTCCTGGAGACGACCTACCCTGCATCACTCGGATCACCCGTCACGTCTCCAGGACGCCCGCAGTGTCACAGTCACCATCTGTCTCACCTCCCCAGACTCCATTTCCCAGCATCCCTCTGATTCCACACCTGCACCCAGTCAGCTTATCACATGGATTCCCTGCACCTGCACATCCTCATCAGCACTTCCTTTAAAGACTCACTCCTCCTGCACTCCCTTGTCTGTCCTCGTCATTATTTAGTTGGTTGTTTCTGTTCCTGCTCCTGAGTGTTGTGTTATAGTTATTGTCAATAAACCTTTGCTGCTTTATTAGATCCTGCATCCTCTCCCTGTTGGCAACCAGCCCTGACAGTACTATCATATACTAAAAAAATTTACTACTAGTATTTAAATAGTAAACTACTAGTACACATATAAGTTTACTTGTAGTACAGATGCAGTACAAATGAGAAACGTAGCTGTGAACTAGTTGTGCACTTAAAGTTTACTACTGTTACACTTATAGTACACTTAAACATATGCTTCATTTGGGCCAATTTAGTCCCAAGCAGTATTTAAATAGTACACTTACAAGTTTATCACTAGTACATTCATACTAGCATACTTAAAAATATACTTGAACATTACTTAAGTATACTTCATAAAATGAACTTCAAGTATACTTCTTTTTCGTAAGAACAATAAAAGAGACATAATAGCAATGTTAAATGTTATACCTCTACATTAAATGCCACTAAATGTTTTTGGTTTGTTTGTTAAATGTAAATTTGTGGCAAACATCTGACTGATTCTTTTCTTCATTATTCAGGTGGTGAAAGAGTCTACAAAGGAAAAGAACAGAGATGAGAAGAAAGATTGACATGGTCAAGGAGTGTCTGACAGAGATTAGAGCTTGCAGATAAATAAATGCTTGAGTTATTGTGTGTTGCAATTTTAAAGGGGCTCAAAGAGTAAAATCTAGGCACATTGTTTACAGATATGCTAGTAGTGTAGTGAATAATCAGCAAATGAATCAGTATTGTGTATATGATGGTGCTATTATTAACATATATGAGCATAACATGACTGCCTTATCTAAATAGATCATGTGTGTAGACCTAAATAAAGTCACACACACAAAAGCCTCGATCAGACTGTCAGTCCAAATCTGATTTTTGTGCGTATCTGATTGAAATCCAGATTTAGCAAGTCTGAACAGCCAAAAACCACATGAAATGCGTTTTTTACAAATCCATTTCGAGCTACTTTCATATGTGGTTTGGAATCCTATTCAAATCGCATTTCTGGAACTCTGTTTCAGTCTGACCGCTCTGATCGGATTTCATGTGGTTTATGTGACTTTCTCACGCAACGTAAAATGTAAACGTCAGACGTTGTTATAAGAAACATGCTGAAAGTCACTGCAGAAACAAGGCTGTGTTGTTGCAAAGTGCCGGACGAGCAGAAATGTTTTGAGACCGGGGGAGACGACAGCATGGAATAAAGCTGCTCATACCTGCCTCCTATGTTTCTGCCGCTGCCTCATCGTAACGCAGTAGTCCAGTGTCAACGGCTACACATTGTCATGATGTAAATAAGACAACATCTGTATTGCAAACCCCTCCATGTTGTGGTTGTTGTTTTTGGCATATACCTACAAACGCAATGTCATTGCCATAGAAACCAATGCAGATATTCCGGAAAACAAAAAAGCGCCATGGACACACACATTGGATTTGAACACTTGCGATACACAGTGTGGACAATAAATTTTATAGATCAGATTCCAATCGGATACACAAATAATCAGATTTGGACTGAGTCTGAACGAGGCTTTAGAAACTTCAAAAACAATATTTCAAGAGTTCACGTCAATATAATCTTCAAATAAAAGTAAATGTAAACCGATTCGGTTTGTTGTCTCTAATGGAGCATTTAAAAAGTGAGATTTGACACGTGATAAGAAATATAAAACAAAATGTGCAGTGCTGTGGGTCCTCAGAACCAGGATTGAGAAACACTGGATTAGGGCTGCCTTCACATGCTATCAGAATTACCGTGATTACGATTTTCCTAGTAGGAAATTGAACGCCCTCTCACGTCAGATTTACAGTTGTATGAAAAAGTATGGAAACCACTTTCAGAATCTGTGAAAATGTGAGTAATTTTTGCAAAATAAGAGAGATCATACAAAATGCGTTATTTTTTATGTAGTACTGTATAAAGATGTTTACATATAGTCCACAAGACAAAAAATAGGTGAATTTATTAAAATAAACTTGTGGTGAAAACTTTTTGAATTTGAAGATCAAGGTAAATTGTACTTAATTTGTCTTCCGTTAAACATGTAAGTATCTTCTGTTGCTTCCGAAGGGCAGTACTAAATGGAAAAAATATATATATTTCAACAAAATAAGGAAAATTTGGACATCTTCATCCTGTTCAAAAGTTTTCACCCCCCGGCTCTTAATGCATCGTGTTTCCTTCTGGAGCATCAGTGAATGTTTGAACCTTTTTTAATAGTTGTGTTTGAGTTGCTAAATTGTCCTCAGTGTGAAAAGATGGATCTCAAAATCATACAGTCACTGCTGGAAAGGGTTCAAATATGCAAAAAAAAAAAACTTGAAAAGAATCTGCAGGACCTGGAGGATTTTTCTGAAGAACAGAGCTCAGTTTAACTGCTCAGGACAAACAAGGATCTCATGAACAACCATCACAAAACACAAAAACAGTCGTGGATCATCCAGGTAACCACACAGAATCAAGGGTTCCCAAACTTTTGAACGGGGTCATTTTAATAAATTCCGCTATTTTTATTTATTGTCGTTATTTGTACACATCTTTTATGTAAAATAATAATAATAATAATTCCTTACATTTATATAGCACTTTTTCTGGGTACTCAAAGCGCTTTACATACGGAAGGGGGAATCTCCTCAACCACCACCAATGAGCAGCATCCACCTGGATGATGTGACGGCAGCCATATTGCGCCAGAACGCCCACCACACCCCAGCTTATTGGTGGACAGGAGACAGAGTGATGAAGCCAATCAGTATATGGGGATGATTAGAAAGCCATGATGGACAGAGGCCAATGGGCAAATTTGGCCAGGATGTCGGGGTTACACCCCTACTCTTTCGAAGGACATCCTGGGATTTTTAACGACCACAGAGAGTCAGGACCTCGGTTTAACATCTCATCCAAAGGACAGATGAATGTCTTACTCAGGACAGTACTAAATAAAAAGTAACATGCATTTTGTATGATCCCTCTTATTTTGCTAAAATTATTCACATTTTCACAGATTCTGCAACTGGTTGCCATACTTTTTCATGCAACTGTACTACTGGGATCATTTTGATACCCGAGTTCCCGAGTTAGTTGTGCCATAAAGTTTAAACATGGCAGAAAGGAGAACGATTGCTACTGTATTCTTTATTAGTTTTTTTCACAACAGCAACATCACCATGTCTTTTCATTAAAGTAGACCTACTGCATATTTACATATATGAATAACCATTTGAAACATATTGTATGTTTTATACATAGCAAAAATAGTCTGTATTTGACCGAAATTCCATAATTAAGATATTTTTGATAAAACCAGAGAGGTTTCTGAACCACACATAGGCAGCAACATCACTGAACCTTTCAAGGCCCAGAAAGGTAGAAAAGACATTGTTAAAATAGTCTTGTGACTACAGTGGTTCAGCTTTAATGTTATGATTATATGTTGTGTGCAAAACAAAAATAACTTTATTCAACAATCTCTCTTCTTCCCTGTCAGTCTCTTATGCCACTGACGCAGTGAATGCAGTGCAGCGCTTCCGCGTTTACGTCAGAATGCGAGTTATAAAGTCCAGTTCTGAGGAAAAAGTGCTCACAATTCTGATATTTTCCTACAATTGTGAGTTTATATTCTGCAATTCTGCCTTTATAACTCAAAGCTGGGAGTTTATATCAAAATCTTTCTGAGAAAAAAGTCAGAATTGAACGTAAACTGGTTATAGAATTGTACCATATTAATGGCTTATTAAAGTGTAACTATATTCAGCATGAATTATGCAACAACAAGAGCAAGAACAACAGGTTTTCTTTCTATAACAATATGGTACACAGTACACGGAATTTGTCCTCTGCATTTAACCCATCCAAGTTAGTGCACACACATCAGGAGTAGTGAGAAGTGAACACACACACAATCACACACACACATGCAGAGCAGTGGGCAGCCATTTTTGCTCGGGAGTGATAGAGGGTTAGGTGCATTGCTCAAGAGCACCTCACACACGTGAAGTTTGGGGCAGATCGTACATTGATCGGACATGATCTTTGAAATTTAACATCACTAAGGCCTTAAGATTATACTGACCAAATATGATGTGTTTCTGGTTAAATCCCTATGAGGAGTTAATCACAGTGTAAAACGTAATTTCCTGTTGCCCGCAGGTGGTGCGATGACTGTAACTGAATATTGTCATGTAGATGTGTTCAGGCCAGGACTGTAATAAAACATTTGAAGTTTGGGGCAGATCAGACATTGTATGCCCGGGTTATAACAAATTCCCCTTTCATGGCGAAACATCAAACTTTGTCAGGCCGCCACAGACACATCCTTTAGTGAAAACTCTAGATCTTCACAATTTAATGTAGCAAAGGCCTTTAGATTAGACTGACCAAATATGATGTTTATCTGATAAAATCTCTAGGAGGAGTTCGTTAAAGTACAACATCTGGAAATGGCAAAAACTGCAAAAATTTTGCAGAGAAAATTAAAAATATCTTACTTCCTGTTGGGTTTTCAGATTTTGCAGCCAGGGACCTGGTATTGGGCTGGTGTAGGTGTTGGGCTGTTACATCTGTCTACCGAATTTCATACCTGTACGTGAAACGTAGCATGGGCGCTTAATTTAATTTTTTTTTCTAGGTGGTGCTATCGAGCCATTTTGCCACACCTAATTCTGAAACTCTTATCAGACGTAAATTTTCACCACTTCTGATGCGTGTACAAAGTTTCATGAGTTTTCGAGCATGCTGAGGCCCTCAAAAATGCGATTCATTTCAGAGAAGAAGAAGAACTGACCGAGCAATTACAATAGGGTCCTCACACCATCAGTTCTCTGGCCCTAAAAATGATTATTGTGTACATAAAGATAAAAATGCCTATGTGTCATAATGGATGTATCAGAATTACCTATGTGCAGTAATGATGAAAGAAATAAGCTAATTATTTGACCAATTGTGGCAATACACACATGTATTTAAACTGACTCGTCAGGTTGAGGGTGTCTATATTCCACCAAGTAAATAGCAATCTGCCATGGTGCAAGGGCAATTGGCTTTTAAAGGGAATGGGAGATGACACTTTGATTGGTTTATTGCATGTTATACGCCCAAAACACCCATGACTCATTAAGAGAATAGGTACAACACTTTTAGACCATGCGCCTTTCCGTCGTCAAACTAGCAAAAGTGGATAAAAAGTCACAATTACCTTTTTTTCATTTTTTATTCAGTGGTGGAAACAAGCTGTCCCTCTTAATAATCGCGAAATCTGTGGCAATGTGTAGAATTATGTGCAATACCCGCGATCCCACGCCGGAATTCAGGCCCTGATTATACTGAGGTGTTTTGCAAATTCAGTGTAATGGATTGTGATTTATTGCAACTTCAGCAACGTCTGCTGCTGCCTTATATTTGAGAGACAACTGATGCATGATTACTGCAGCTCCAGTTAGCTAGTGCTCGCCTATCGGTGTGAGAGTGCAAAACTTTCCGTGCCTTCAGTCTTCCGCGCTGATTGGCCGGACTCGTGACTCCTAACAAATCAGATGGGCGGTGGGCGGAGCTTGCTCTAGGCCACAGAGTGGTGCGTTCAGACAGAGGTGGCTGCATCAGAGCCAAATAGAGCATTTCAAAATTAAATGATTTTATCGGCAAATCGGTTTTGAAAATGACCAATACCAATAACCATAAAAATGCTTAATATTGGCCAGGCCGATAATCGGTCGACCCCTAATTTCAATATTGTGTTAGTGCTACATTTTGTTACTTAGTTTTTTCTTTTTATGAAACGTTACTTTTTTTCTCACCTGAGCTGGGCTTGCTTCTATAGTTCTATTTTTGGCAAATGTTTAGGCCCTTTCACACCAAAAGTGAAATGAATAAGCCTCAGGCTGAAGGAAGTGCATATCTAATGTAAACTTTAGTAGTTTCTTGAACTAATGTGTTACCCCCAACACTGGTAGCAATAGAAAGCTAGCTTAATATACCACCCTCCCTCAGAGCATCTCCAAAACATGCAGAGCAGAGTCTGCAAAGTGTCACGAAAGATGGCATCGGTGGAGAGAACATTATCATACAAAGCACATAACATTACATATAACAATAACATATGTAAAACAACTTAATTACGATTATTGTTAGAACTCAAAGCGGTTTTGTTAGCTAGTTGATTTGGTTCAGGATGAACTGTAAAAGACCGTTGCTGTCTTGTTTTATGGTGCGTCTCTAAACACCTTTGCCTTATTTTTATTATTCTCAGGTTAGGTAAGTAAGTCAAATCTGATCTAATTTATAAGCATTTTAAAAATACTTACAATCAGACAGAAGACTTCTCCGTGGTCTGTTCAGGCTCAACGACTTAAATTAATGCCACATGAGGCAGAGTTTAGTTATAAAGTTATAAATTCATTTATTTATTACATTAGTATTTCTAGATTACATATATTCTACAAACATTCTATATGGTAATTAAATAAAGTATAAGTATTAAAAAGTTCTTCAGTCAAGGCAATATCAGCGCTGGAGGCATCATCAGCGTTGGTTCTGGTGTCGGAGAAGCAGCCTCAGGTGCGAAGCAGCCCCTCCTGTTCTCTTCACGTTCCAGCCTTTTATAGACTATCTGACCTCTTGAGGTCATCTTCTTTGGAATTCCCCTCATCTGAGTCTATATATAAAGGCTTGTCTCTTTGTTCTCAGACTCTTCTCTTCTGCAGTGTCCTGCGCCTCGTCTTCAAGGCATTCTTCAACGGTAATGATTGCCTTTCTTACTAATACATGTTATGTCCTTACTGTTCTACTAGCATGCTTTATTAAAATCTTAAAACAACAGTTGTAGTGTCTTCCTTTATAAACATATTCTTAATAAAGCTTTACAACAATAGTGTTTTGTCTCTTTTCTTTATAAACTACATTCTTATTAAAGTACTACAATAACAGTTGTCTGTCTTTCTTAAATAAGTAATTAATACATGCTTTAATAAAAACATTACAATAGTTGTCTGTCTTTCTTTTTTTCTTATAAAAATTTCTTGTTATTCTATTTCTTACACATCAATTTCTTCCAATTTATTACATTTTGTTTTCATAAAGAAATTATCTCTCCCATTCTTTCTTACACATCAATTTCTTCCAATTTATTACATATGAAAGCTGTCCTTCATAAACAGCTATCGCTTGTCTTTCTCTATGGACACATATCCAGTTTTTACCCACCTGTTTACGTCCACTTAAGCCATAACCGACTGTATTCACGCGAGATACTCCACACGATGGACACTTTGACAACTGTGTGCGAGTATTTCACTATTCAGGCGCGAAGAGAACTGATCCGCCTATTCCGCCTTCACTAACAGCAAGTTAATCGATAAAGAATTGTAATTGAATTGTAATTTTGTGATACGACGATCTTGGCATTTCATTTGGCTGTAGGCTGAAAATGATTCAACCCTCCAAAGTGGCTAGTGGGAGTGGCTGTCTTACCTGCCACAGCTGAATCTACCCGCATTTGGCGGGTGTTAATGTCAAGCCCTGAATATGAGGTAACGGTAAACTGGGCTAATATGGTCATACTTCCTAGTTCTAGTAAGAACTCTAGCTGCTGCATTTTGTACGAGCTGTAGTTTATTTATCAAGCGAGCAGGGCAACCACCCAGTAGAGCGTTACAGTAATCTAGCCTGAACGCATGAACTAACTAAAAGTTCGGTCTAATTTAAAGAAATTATGAAAGAAATTGCACAGTAAAATGTACTTCTTAAAACAACCTAATAATAAAAATAATACATCTACAAAATCATTATTTTACATGAATATCACACCCTATGCTTTGAGGATTTTCTATATTTTTTTTTTTCACAGAAAAGTGCATTGTACATTGACCATATTATTGCTGAATAAACGTCCAAAAAAGAATAAACACACAAGTTTTAAAGGGGTGGTTGATTAAAATGTCACCTTTTTTTTTTTTTAACTTTAGTTAGTGTGTAATGTTGCTGTTTGAGCATAAACAACACCTGCAAAGTTACAACGCTCAAAGTTCAATGCAAAGGGAGATATTTTCTTTTTAAAAATTCTGTTTAAGGACTACAATAAATGGCTGCTAGGGACTACAGCAAGTTTCTTCTAAGGTGACATCACAAACCCCAAAATTTACATAAACCCGCCCCCAAGAACACACAACAAAGGGTGCAAGGAACAATAGTCTGTTAAGGGTGGGGGAGAAATGGAAGGAGAGGGAAGAAAGATTTGTATGCCTTTCTCCTCCAAAAGTAATGTCTTTGAAAGTCTATGTCTACAATAAATTATTTTAAAAACATTTTTTTTTTTTTTTCTGTTTTCCTATACATTTATATGGTCGAAATGTTGATTACAAGGTTGCCAGTTCGAATCACACTGTTGCCAGAAATTAAGGTTGTTGCTTAATGATGTAAATTAGTGTGTTTTATCAGTAAAAAAATCACATAAATGGTGTCCATATTACTGAAATTATTCAGATAATGATATATTACTGATTCTTGATATTTACAGTTCTAAGTTTGTGTACTTTAGTTTTAAATATATTTCTGCTCCAGTTGTTTTCTAAAAAATTAATAGTCAATCCATTCATTTTTGAAAGCATCCTGACATTACATTTTTCACAAGTGCCTATACTATGCTATGATACGATATATGCCTATACTATGATACTATAGCAAAGCAAAACACACAAAGAGATAGTTATTTAATCATGACTAAACTTTTATTGTCAATCAGCCATGGCCTATCATTTATTAATTCCTTGATTCTTTCACATTTTAATTGTTTCATTATTTTGCATGTGCAACAGAACAGAAAACAGAACTATACACAAATAAAGCTTAATGTCCATGGCTCTCGTGCATTCAAAAGAAAAGAAAAAAACGATACACATAAATAAAACTCCAGTGTCCATGGCTCTCGTCAAGTCTTTGCAAGTGCAAAAAAAGAAAAGAACTATATACATATATAAGAGTTTATTTATTTATTTATTATTTCCTCCAACCACTGCTCCTTTGTAACTGTCTCTATGGAGGGACAGTATACAACACCCTTTTATTGGCTATGCACAATCTCAGCTGTCCTAAACTGCCCGCATTTCTTGCATGTGTTGTGCGGCACATGACGGGTCAGTTTTCGAACTGGTGGAGCAGAAGCAGGAGGGGCAGAGGAAAGGCTGACCCTGAGAGCCTGTGGAGCAGCAACCAGGACAGGCCCTGTGAGTCCCTGTGAGGCCATTGGTGTCAGCATCACCAGTGGGTGGAGCAGGGAAGAGTTGCCGCTGGGTTTGTGGTTTCTCAGCTTGCGGTGAAAAACCCCCTGGGGCTGAAGGCATGTTCCTCTTCCTCTTCACATGTGCCTGGCCCACGGTGCTACTAGGCAGGTGGTAATGGTGAGCCGGACCTGACTGGGGAGGTGCAGACGGGGGGCGCACATGGGCCGGGAGTAGAGGGTCAGCCTCCACAGACAACTGGCTAGGCAGTTGCAGCCCTTGCATCAATACTGCACTGCCCTGTCTTTTTACCCTCCTGTTGTGCCACTGAACCAAGGTGGTGTGGCTCACGTCCACCAGCTGCAGGGTGGTCTGCTGCATAATAGTCGCATTGGCCAGAATGCTCTGCCTGATTTTCCTGTAGTCCCCCAGGATGAGGTCCCATCTGGACACTGTGCCAGTTACCTTCTTCTTGGGGCTCTTATGGATGGCACAGAGCCTGACAAAAATTGTCTCAATCAGGTGACAACAATCTGGCCACTGGGCAAGTGGGGCAGTGGTGGTGAGTGCATGCCTCTTTACACTCTCCACCCCTGGAGTGAACTCCTGCCTCTTCTTGGGGGACCTGAACCTCCCTGTGTCCAGCTGTGAACCACCCTCTGCTTATCATAGTCCAGCAGGTTCTGCCAAAGAGCAACAATATTGCTGACCTAAGCAGAAAGAGCATATGATACACAGCAAATGAGAAAACAAAACATGTGCAAGTGTTAATGTATGGCAGGTCAAAGAGGAAAAGTAGAGAAAATTGAATGTTCCTGACATGCTGGTTGGTGAGGGCCAGAGAGGGCTGGTTCCTAAGCTCCACGAGATACTCTGCAAGGCTGTAGACTCTGGCATACCAGAGCTATCCAAAGCCTGAAAGAAAGAAAAAACAAAACAGATGAGCAACATTATGAGGACGGTGAAATGGGACAAAACACAAATACATATATACATATTTCTTGATGTCTTTTTGTTGACCTGCATCCACTTCACACCCTTGGAAATCTCAGATACTGTTAAAAATCTACCTGTCAGTCAAATTCTATGGGGTTTTCCTAGCATTAGTAACAGTATGAATTTACAGTTGCGATACAGATAAAAAAAAATATTACATAAAACAATTACATAACCACAGTGAAAGCTCTACATGGCAAATTAAATTTTATGAGCATGTCTTACAAAGCATAAATCTGTATTCAGATTTCAGAAGAATCATTTTGACATTTGTAATCCAAATGTTGCCATGTCCGTCAACTGATATTCACTACTGTAATAGATGTAACAAATAAAAATCTTCTTTTAAGACATTAAACAAATAACCATTTAAATATTTAGGACGTTTGGAATGGGTACATTCCAAGATATAAAAATGCTGATTTGTTAGGTAATGTTTTCTCAGTAAAATCAGATGATTTTCAATAGAATGTGAGGGAATACTAGGGAATACAAACATGGTGGTGCAGTGGCTTCATTTATTTATGATGTCATGAGACTCGTCGGAAGATGCTGAGGCACCTGGTGTGGAGGAGGCAGCAGGCTGGGTGGACGAGGCAGCAGTCAGGGTTGAGGCAACAGCCTGGGAGGAGAGAGCAGCCATGGTGGAGGAGGCAGCAGTCTGGGTGGAGGAGAGAGACTCAGAGGAGGGCAGAAAGTGGGAGGAGACAGAGAAGCTTGGGTCATCGGTAAGACTTGACACAGTAATATCATGGGTTTGGTCTTCACCGAAGCCCTCGTCTTCTTCATCCTCGCCTTATTTCACATCCTCCAGCATGTTCTCTGTTAAATGTTTTGGGTGAAAAAGTTGATTTATTTCACCAATTCCATTCAAAAAGTGAAACTTGTATATTATATTCATTCATTACACACAGACTGATATACTTCAAATGTTTATTTCTTTTCATTTTGATGATTATAACTGACAACTAAGGAAAATCCCAAATTCAGTATCTCAGAAAATTAGAATATTACTTAAGACCAATACAAAGAAAGGATTTTTAGAAATCTTGGCCAACTGAAAAGTATGAACATGAAAAGTATGAGCATGTACAGCACTCAATACTTAGTTGGGGCTCCTTTTGCCTGAATTACTGCAGCAATGCGGCGTGGCATGGAGTCGATCAGTCTGTGGCACTGCTCAGGTGTTATAAGAGCCCAGGTTGCTCTGATAGTGACCTTCAGCTCTTCTGCATTGTTGGGTCTGGCATATCGCATCTTCCTCTTCACAATACCCCATAGATTTTCTATGGGGTTAAGGTCAGGCGAGTTTGCTGGCCAATTAAGAACAGGGATACCATGGTCCTTAAACCAGGTACTGGTAGCTTTGGCACTGTGTGCAGGTGCCAAGTCCTGTTGGAAAATGAAATCTGCATCTCCAAAAAGTTGGTCAGCAGCAGGAAGCATGAAGTGCTCTAAAACTTCCTGGTATACGGCTGCGTTGACCTTGGACCTCAGAAAACACAGTGGACCAACACCAGCAGATGACATGGCACCCCAAACCATCACTGACTGTGGAAACTTTACACTGGACCTCAAGCAACGTGGATTGTGTGCCTCTCCTCTCTTCCTCCAGACTCTGGGACCCTGATTTCCAAAGGAAATGCAAAATTTACTTTCATCAGAGAACATAACTTTGGACCACTCAGCAGCAGTCCAGTCCTTTTTGTCTTTAGCCCAGGCGAGACGCTTCTGACGCTGTCTGTTGTTCAAGAGTGGCTTGACACAAGGAATGCGACAGCTGAAACCCATGTCTTGCATACGTCTGTGCGTAGTGGTTCTTGAAGCACTGACTCCAGCTGCAGTCCACTCTTTGTGAATCTCCCCCACATTTTTGAATGGGTTTTGTTTCACAATCCTCTCCAGGGTGCGGTTATCCCTATTGCTTGTACACTTTTTTCTACCACATCTTTTCCTTCCCTTCGCCTCTCTATTAATGTGCTTGGACATAGAGCTCTGTGAACAGCCAGCCTCTTTTGCAATGACCTTTTGTGTCTTGCCCTCCTTGTGCAAGGTGTCAAAGGTCATCCTTTGGACAACTGTCAAGTCAGCAGTCTTCCCCATGATTGTGTAGCCTACAGAACTAGACTGAGAGACCATTTAAAGGCCTTTGCAGGTGTTTTGAGTTAATTAGCTGATTAGAGTGTGGCACCAGGTGTCTTCAATATTGAACCTTTTCACAATATTTTAATTTTCTGAGATACTGAATTTGGGATTTTCCTTAGTTGTCAGTTATAATGATCAAAATTAAAAGAAAAACATTTGAAATATATCAGTCTGTGTGTAATGAATGAATATAATATACAAGTTTCACTTTTTGAATGGAATTAGTGAAATAAATCAACTTTTATTCTAATTATATGACCAGCACCTGTATGTGTCCAAACCTTTGACCGATACTGTAGACACATGACTTATTCCATTTCAAGCATTCCATACAAATAGAATGTATTTGAAACTCAGTGTATGGTTGGGTTTTGGTAATGGGATTAATAAAAACAAAGACTTAATGTTTAGTTAGAACACTGAAAACCCACAAACCAAAAGTATTATGCAGCCAGATAAGAGTAAGACATACCAGTGTATTTGGCAGGTGGCCTGAAAGTTGGCACAAAAGGCCAGCCAAACACCTTCAGGCTGTTGGTGTTGAGGCAGTGGACCATATCCCCGGAGTAGGTGAGAAGGGACGCTGGGTTGCTGGTCACTGCCGCAGTCCCCCGATCCTGATTCCACCTGTTTAGGCCTTCCAGGAGGTAAAGCTGGAAATTCAGTGCATTGGCACTGGTTCCTAGAAGAACAGGACATTTATACCAATGAAAAAGGACTTGCCATTCAATCTGAATAATGCATAGAAACTATTTAAAAATCTAGAAAAAATAAATTATTTTTTAAAACATCATACATGTGAGACACCAAGCTGGAATGAACCTGTTCAGGTGGCAATGAAACAACTCCAGGGATGTGGACCCTCTGGCACACCGATACTTGGTCAAGATGACCCCTGCCTTTTGACATGGCGTTTCTGCACACGCCAGATGTGCTCCATGCGCACCTCGTCCAGGAGTGGCACGCCCATAAGGTCCCTCCCATTTGCCCCTCCCAGCTCCTGCAGCAGCCTCTCAATGAGGCGTATGGTGGCCTCCTCACCACGCGTCCTCCTGCGGCAGTAAAGGCTGAGGTCCTTTTTACTGATGCTCCTGTTCAACAGGAGGTCAGTAATGGCTGGCACACCCTCTTGCATCAGCTGTTTTCTTTTTGCCTGCCGCAACAGGCTGAGGTCCCCAGCATCCTACTCAATGCAGGCAGACAGGCATCCCATGAAGGTAGGGTAGAGGGGATGGGCGTCGGTGGTGCAGCCCACGGCCAGCCTTCTCATGAAGTGCCAGATGTCCAGCCATATGTTGAGGTCTGGCCATTGCCCAAACCTGGTCTGCAGCTTGCTAGTTGCCCCCTCACTTATGCAGCAGCCACAGTCCACATACAGCAGCACTGGGGGTGGAACGGCTGCCTGGCGGTAACACTCCATGACACCAGCCACCATCCTGTCCAGTCCTGGCCCCTCCTGCACTGACAGGACACTGGTCAGTATCTGGCCGACCTCATTTCCAATGGAGGTCACCCAGAGTGCTGTCCCCCGTCCATGAGCAGCCAGCTTCTTTGTGATCTGGAATTTACAAATTAAATGACACATTCATGATGTAATGTTATCACTGACAGCAACATTACAGTTTTTCTCAGTCACTTTGGCACATTTTTCGAAACAATCTTAACATTCTCTAAACTTTAAATGCAATTGTCACAACTGTTTGCTGGAACATCACAACTCTATTGCATGTCTGCAAAATGTAGTAACTCACCCAAAACATTTAATTCATGCCTCAAAACCTAGTTATTGGTAACAAATAGGGTTGGGTATCGTTTTAATTTTAACGATTCCAATTCTGCTTATCGAATCCGGTTCTTATCGATTCTCGATTCCAATATTTTTTTTTTTTTTATGGAGAGAAAAAAAAGAGCAAATACTTCAAGAATAATGTTTTTACCTTTTATTCTTGCCACATTTAGGCTATAACCAGTAGGCTTTAACTGTTTTTGTACCTGAGTGTGAGACGCTGCATCTGGTACTTTAGGACTTGCAGCTGGGTTAGAGTTCAAATATCGCGTCTTTTGCACGTGCAAGTTCGTTATTTCAAATGTAGGTGCCTTATTTCAAATGTTCGTTATTTCAAATGTTTCCAGACGTGCCTATATGCTTTTCAGAATGCCTCAAGCGCACCGCAGGTCATGTGACAAGAACCAACCGATCAGCTTCGGCCTTTCCATAACAACATCAAAAGCTCAACCGGGTTTTATTTCTCATCTCCATAAATATATACAGTAAAGCTAATGCAAGGGCTAGAAATCAATTAATCCTTTGCTGATACTTCCTCGTCATTCTTGCAGAGCGCAGTTCATGGTTGCATAGCAATGACAGACGCCACGGGAGCGAAAGCGCTTTGGAAGGAGGAGAAAGTGGTGCGGCCGCGCTTTTTACGCGTTTTTAGACGCAACATGTGAATGGCCCCAAATACGGTGCATTCCTTCAGATTAATGCCATGTTGAAGCAAAAGTCAGTGCTGACTGTAATGAACTGTGTATGTGCGTGATGAGATAAGGTCCTTGACGCAGATCCTAGCACATAGATACAACTGTAAAATGCTCACTGCTGTTCACCGTGCGAGAATGACTGAAAAAAAAAGTCAGGAATCGATAAACAGAATCTAAATGCGCGCATCGTATCGAATACCCGGTTCTTTGAAATTTGGAACCGGTTCTCGATACCCAACCCTGGTAACAAAAAAGGTGTTTTTGTGATCGTGTGAGTCACACTTATCAAAATGTTTAGATGTTTTTTTCACCATGGAAATATTTGTTATAAACAAATTTAATGGATTTTTTTAGTACTTTTTGTTTCTATACATGAATATCAGTTTTGTTTGTGTATCACACTGAGCATTTTAAATACAGATTCAGACAGTAGGTAAAATTCAAACGTCAATACTCTAGTACACACACACAAAAACAAACATTTGTATTTACACATTACATTTATTTTTGCAGCAATGCGTTACACGTAAACTGAAAATTCTCAGTGGCTTGTTCATCTGAACTTATTGTTTTGAGAAAAAAATGAGAATAGAAGCCAAAGTGATAAAAATGTCTATTTTACAGCGGCACATGTAAGAACATGTACGTTTTCTACAGAGTCAGATTATTTTTTACCTTTTTGGTGGAAATTATCTTTAAGACGGTGTCAAAAGTCGACGTGATGCTGGCCTAGATATGGTCTATACGGCAGAGGATGTCCCTGCCATATATGGACAGCAGCCAACAACTGGTGGGGATGTCGACGGGCTCTGGAGGCTCCTGGCAGACCACCGGAAAGAGGCTGGGTCGATCCACAAAGTCAGCACACTCCCCAAGATAGTGTGCCAACCTATACAGCCATTCCTTCCCATGGACCGATCAGCCATACAGTGTTTTATTACATTTAGAAGTGTGTGATGTTGTCGGCTTTAGATGGTTTAGATCACCGTGTTCTTACTTTCACTTCAGGAGATAACTTGGGCTTCTGAAGTGGTTTTAGTCCCTTTTGCTCTTTTTGAATGAGGGTACTGTGCTGCATAATCTCTTCTCTAATGCGGTCTGCCTTCTCTTTCCTGCACAAAAACACACAAAGCAAAAAGAGGGTCAAACACTGTTACTGTCTTCAGTTCAGATAGTGTGAAGAAATCAAACTCATTGGAGGCAGCAGGCTGGGTGGACGAGGCAGCAGTCAGGGTTGAGGCAACAGCCTGGGAGGAGAGAGCAGCCATGGTGGAGGAGGCAGCAGTCTGGGTGGAGGAGAGAGACTCAGAGGAGGGCAGAAAGTGGGAGGAGACAGAGAAGCTTGGGTCATCGGTAAGACTTGACACAGTAATATCATGGGTTTGGTCTTCACCGAAGCCCTCGTCTTCTTCATCCTCGCCTTATTTCACATCCTCCAGCATGTTCTCTGTTAAATGTTTTGGGTGAAAAAGTTGATTTATTTCACCAATTCCATTCAAAAAGTGAAACTTGTATATTATATTCATTCATTACACACAGACTGATATACTTCAAATGTTTATTTCTTTTCATTTTGATGATTATAACTGACAACTAAGGAAAATCCCAAATTCAGTATCTCAGAAAATTAGAATATTACTTAAGACCAATACAAAGAAAGGATTTTTAGAAATCTTGGCCAACTGAAAAGTATGAACATGAAAAGTATGAGCATGTACAGCACTCAATACTTAGTTGGGGCTCCTTTTGCCTGAATTACTGCAGCAATGCGGCGTGGCATGGAGTCGATCAGTCTGTGGCACTGCTCAGGTGTTATAAGAGCCCAGGTTGCTCTGATAGTGACCTTCAGCTCTTCTGCATTGTTGGGTCTGGCATATCGCATCTTCCTCTTCACAATACCCCATAGATTTTCTATGGGGTTAAGGTCAGGCGAGTTTGCTGGCCAATTAAGAACAGGGATACCATGGTCCTTAAACCAGGTACTGGTAGCTTTGGCACTGTGTGCAGGTGCCAAGTCCTGTTGGAAAATGAAATCTGCATCTCCAAAAAGTTGGTCAGCAGCAGGAAGCATGAAGTGCTCTAAAACTTCCTGGTATACGGCTGCGTTGACCTTGGACCTCAGAAAACACAGTGGACCAACACCAGCAGATGACATGGCACCCCAAACCATCACTGACTGTGGAAACTTTACACTGGACCTCAAGCAACGTGGATTGTGTGCCTCTCCTCTCTTCCTCCAGACTCTGGGACCCTGATTTCCAAAGGAAATGCAAAATTTACTTTCATCAGAGAACATAACTTTGGACCACTCAGCAGCAGTCCAGTCCTTTTTGTCTTTAGCCCAGGCGAGACGCTTCTGACGCTGTCTGTTGTTCAAGAGTGGCTTGACACAAGGAATGCGACAGCTGAAACCCATGTCTTGCATACGTCTGTGCGTAGTGGTTCTTGAAGCACTGACTCCAGCTGCAGTCCACTCTTTGTGAATCTCCCCCACATTTTTGAATGGGTTTTGTTTCACAATCCTCTCCAGGGTGCGGTTATCCCTATTGCTTGTACACTTTTTTCTACCACATCTTTTCCTTCCCTTCGCCTCTCTATTAATGTGCTTGGACATAGAGCTCTGTGAACAGCCAGCCTCTTTTGCAATGACCTTTTGTGTCTTGCCCTCCTTGTGCAAGGTGTCAAAGGTCATCCTTTGGACAACTGTCAAGTCAGCAGTCTTCCCCATGATTGTGTAGCCTACAGAACTAGACTGAGAGACCATTTAAAGGCCTTTGCAGGTGTTTTGAGTTAATTAGCTGATTAGAGTGTGGCACCAGGTGTCTTCAATATTGAACCTTTTCACAATATTTTAATTTTCTGAGATACTGAATTTGGGATTTTCCTTAGTTGTCAGTTATAATGATCAAAATTAAAAGAAAAACATTTGAAATATATCAGTCTGTGTGTAATGAATGAATATAATATACAAGTTTCACTTTTTGAATGGAATTAGTGAAATAAATCAACTTTTATTCTAATTATATGACCAGCACCTGTATGTGTCCAAACCTTTGACCGATACTGTAGACACATGACTTATTCCATTTCAAGCATTCCATACAAATAGAATGTATTTGAAACTCAGTGTATGGTTGGGTTTTGGTAATGGGATTAATAAAAACAAAGACTTAATGTTTAGTTAGAACACTGAAAACCCACAAACCAAAAGTATTATGCAGCCAGATAAGAGTAAGACATACCAGTGTATTTGGCAGGTGGCCTGAAAGTTGGCACAAAAGGCCAGCCAAACACCTTCAGGCTGTTGGTGTTGAGGCAGTGGACCATATCCCCGGAGTAGGTGAGAAGGGACGCTGGGTTGCTGGTCACTGCCGCAGTCCCCCGATCCTGATTCCACCTGTTTAGGCCTTCCAGGAGGTAAAGCTGGAAATTCAGTGCATTGGCACTGGTTCCTAGAAGAACAGGACATTTATACCAATGAAAAAGGACTTACCATTCAATCTGAATAATGCATAGAAACTATTTAAAAATCTAGAAAAAATAAATTATTTTTTAAAACATCATACATGTGAGACACCAAGCTGGAATGAACCTGTTCAGGTGGCAATGAAACAACTCCAGGGATGTGGACCCTCTGGCACACCGATACTTGGTCAAGATGACCCCTGCCTTTTGACATGGCGTTTCTGCACACGCCAGATGTGCTCCATGCGCACCTCGTCCAGGAGTGGCACGCCCATAAGGTCCCTCCCATTTGCCCCTCCCAGCTCCTGCAGCAGCCTCTCAATGAGGCGTATGGTGGCCTCCTCACCACGCGTCCTCCTGCGGCAGTAAAGGCTGAGGTCCTTTTTACTGATGCTCCTGTTCAACAGGAGGTCAGTAATGGCTGGCACACCCTCTTGCATCAGCTGTTTTCTTTTTGCCTGCCGCAACAGGCTGAGGTCCCCAGCATCCTACTCAATGCAGGCAGACAGGCATCCCATGAAGGTAGGGTAGAGGGGATGGGCGTCGGTGGTGCAGCCCACGGCCAGCCTTCTCATGAAGTGCCAGATGTCCAGCCATATGTTGAGGTCTGGCCATTGCCCAAACCTGGTCTGCAGCTTGCTAGTTGCCCCCTCACTTATGCAGCAGCCACAGTCCACATACAGCAGCACTGGGGGTGGAACGGCTGCCTGGCGGTAACACTCCATGACACCAGCCACCATCCTGTCCAGTCCTGGCCCCTCCTGCACTGACAGGACACTGGTCAGTATCTGGCCGACCTCATTTCCAATGGAGGTCACCCAGAGTGCTGTCCCCCGTCCATGAGCAGCCAGCTTCTTTGTGATCTGGAATTTACAAATTAAATGACACATTCATGATGTAATGTTATCACTGACAGCAACATTACAGTTTTTCTCAGTCACTTTGGCACATTTTTCGAAACAATCTTAACATTCTCTAAACTTTAAATGCAATTGTCACAACTGTTTGCTGGAACATCACAACTCTATTGCATGTCTGCAAAATGTAGTAACTCACCCAAAACATTTAATTCATGCCTCAAAACCTAGTTATTGGTAACAAATAGGGTTGGGTATCGTTTTAATTTTAACGATTCCAATTCTGCTTATCGAATCCGGTTCTTATCGATTCTCGATTCCAATATTTTTTTTTTTTTTATGGAGAGAAAAAAAAGAGCAAATACTTCAAGAATAATGTTTTTACCTTTTATTCTTGCCACATTTAGGCTATAACCAGTAGGCTTTAACTGTTTTTGTACCTGAGTGTGAGACGCTGCATCTGGTACTTTAGGACTTGCAGCTGGGTTAGAGTTCAAATATCGCGTCTTTTGCACGTGCAAGTTCGTTATTTCAAATGTAGGTGCCTTATTTCAAATGTTTCCAGACGTGCCTATATGCTTTTCAGAATGCCTCAAGCGCACCGCAGGTCATGTGACAAGAACCAACCGATCAGCTTCGGCCTTTCCATAACAACATCAAAAGCTCAACCGGGTTTTATTTCTCATCTCCATAAATATATACAGTAAAGCTAATGCAAGGGCTAGAAATCAATTAATCCTTTGCTGATACTTCCTCGTCATTCTTGCAGAGCGCAGTTCATGGTTGCATAGCAATGACAGACGCCACGGGAGCGAAAGCGCTTTGGAAGGAGGAGAAAGTGGTGCGGCCGCGCTTTTTACGCGTTTTTAGACGCAACATGTGAATGGCCCCAAATACGGTGCATTCCTTCAGATTAATGCCATGTTGAAGCAAAAGTCAGTGCTGACTGTAATGAACTGTGTATGTGCGTGATGAGATAAGGTCCTTGACGCAGATCCTAGCACATAGATACAACTGTAAAATGCTCACTGCTGTTCACCGTGCGAGAATGACTGAAAAAAAAAGTCAGGAATCGATAAACAGAATCTAAATGCGCGCAT
The DNA here is from genome assembly GCA_037950675.1 of Hypophthalmichthys molitrix. NCBI lineage: Eukaryota > Metazoa > Chordata > Actinopteri > Cypriniformes > Xenocyprididae > Hypophthalmichthys > Hypophthalmichthys molitrix. Next base: position 5,062,662 of record CM075502.1, read on the forward strand.
CGTATCGAATACCCGGTTCTTTGAAATTTGGAACCGGTTCTCGATACCCAACCCTGGTAACAAAAAAGGTGTTTTTGTGATCGTGTGAGTCACACTTATCAAAATGTTTAGATGTTTTTTTCACCATGGAAATATTTGTTATAAACAAATTTAATGGATTTTTTTAGTACTTTTTGTTTCTATACATGAATATCAGTTTTGTTTGTGTATCACACTGAGCATTTTAAATACAGATTCAGACAGTAGGTAAAATTCAAACGTCAATACTCTAGTACACACACACAAAAACAAACATTTGTATTTACACATTACATTTATTTTTGCAGCAATGCGTTACACGTAAACTGAAAATTCTCAGTGGCTTGTTCATCTGAACTTATTGTTTTGAGAAAAAAATGAGAATAGAAGCCAAAGTGATAAAAATGTCTATTTTACAGCAGCACATGTAAGAACATGTAAGTTTTCTACAGAGTCAGATTATTTTTTACCTTTTTGGTGGAAATTATCTTTAAGACGGTGTCAAAAGTCGACGTGATGCTGGCCTAGATATGGTCTATACGGCAGAGGATGTCCCTGCCATATATGGACAGCAGCCAACAACTGGTGGGGATGTCGATGGGCTCTGGAGGCTCCTGGCAGACCACCGGAAAGAGGCTGGGTCGATCCACAAAGTCAGCACACTCCCCAAGATAGTATGCCAACCTATACAGCCATTCCTTCCCATGGTTCCCTTTTAACTGCCTCACCAATCGAGCTGGACTGTTGCCCAGCGTCCGGTCCCGAAGCAGCCTAATGACACAGATGTCACAGGCAAATCTGAAATGCATTGTTGCTGTGATTAGTTACATGTTTATTGGGGGGGGGTCAATTCAGTTGTTTAAATCTTCACAAACAACATCTTTTCTACACTGATCTACTCACTTTCGGGTCAGGATCAGCCGGAACATTTTCTGGTGAGGCAGATCAAGCTGGTCCCGGACAGTCTGACTTGTTGACAGATAGTTAAGAGAACACACAGTGCAGCTGAGTGTCTCTGTCACCATCAGGCAATATCTGTCAATGTCCAGGACCTTCCGAGCCCTCTTGTGGACACCATAGCCCATCAGGTTCTTGCCACAAGCTGGGCAGGACACCCTCACCTTCCACAGGTGGTAGGGCATCCACACCATCAACCGATGGGTGAAGAACCGGTCAGGAGTTGGTGTCTGGTGGTAAATGAGAGCTGGGACAGGGGGCTTATACCAAATCAGTTTCAAATCTGGCCGCAGCTTGCCAGAGTGAAATAGTTTTTGGCAATCCACCGCTGGTCCTGCACAGGGATGGTCTTGCTCATTTCACCTGGCAACCAGAATGAAGCTGAGGCCCCAGGAGGGGCTGGCTGGACTCCTCCAGGCTCCTCCTGTTTGGAAGACAATTTGTTTATTGTATAAATAAAGGCTGCACTAATATACACCACAGACTAGTATTGTCACGGTACCAAAATTCCAGTAGTCGGTACCAATACAATAAAAATTTTATGGTTCTTGGTACCAATTTCGGTACCACAGCAAAATCTGTTGGAACAAAATCCATTTTGTAACAGACGTGCGTGTTTATTTGAGCTATTCCGTCAGTGAAATGACACACTACAGCCTGAAAAACTATAAAATAAACATCGGTAAATAATGGTAACCTAAATAATAAGAAAGTTAAATATTATTTAAAAAAACGTTCGTTTTTTATTTGCACAAAGATGCGTCATATAGCCTACCGCTCTGCGCTTTGAGAGGGATGTGGGACACAAGCAGGAAAGAGACCACTTCTCTTTAATAATATTTTCATGTTATCTCCTGATGTTAGAAACAACTGACACTTGTTGTAAAAGGTCTGAAGAGCGAGTTTTATCCTCCGCAGGGGCAAGACATTCAGGCTATGTTTGATTTAGCGCTGTCAGAGAAAGTGAAAGTGTGAAGAGTGTGTGAAACGTGCTATATTCAAATAATATGTGCTATATTCCGTGGCTGCAATGTCACATTTAATTGCTAACCTATTATTTCTTTTGTAAACAAAGCTTTGTGCTTCACTCGTGTCATATTCATGTAAATACTACCACAGCCCTATCAGTGGGTACCGAATAAACCTGGACTCTTGGTACCACTGGTACTACAGAAATGCTGGTATCGTCACATTTTCAAAATTTCAGTACCGGTACTTTTGACAACACTACCACAGCCTGTCCAATAGTTGTTGTTGTTTTTTTTTTATTGCTTTGGTGCAATTTTCACAAGCAATTGGTAATTTTTATTTTTAAACTCATAATCAAAACACAGATGATAAAAGTGCATTTTTTTCCTAAGCATTTCAGAGTATTTTCAATTGTGTTAGTATAATACAATAAACCACAAAGTATCCTTTTCACTACACAAAATAAGTATTTCATCTACACTACCAGTCAAAAGTTTGGACACGGTAAGGTTTTTAATGTTTTAAAAAGAAGTTTCGTCAGCTCACCAAAGCTGCATTTATTTAATTAAAAATACAGTAAAAACAGTAATATTGTGAAATATTATTACAATTTAAAATAACTGTGTTCTAATTCAACATATTTTAAAATGTAATTTATTCTTGTGTTGGCAAAGCTGAATTTTCAGCATCATTACTCCAGTCTCTGTCAAAAGTTCGTGACATCATAACTTTTTTTACCAGTAGATAAAAAATTAATTCTGCTCAGTCATTTCTGTGCGGCTCAGTCCAAAGATCATCTGATCAAAGTTTGGACAAATTGAAAAATATAATGAAAAATATAATTGAAAATAAACTGACAAAGCATACAAATTTTGGACCATGTTTTCAAAAGTTATAAGCGTTGTTTCAAAATTTGTTATATATCTGGAAGACTGAGTTCAAACTTCTAAGGTACCGTCAGGATATTCTGATGATGATGTGTACCAATTTTTGTGAAGATATGTCAAATTGTTTAAAAGATATTGCAATTTATGACAAAATTAAAAATGGCGGACAGATGATCATCCAATGTTGACAAATTCGGAATCCATAGACACCAAGATCATGATTTTCTGACAAACTGTTCAAAAGTTATTGGCCAAAAGATCCATTTTCCAGATCTCAAACTGCAGGTGGCGCTGTTCCCAAATTGTGTATGGACCCTCAGATCCTGGTTCCAATGAAGCGTACCAATTTTTGTTTTCGATTGCTCAAAGTTTGGCCGAGATACAGCCTCTGAACAAATTTTGGGTCGACCTCGTTTAGTTTATGACATCATAACTTTTGAACAAAGATGAATAAAAAAAATCTGTTGAGTCATTTCTGTGCGGCTTGGTCCAAAGATCATGTGACCAAAGTATGGACAAAGTCGCAGAACATTTGAAAAAATGGAATACTGTACTTTTCAAAATGGCGGCTAATGTCATGGGTGGAGTCTTAATGTAAGATGTTGATTGGCATCAGCATGAAGAGAGGAATCGGATGTACTGAATTAGATTTTTCTAAAGCAAATGGTTCAAATGTTATAACCTTTAGAAAAGTGAATTTTTGAACTGGTGGTGGCGCTATGGAGTTGGTCATAGAGACTCCAAATTTGGTTCAATGACTTTTCATGACCATCTCTACAATTGTGCCAAATTTGATCATTTCGTCATGTTTTGTTGATAGGGCTGCCATAGACTCCCATAGGAGAGGAAGAAGAATAATCGGATGAATCATTTTTAATTTTGTCATAAATTGCAATCTCTTTTAAACAATTTGACTAAGATTCTTTTTTCTGGAACAAAGGGTTCAAAAGTTATAACCTTTACAGAAGTGAATTGTTGAACTGGTGGTGGCGCTATAGAGTTGGTCCTAGATACTCCAAAGTTGGTCAAATTACTTTTAATTACCATCACTACAAGTGTGCCAAATTTGATAATTTTCCTACTCATGGTTCATTGACTGCCATTCGGGGGGAAGAAGAACAACTACAAATTTGTACATAAATGAATTGCATGTGATAGCTTCAGATTAGACCAGTTTTAGGCACAATGTCCTTACAGTGTTTTAATGCTCTGTAATCCTGACAGTAAATGTTCATTGGGGAAAACAGTGGTATACACCGAAACCTCCAGAATCTTAAAAAAAAAAAAATACTGTGATACAATGATAAACAGTACTGTGATGAACGCCTTTTTTGGAGGCGGGCTGCCATCAGCTTTTTTCCGCTCTGCAATAGAGATGTGATTATTAAGTTAGCATCACACAATTTAAAATATTACAATATTTACAATGTCACAATTTACCATTTTACAGTGTTTGATGAGCAAGACAAAAAAAAGCATGGTTTATGTCATGCCAGTTCTCCGTGCCACTTCCAATTTTCACTGGAGGAGCAAGAGCTCTCTCTAGAGCTCTCTTCCATCTTCTCTGCCTCCGTTCCTCTTTCAGTGCTTCCAAATCAGTTTTTTTCTGAAGCATGTCACTGTGAAAGAGAAAGCAAGAGTGAGATTATTAAGAGGTCACTCAAACCATAAAAATATTATAGCCACTGATGATCATCACCGTAGCTTTATCGCTTTGTCATGAAGATATGTATTTTTATATCTTACGTGTTATCAAGGTATTTCCAGAACTTTTGTTTTTTCAGGGTTTCTACAGGTTTAATCAAATTTAATTTAATTTAATGCTTTTTAATGCCAATTTTTTAATGTCGTACATATATATGTATATGTCGCTAAATGTCCATAGATGATGTCATATGGCAATTAGAATATTATGTCATTAAGTTGCATTCGCATTCTGACAGCCCTTTACATTTGTTTGCTTCTCTGCTGCTACCTCTTTGTGCTCACATAATGTATTTTAATACAGCCAAATTCCCAATAAAATTGTTTCATCTATATATTTTTCTGTTTTGCTGTCAGACAATCTGAAATTGTTGACTGAAACGTGGCCCATTAAGCCTTGTCATGTGCTTGTCCTTTGGACAAGAAAATCGGTCATTCACTTGTCTGAGTAAAACAGGAAAAAATAGGATTTTTTATTTTTTGGTGTAAATATAAATTTATTCTGAAGCAATATCCTTTCAGAATATTCCAGCTTTGACATCTATAAATCTGCATATTTGTGATATTTACACTGAGGGCATTTTTTTTTTTTTTTACCTTTACAAGGGGCAATTTCCCCCCACCCAATCCTGTATGATTCATGTAAAATGTATGATTCATCTTTTAATTTTAAAATTCTTAAATTCTTAAAAATTCTTAAACTTTTCATGAGCATCTCTACAATTGTGCCAAATTTGATCATTTTCTCATGTTTCGTTGATGGGGCTGCCATAGACTCCCATTGGGGAAACATAATAATAATAATAAAACTAACGATTACAATAGGGGCTATAGCACCTTCGGTGCTTGGCCCCTAATAAAACTAACAATTACAATAGGGGCTACAGCACCTTTGGTGCTTGGCCCATAAAAACTAACGGATACAAAAGGGGCTTAGCCCCTAATAATAAGAAAACTGACAATTACAAGAGGGGCTTGGCTCCTAATTTATAGGCCACTTTATATAGAACTATATAAGAATCTAGTGGTTACAACATGGGATGACATAAGTTTTCCTTTTTTTACTCCCACCAGATGGCGCATATATATATATATATACACATATATATATATATATATATATATATATATTTTTTTTTTTTTTATAAAAAGTATTATTTTCAATAGAGAAAATAGCTAATAAGAATTATATAAATATTGCATAGTATCATAAAATACCCTCAGAATTAAATAATCAAAAAATATTATTGAACAAAAATACTACATTGATTTTCCTAAAGAACAAAAAAGTCATTTCAAGGCTTCGGTCATTTTTGACCGTGAAGGAGTCAAGAGTGACACCTAAACGAAGAGGACCAGAGGTTTAAAGTTCATTTGTGTTTGTCCTTACAATGTTTTAATATTCTCTGTAATCCTGACAGTAAATGTTCATTGGGGAAAACAGTGGTATACACCGAAACCTCCAGAATCTTAAAAAAATACTGTGATACAATGATAAACAGTACTGTGATAAACAGTAGAAAATCAGTCCTGTGTCCCCAGCTGTAAATGTCATTGGCTGTTAAAGTCTTGTGTTGCTTATAATAAATTGACATAAGCAGTCTTTTAAAATGCTCTCAATTACATGTAGATGCTTACTGTCTGCATTAGTGCTTATGGGGTGTAGCTCTGGGACAGGTATGAGGCTTGAAGGGAAAATTCACAGTATACTCACCACAAAACTTTGTTCAATAAATTCAATTAGAATAAGACACTAAGGGCTAATTTAATCAAATTAAATCATTTACAATAAAAAAAAAATACAACTGCATTAAATAATGTCATGGGATTGTTTTAAATATTTTTTTGAAAATTCAAATAAGAAATGTTGAGGGGAAAGTGATACTTTTAAAAATGAAACTAAACCACCAGTAGGTGGCGGCAAGTAACCGTCTTAATAAGCGAGTCATTGAGTCATTCAAACGACTCAACTCATTCATTCATTTGACTCAACCGACGAGATGAAATGGGACCGATCAGCCATACAGTGTTTTATTACATTTAGAAGTGTGTGATGCTGTCGGCTTTAGATGGTTTCGATCACCGTGTACTTACTTTCACTTTAGGAGATAACTTGGGCTTCTGAAGTGGTTTTATTCCCTTTTGCTCTTTTTGAATGAGGGTACTGTGCTGCATAAACTCTTCCCTAATGCGGTCTGCCTTCTCTTTCCTGCACAAAAACGCACAAAGCAAAAAGAGGGTCAAACACTGTTACTGTCTTCAGTTCAGATAGTGTGAAGAAATCAAACCCATTGTTCTGCACAAGAAACTTACATCTTTTCAATTTTATCCTGACAGCACTTTATGACCTTGTTATTTTCATACATTTCATCCACTGAGTTCTTATATTCCCACGTTAAAGTTTCTTCAAGGTCTATCTCCTCAGGGTTTCCTGAGAATAAACAGGGAGAAACAATCACGAGATGAGACGTTTCCTCAGTGATGGCATTTACTCGTATCTTTTTATGTTAAACACACTTAACTCATATTCACAACAGGTTGGTCACAGTACTACATCTACTTCCTTTGTGTTGTAAATAATTAACTTATACCAGGGCTTGACATTAACACCCGCCAACCCGCCAAATGCGGGAAGATTTAAGCTGTGGCGGGAAAGACATCCACTCCCATTAGCCACTTTGGCGGGTTGAATTTAATTTCAGCTTACAGCCAAATTATCGTCGTATCACAAAATTACAATTCAATTACAATTCTTTATCGATTAACTTGCTGTTAGTGAAGGCGGGATCGCGCTGAATGACACACAACAGAAGCGCTCTCTCTCTGTCGCGCACGCGATCAGTTCTTCTTGCGCCTGAATAGTCAAATAAACTCGTAAACAGTTACAAAAATAAACGGTATGAAACATAATACAATATATAGATATGCCTTTTAGTTTTTTCACAAGGCGAAAATCATACTGACGTTACACAGCCAGGCTTTAGGCCCAGCTACCATGTGCTCCGCTCGTGTGCACGCACTAACAAGCTTAATAAAACTTTTACTCTTTTTCAACTATTACATACACATGTCCTCAACATTCAAACTCGTTTTCGAACTGCATTATAATCACTTTAGTGATCCGATACCTGAGAATAAACAAGGAGAAACAATCACGAGATGAGACGTTTCCTCAATGATGGCATTTACTCGTATGAGCAGCTCTCGCAATCTCACCTGAGAACCAGAGCCGTTAACGGCTCTGCTGACAACGTTCGCCTGTATAAAGAAACTCTCGCGATACCGTCTAAGAAAGCGAGTCATGAGCAATCGATCTCAGACTAACGGCTCTATTATGAACATTACATACATTACAAAATAAAACAATGAAACGATTTATTAATCAACTATTTCCCCATTCCATTTTCATCTCTTTTAACCACAAAGAATGTTAAAACGAAAGTTACTTTGTATATTGAACAGAACTTTGACCGTATTAACTGTCCCAAAGTTAATCACTGCTGAATAGTGATGAATACTATGAATCTTAAGAATACTTGGTGTGATGAATTACGGAAGCCCTAAACGGCCATGGATTATTATTTTTTTCTATCTCGTTTTCTCGTGATCTCGAGAAAACAAAAGTTGTTTTCTCGTGATCACGACTTATTTTCTCGTGAACTCGAGATAACAAAAGTTGTTTTGTCATGACCACGACTTAATTTTTCTCGTGATCTCGAGATAACAAAAAGTTGTTTTCTCGTCATCTCGACATAAAAGTTCTTTTTACAATGACTGATTCTGAAACACACTGTACCCGGGTTCTACTGTTGCTATAGTAACGAACAGAACTTTCACGCGCATCTGATCGTCGGATAAATCATGCGCTCTTATATCTTGTGGATATTTCAGCAAAATGTTTACTTCACTTAATATTAAAGTTTACAATAAATAAATACATATAGGCTAATCAATCACTGTTCAATGAATGTACGCTAAACATTTTGTGTAATTAAGATGTTTAATAATCAACAGAGCATTCAATATCTCAAGCGCAGGCCGAGTGCCTTCAGAAAGATGCCAGATTGTTCTTTAATTCTAAAAACTTTTAATCTAAACCCACTTTATTTTCCTCATTCGTTTGAAATAAAATTATATTACATAATGTGTTTGTTATTTTTATTCGTCATGTAGGATAGGTTGTGATATCATGTGTTAAACTGTCTTCCTCCTCCTAGCTCTTCCATTAAAAAGAGGTGCAATACTCCAGATTTCCAAAAAACAAAACTTTAATCCAGTTGATATAGGCTAACACAATCTTGGGATGCTGTTTGTGAAGAGCGTTCATGTGTATGTGTGTTGTTTCCTACAAAGAAATGTAGAAAATACAATAGGTTACACACTATCACTGAATTAAATGACATATGCTATACATCATATTTCTTATCAATATACATTGTGACATAGTGAGGTAAAGGAACACTGAAACTGCGATGATTAAAATAGCGTCTTAAAGATACACAATAAGGTGCAAACAGAATACTATACAGTGACATCAAAATTAGTTTTAATAAGCAATAAGTTTAGTATAACACCGAACTATTGCGGTCATGAAACTGGTGAGTCATGCAACTAGTCAGAATGTAACGATAACAGATACACTTTCAAGCAAAATCATTATATTCAATCATTTAACAGTTAAGTTAATCACTTAACGCACACAATACTGCACAAAATAAAGCGATCACGAAGACTCTCTCTGTCCGAAACTCGTAGCTACAATCTGGGCCGATGTGACCTAACACAGACACAGTAAAGTGGATATTTACCGCACATTATCGGTTATAGTTGGTAATATACTGCCACCTGCTGGCGCATTTGTGTAATTTAGAGCAGTCGTGTTCCACCCGTAAGACCTTCGTTAATCTTCGGAACGCAAATTAAGATATTTTTGTTGAAATCAGATGGCTCCGTGAGGCCTGCATAGGGAGCAATGACATTTCCTCTTTCAAGATCCATAAAGGTAGGCTACTAAAAACATATTTAAATCAGTTCATGTGAGTACAGTGGTTCAATATTAATATTATAAAGCGACGAGAATATTTTATTGCGCCAAAAAAACTAAATAATGACTTATATAGTGATGGCCGATTTCAAAACACTGCTTCAGGAAGCTTCGGAGCGTTATGAATCACCGGTTCGGAGCGCCAAAGTCACGTGATTTCAGCAGTTTGGCGGTTTGACACGTGATCCGAATCATGATTCGATACACTGATTCATAACGCTCCGAAGCGCACCAAAAATATTCTCATCGTTTTATAATATTAATATTGAACCACTGTACTCACATGAACTGATTTAAATATTTTTAAATATTTGTGATATATTTTTAGTACATTAATGAATCTTGAGAGAGGAAATGTCATTGCTGGCTATGGAGGCCTCACTGAGCCATCGGATTTCAACACAAATATCTTAATTTGTGTTCTGAAGATTAACAAAGGTCTTACGAACGGCATAAGGGTGAGTAATAAATGACATTATTTTCATTTTTGGGTGAACTAACTTCTCGAGATCATGAGAAAATTAAGTCGTGATCACGACAAAACAAGATAGAAAAAAATAATAATTCATGGCCGTTTAGGGCTTCCGTTGAATATACAGAACAGGTGCATGAAATAAATACAAATACAATAGAAAAAATAAAATAAATAAATAAATGAAATAATGTTCAATGCAAACATAATTGACAAATTTAATGAGTCATGGAGGAAAGACATTTATGGGCATTATGAGGATATACAATTGTCCAATTGTCTTTTTTTTTTTTTTTTTTTTTTAAATTTGGACCTCGAGTCTGTAATAAAGATTGATTGTAATTTGTGTCGGATGTGCAAATAACAACATGAAAAATCAAACGGGATTTTGATTACCTTTATAATGAAATAGCGATCGCTAGATAAATCCAATCCATGCACTTGGGTAAAATGTCCATGAGTGTCCATTGAAAAAAAAAACAGTACTTTTTGTCCACAGAAGCGTTAAATCCATGAAATATTGATATATTATCCTTTGTTTGCATCACATTTCTTCTGAATGATCTGCTTTCTATCATCGTTCTTCAAGAAATTATGCAAGAACAGCGTTCATGTTGTAAAACTGTATATGATCTCACAAACAAATGAGTCCGTGTCCAAAGTATAATTTTTCAAAATAGTGCAGCAGTTTTAGTTATAATATCCAAGCAGTGCTGTCTGAGTTTTATATCCTCCTGCTATTGTCATTGTAGTAAATCTCAGGAACAAAACTTTAAGCCAATGCCACGATCCAACAACGTGTGTTCTGTTTATCTTCTGCATGCGTGCACATATACACAGACGCACATCTGTCTCAAGTCTCGATCATTAACGCAGCAAGCCATATTATTTTATAATTATATATATTAGTATTTTATAATTGTATAAAATAATCCAGAAAAAAAGCACAAACACAGCAGAGATACCAAATTCAGCGGCTGAAATTAGCTGAGGTAAAGTGACGGCTCACAGACAGCAGCGGCAAATCTGTCACTCAAGTGACCACGGCCTTAATTATGCAGAACTTTAAGGCTTAATATAATTTAAACGGATGAGTTATAAAAAAAATTCACCCCCTCAGAGTTGTCACGAAGGGCAAAATTAGCAGTATAGACCAAAACTACAATTTGATCCAAGCTGTAAACATGTTTTTTTCTGCTGTAAAGTTGGCCGTTTTAACATGGGACTCAATGAGATTCTGCTCTCTTTTGGAGCCTGTCCCTAGCAGCCAGTCGTTGAATCGCAGTTTAAGTCACTTCCGTATTGGCTTCAAGAGAAACTGGGGAGGTTGCTGCTTGGTTCAGGCCCGGTGTGGTGAAAAATCGAGTCCCCCCTAGAATCGGGTCTCATTTAGGACCCTAAGTGATCCCATTGGTTCAACAGGCTTTTAATGGGTAGTATTTTTAGCGCCTGATTATAATTCCTGCAAAATCACGTTATGATTTATATTGTTTAAAATGCTCTATAATGACCATTAATGTCTTTTAAATAACATGGTTCATATACTAGTATATAACTGAAGCTATAGTTTGTGAAGTCAAATATTTCTCGTTCGTACTGTGTTTTAGTTAGCTTATGTACTAGCATAGCAGACCTGATTAGCCTGCTAGCTTAGATAATATTATATCAGGTATCAGAGTAATCCCTTACTTTACTTTTTGATGGAAAAGTAATTAAATTACAGTAATTATTTAATTACATTACACATCTGAGCTGCATTAAACAGTAAGTGTAAATTCAGATTTTGTTGATACTGATGTTATTTGATTGGTAATAGCCATACAGTGTCTTCTTATTCTGATTGAATTGACTGATTAAATTTAAGAATCTGACATAAGAGGACACAGACATGAAAATACATTTAAAAATACTGTTCATCTCTGGCTTTATTGCTCAGTGTTATTTCAGGGTTTTGATCTTCTCTCAACTGTATTTTATTGTATTATAATGACTATTTAATATTACCAATTGGCATAACCAAATTTCTGACATATTCATAAAGATTTTAATGTTTTAATGAAGCTTAGGGGGCACAAAGCTAAAACCTAGACCAAGAAAATTGTGAGCCAAACATGTTGACGACAATAATTTGAAACATGGATCTGAACAGACACATTTTTAGACAATTGCGAGCGAACACATTGATGTTAGCTGGTTAGCTGGAGACCTACAAGCTATGCGGAGCGTACACAACACACACAACTAAATCCGTATTGTGCATGCTACGGAGAACATCACAGGAATAATTATTAATCATACTTACAGGTTGTGATTCGGAGGAGGAAGAAGCTGGTCCAAATAAACTGGGTACTGACCCACCCTTCAATAACAACTGGCTTGCGAATCCCTCGTTGAACACATTTAGGTTGAAGAAGCAGTCATATACGGGAATATAGGGAATAATACAAGTTTCGGGTTATACTGCTGTGGTATCGTTGTAAAGATGAATTTTAACCACTGATTCTTTAGGTATTGGCTGTGTTTGAGAGGTTTTAAGTTTTCCCTGTTGTCTGCGTGCGCAATAAGTGGGCGAGCAATATGCTAATGTTTCGTCTTTACGTCACAATGAAACGGCTTAGGATTCGATTTTACAAACGACTCGTTTAATTGACTCAGAGTCGACTCTTATTATTGAGAGACAATAACTTTATATACGGTGCACTTTCAGATTTAAAACTTTGCAGGATGTTTTCATTCACTTAGAGCTATGTTACACACTATATGAAAGGTAATTTTCAAAAATGTGTAATAGGGGCACTTTAAACTGTACAGGGCAGGTCCTAGATTGGGCTTTCTTCTCTGCAACTTAAAGGAATAGTTCACCCAAAAATGAAAACTATTCCATGATTTACTTGCCCTCAAGCAATCCTATTTGTATATGACTCTTCTTTCAGACGAAAACAATCAGAGATATAATTAAAAATATCCTTAGTCCTCCAAGGTTTATAATGGTTGTGAAAACGCAAGTTTAAAAAAAAAAAAAAAAAAAAAAAAAATGGGGCCCTACTGTACCTACAGATTTATCAATATCTGATCAATATGCTTTATAAAATAGAAAGGGGAGGTGGTCACACATCACATGAGTCACTTTATTGAACATTACAGTCAGTATTGGCGAAATAAAGAGCGGTCATCAGTTTCTGTGACCCATATTGCGCCATATCTCAGTAAAATGCATTTGTAAGGAACAAACTATAGGATCTCCAACATTACTGGGCAATTATAGTTACCAGTAATAAGAATAAAGATAAGCCCATGTGTATCAGACAATGAGAATATGTTATACAAAACGAAACCATTCATTGTATTAACACAGCATTAATGTTTCATTTCTTCTCTATACAAGCAGTTGGCGCAGTGCTGAGTTTCAGTGTTTATGTCCGAACACCGGCTCATCATTGGCCGGCTCCTGCGTCAGCATCACGGGCATGCCTCGTGCTGCTCATGTGAAGAGGCGTTGGCCAATACTGACGTACATCCTGGAAGCTGCAAGAAAATAGCGCAGCAGAGGAGAGACGGGAGAGATGAATTTGTTGAATAAACAATTTGTTTATTCAACAAAAAAAAAAAAAAAAAAAAAAAAGTATTCTCGTTGCTTTGTAACATTGAGGTTGAACCACTGTAGTCACGCCGACTATTTTAATGATGTTTTTACTACTTTTTTGTACACCGAGCATGGTAATTTCGTTGCTTTCGATGGAGGATAAAAAAAACCTCTTGGATTTCATCAAAAATATCTTAATTTCTGTTCTGAAGATGAATGAAGGTCTTGGGGTTTAGAACGACATGAGGGTGAGTAATTAATGACAAATTTCATTTTTGGGTGAACTAACCCTTTAAAATATATATATATATATATATATATATATATATATATATATATATATATATATATATATATATATATATATATATATATACACACTTTTTTTTTATTTATTTTTTTTTTTTTTTTTTTATGCATTGCATCGATACACCATATCATATATCCTAGCATTATTCCTGATGTAATCCTAAAGGATGCTTTAAGCCCCACTACGGCAAACAATGCAAATCATCAATCAAGCACATGAAGACCAAGACAAAAGAAACTAGGAAGGAACGGAGGTACTTTTAATGTAAATAGCAGAAAAAAACAAAGCATGGTACTACAGGGATTACAAGTGTATCACAAAATCAACCTCAAAGAACTCTTCATTTAAAAAAAGTTAAAAAAAAGTGTCAGCTCCATTTTTCTATACATTTCCAAACCGCTCAGCACGTTTTCGCTTCTTTGCCTGAAAGAGAAAGAAGGGGTGGAGGCTGAGGAGAAAGGTTACATAGTGAGAAAATCAAGTTTGTAACAGGACTTGCATTCAGGTCTACCTCAATCTCAATCCAATCAACAACCAATCAAACCGAACCCCCCACCCCCACCCCCACTTCATTAAATAAACCCTTCACACCAATTCTTAAGAAATTCATTAATCTTAATAGGACTTTCTCTTTCTCCAGCAGAACCCATACCTCTGAATCCTCGGCTCCAGCGGAGGCTGCACTTGTGACGATGCCAAATCTCTCCTTCCTCTTCTTAAGTTTTTCATCATCCTCAACCTGTGAAACACAAAAAGTACCTTAACAAAACATCTATACAAGACATTAGTCTGTATGAAGTTCTTCTGAAATGAAAGGCTTTAAAAGTGATCATTTCCAGTGATGAACAGTGTAAGTGCAGTACTCTTTCCTAATGTTAGGATCATTTAGAAGGTAACAGAGAATGTTCTATGTGAAGTCTCAAAAGCAAAAAATATAAAACTAGTTGTTTTGGCAGCTTGATTTTAATAAAATGAGAAAGTTTTGAGTTCTGACACTTGTTTTAGAATACAATGACCTCTTATACATCAAGGAAAACTTGCAAAATTACAATCAGCATAGTACTTCAAGTGGTTATGTTTTACTTTTTACTTTTGATTACCAAAAGGAAAAATGCAAATTCACAGTTAAAAGGCAGAGGAAGAGAAAATACCAATGTTTTTCGCATGTTGCTTTAAAAAAATATTTTAGTGACCAAGATTTTTCTGAAATGTTAAAAAGGTACCTTTTTAGAAACTGAGGAGACATTCATGCCAAAACGTTCTGCTCTCTTCTTTAATACCTCAACATCAACCTAAAGGAGAGTGGTGTGTTTAAAAGTTATTTTGCATAGATAGAAATCAGTTATTAAATTCCAATTTCAAATTTACCTCCAAATTTGCAAGCAAATTACTTACACTTATTTTCGCTGAAGTTCCTAAACACAAAACAAAAAAAACATCACTGGGTGAACATAACCATTACATTTTCATTTATTAACCAAAGAATTTATTATTCAAAGAAAGAGAGACTGGGTGCCACAACAGTGGTCATACAGACAACACAAAGACAGAACAAGCACTGCTGTCTGACTGCAAATGACTGACATTTGAATAAATAAAGGTCTTATTTTACTGTTAAATGAATTTAATAAATTTACAATTCAGACAGTGAATAAATGGCCTATGTTCAGATATTTGTATTGACCACATTATCGGACTTTCTACAGAATTGGTTCAAAGTCAGAGTTGGAAACATCTTGGGGAAAAAAAAAAAAAAAAAAAAAAAAAAAACCCTTTTCACAAATTTTGTATGTATGCAAATTGTATAATATCCAAGGCACACATTTATAGTAACTGTGCAGTTAATTCTCATATTGTATTTTCAGAAAGTTTTGGAATATTTATTTTTCCTCTCCCCAGATTTGTCTCTACTGAAACAATAATAATTTAATAAGAAGGGTTACATTGACCTAATAAGATTTTGTTTACATCTACCTTGTAAATATAGTTTGCGCTATTTTTTTTACATAAAGTTCTCACAGGTAAATCAATAACAATTAAAATTAACAATATTTCAAGTGTAATTTATGACATTTGTTGCATTTTGAATCCAGTGTTTCTTTGTAAAACTTTATCATACTGACTTCAAAGTGAAGGATACATTAGTTTGAATATACATTGAACCAAACAGTTTCATAACATCAGTTGATAATTCAATATACTTTACTTTTGACAAAACATCCCATGTGTCGGTCATGACTGCACATTTTCAGTAATGACAGTAATGTGTTGTTAGCCACCACATCACATTAAAGAATTTTACCTTGCATACTAAAACACTACTAAAATACTAATGATTTGCATAACTGTACAAGAATTGTGTTTATTCTCCCCAAATAAATGATTATGTGTTCCCTTTTGTCACTACCAAAACAATGATGACATGTTTTGGTCATGACTGTTTTGGTAGTAACAGTTTTAGATATTTTTGAGCCTAGCTCAAAGATACTAATCAGCACATGGTTACCTAGCACAGTTCTGAACAGTTGTACACATAAAAACACATTTTTTTGGAATAATACCCGAAAAAGTTCATTTAATTGCAGAAAAAAAAAAAAAAAGTGTTTGGTAGTGACATTCCTTAAAGTTACACACAGATTTTCAGACTTTTGAACACATTTAACTCAAAATGATGGTTCCCATCTACAATGAAAGAGAGGCTATGAGAGGGAGGGACACAGGAATATTTCCTGATCAAAAATGTAGAAGTGTGGTTCAAATCAATCTCAGCCAATGGACTAACACATACACCGTTTCGGTAGTGACATGAAAATGTGGGACACTTTTTTTTTTTTTTTTTTTTTTTTTTTTTTTTTTTTTTTTTTTACATAAAAGTTTCATATTTTTTAACTTTTATAAATATTTAAAATATAACTTTAATAAATATTTTTTAAAATTAAGTTTAGGGGTTAGGGTTTGGGACAGCCACCTCCCAACTGAAAGTACCTAATAAATGATGATTTTATACATATTAAGCTTACATAAATATTAGTATTTTAAATATTGTGGGATTCAGTAGATAACAGAAGGTTCTTAGTTAACATCTAAAATTTGAATACTTATGTGTTTTTTGGTTGTGGGACAGCAGTTTGCACCAATTCTGTAGAATGGCCCAGTAATGAGAAAAAAAAAAAAAAAAAAACACTTCAAGTAAACATTACTCGGGATGGAATTTACAAAAGATAAGTATAAGCAATAAAATATTATAATATTTTATAAGTGTTACTTAAGAAAATTAAATATGTTTAAATAATTTATTAAAAGATTTAAATTAACCAAATTGAACATTAGTTATCAGACCAAATGTCAAACAACTGACTCTCCGCGTTCTGATGAATCACAAAGAAAATGAGAATTAAAACTGATTGGCTGTTTGAATGTCATGTCATACTTATTTTTAAGAAATGGTATGATGCCATTTCAATTGGATACTGTAAATAAAAGTGGACAATCAATGTGTGGAAGTAAAAGATGAATTATGTGGCACATATACTAATCATGGTCTTAACTTAAATAACAGCATCAACTTTTAACAAGAACTTGCATTACTTCATTTAAAAAAACAATAGCAGCAGTATTTAAAAAAAAAAAAAAACTCAGTGACATGTAGCATAAGGCCTCTTGTGAACACTTTTGAGGTTTACTCACCTTTTGAAGAGTCAGGTACTGGCAAACCAAACCTAATAAAACAAAAATAAGATATATGGATGCTTCAAAACAAACATCACACATACACAGGTTTGTACATCCATCTTTGTGAGGACATTCATCAGCATTATGCAATCCCCATTCCCTTATCCCAACCTTAACCATCAAAACGCTTAACCATCCCTAACCCTTACTAGGCTTGCAAGGGTTTGATTACATCGATTACATTACTTGCCAACCGCGGCACCGCCCCTTCTGTCTTTTTGCTTTTTTTATAGAAATAAAAAAACATTTAGTTTAATTGGACAACGGACACTACAAATATAAACAGAAAGCGTCTGCACTGCTTAATATACAGCACAAGCTGCAGAGTCGCAGCAGGAGTCAGAAGAGCTTTTTCACACTCCGCTTAACCCCGGGTTAACGTCGTTCTAAACACCGCTCTTAACCCCGGGTAAAGGAACGTTTCACACTTGTAATTTAGAAGCTGGGTTAGCACCGCTTTTTACCCAGGGTTATGAAACCCTGCTCCAGAGCAGGGATAGCACCGCTTTTACGGTATTAACTCCGCATTGCAGTGCCAAACTTGTACATTGTGAAACAATCCTGTGCTAGAATGTTACAACAGACAACCAATCGCGTGCTCATATTTGCTCATAAATGCGACAATTTGAGTGAAGAAGAGACCGTTTCATTACCTTTTATAGTCAGAGATGTTCATTAAGTATAAACTTGATAGTACAGTCAGCATTACATGGATGTGCAATGCTAGAGCTAGCCTATGTAAACAGATCTCGTGCGTTTATCCAATCAATGACACTGACACTGCAAATATGCAAATAAGAACGTTAACCCAGGGTTCATGAATCTACAATGTGAAACATCATCTTATGAATACCCAGGATTAATTGTTAACCCTGGGTAAATTATGAGCAGTGTGAAACCTGAGGCAAGATAACCCAGGATTCCGTTTACCCGGGATTTAGAATGACCCAGGGTTAACTTTGATGTGCAGTTGTGGCCTAATGTTTAGAGAGTCAGACTGGTAACTCCAAGGTTGCGGGTTCGATTCTCAATACCGGTAGGAAATGACTTAACCTAACCCCCAATCACTCCCCGGGTGACACGGCAAAATGGCTGCCCACCGCTCCGGGTGTGTGCGCGTGTCCAGAGTTTGCAGTGTGTGCGTTCACTACTCCTAATGTATGTGTACTAACTTGGATGGATCAAACGCAGAGGACAAATTCCGAGTATGGCTTACCATACCTGGCCTTCACATGTTACTTTCACTTTTAAACAGGGCCTAAAATTAAAACTCACAAAGCGCCAATGAGAGTAAAAATCGCCATTGGTCATTTCAATTTAAGCACAAGACAATGCGAAAGGGAACTCAATTCATTACTCGAGCACTGTGTAGAAAGTTTTGTGCGCACACATCCGAAGCGCAAGCTCAGAAAGCTGCGTCTCAGAAAGCACACAAATACTGAATTGAGCTGTTTCATGACTTCTTGCACTTGAACGGATCACAAAAAAAAATTGTCAAAAAAACATTGTGCATTCAGTACTACTGCTGCCTATACACACACAGTAGAATTTAAAAGTGGAAGTAAAAAGTGGGCGAGCATTCAAATCTTAAATCTTAACCCTCAAATAGCTCTTTAAAGGGGTGTCAGAAAGTGAGGACCAACCAAAAGATCCTCACTTTGTCCTCACAAAGATGGTCTAAAACTCAAACCAGTCTTCACAAAGATAACTATACAAGTACACACACACTTAAAATGTTTTGAAATGCTCAACAAATGGTTATGTAGATTTCTTTTTACATTCAAATACACAAGTGTGTGAAAGAATTGTTTTAACATATTGCTACATAAAAATTTAAAGCTTACGCAAGAAATATAAGCCACACCATAGTAAAGCAATTCTTCAAACAAAATACATTTTCATAATTCTTGAGTCTTGGACCCTCATTTAAAGACATTTTTCTCTTTAAAACAGGCAAACCTTGCTGCTCGCGCGGCCTTTTTTGTGTCCACACTCGGTGGAACATTGAAGCGCTCCGCTCTCTTCTGAAGCCTCTGCAATGAACAAAATTGTAATAGTTTAAACAAGAACACATTTAACATAAAATGCCTCATGACAATAATGTAAACAGCCACAGGAAGTAAGCCTGTAGTGATGTCCAGTTCATAAAAAAAAAAATCTCTCTTGAAAGACATCTCAGTGAACCAGCTGAAATGGTTCTCCAAATCAAAGTGAATGTGAATATATATATCTCTCTATTCATGATTGATTATTAGTTTAACAATTAATAATCAATCATGAATAATATATATATATATATATATATATATATATATATATATATATATATATATATATATATATATATATATATGTATGATCATTTAGAAAGCACAAGTAAATGATTAATAAACTATTTAAATGTACATTTATACATATTATTTAGACATGTAGTAATAGTTACTCAGTGTGTTAATAAGTGCTTTATTAGCACATATTCCTACTGTAATTCATGATTAATTCAGGCAGTTATAAAACATTTAGAAGTGGTCAGTTAACCATTTTTGTGAGCTCATCTAAAGTGAGGACTGTTTATGCTTCGTAGAGCTTTACAAAGGAGATTTAAAGGCTCAGCGATCATCTGCACTGCTGTTCTCTAATGTTTTAAAGTTAGTACTGAGGTAGTTTTGACACTGTGAAATATTTCATTATATTATTATTGTTTTATAAAAAATTTTTTTGTATTTTGGCACTCCCGTAATCCAGTGTTGGCACTGATAAATTTTTATTCAGCAATGTTTACACTTTACAGAAATTTATTTTTATATCAGATTGCAAAGGCGTAGTTTCGTTTTACTGCAGAGTTATGTATTCTAGAGATGTACAGGAATTTTTATTTTCTGTGACATTGCAGAGGTTTACTTTTAATTTTATATCAAGTTACCTGTAGTAAAGTTTCATTTTTTGCTTGAAATAAATATTTCTATGTTCTGGATTCTTTAATTCTCCTTCATAAAAGTTATATGAGGTATAAATAGTCCTCACTTTAGATGAGATCAAAAAAAATAGTTAACTGACTACTAAATGTTTTATAACTACCTGAATTAATCATGAATTACAGTAGGAATATGTGCTAATAAAGCATTTATTAACACACTGAGTAACTATTACTATATGCCTAAATAATAAGATGCATAAATGTACGTTTTTGAATAGTTTATTAATCATTTACTTACACTTTCTAAATGATCTTATGAACTACTGACAACTCCTAAATAACTGGTTTGTAAATAATGTATTACATAATTTAGAAATGATAAATTGATCATTAATACAATAATTAAACACATTATAGATATGCTTATAAATGAAGAACAAAGCATTTATAGCTATATTTATAACTGCTTACTAATGTCTATTAATGCTTTATAAATTATGAATTGACTATTTACTAATGCTTAACTAATGCTTCATTGCGTGAGTTATTACTCATTTTTCTTGTTACCCATTTTTCAAATAATATTATTTTATTTCAGCTTTATTTCAATGAACAGAAATGTTTTTAACTGTTTTAGTGAACTATAACCCTGCTGTAAAGTCTAAACTCTCACGGTGAGAATATTTAAACATTTGTGGTGATGTATTTTTGATTACCACTGTATGTGGTTTCAGTTATTTAATACTTTAATGACACATTCATGGTATTCCACATAAGAAAGCAAGTATTACAGGTTTGAAATTACATTCTTCATTCGTTGTGAGCTAACACTTTAAGATTGTTAAAATCGCATTAAATGATATATAAAAGATCCATTAGATTATTACCTCACCAACTGCAGCAGGAGGGCTCATCTTGACCAGTTTTTTCTCAGTCACCCTGAAATCATGAGCACAATAAACAAACTGTTTCAAAATGTGTTAACAATAAGCCTCCAACAAAGCTAAAGGTTGCCCTTTCAAAAAAAGCACTCTAGTGATAAAATACTACAGTTTCTCCTTTGGCACCACAGTTCTCCATTGTTGTTTTGAGATTACAGTAACTTCACTAAATGGCAGCACCAATCAAAAAAGAAAACCCTTTAGGGACAAAGATAACAGTTGAAGTCAGGGGTTTTCAGCTGTCAGCGTGCAGCACCCAATTCAGTTCTCCCGCATCTTACGTATCAAAATGCCTGACTTGACAAGTATTGACATAAAAACAATTGGCTAGGTCTTTAGTGAAGGTAAACATTTGGGAGAATAGCAGATGTGCATGTATGTTGGATCTGCGCATTCGGTCTTAAAGTGACAGCAGCTTAATAAACCTGCTGCAGTTTTTATTTTTTTTGGAGCACAAAAAGTATAAAACTTAAGGTTGAACCACTGTAGTCACATGGACTATTTTAATGATGTCTTTACTACCTTTCTGGGCCTTGAAAGTGGTATTTGCGTTGCTATCTATGGGGGAACAGAAACCTCTCAGATTTCATCAAAAATATCTTAATTTGTGTTCCGAAGATGAACAAAGGTCTTACGGGTTTAGAATGACATGAGGGTGAGTAATTAATGACAAATTTTATTTTTGGGTGAACTAAAATTAACTTAAATGTTAATCCAACAACAAAAGAAAAAGAAAAGAAAGAAAGAAAGAAAGAAAGAAAGAAAAAAAAAAATCACTCGATTTGTTACTTCTTTTATTACCGATTGGTTGCTTAAATAATTGCTTAAAGGATTAGCTCACTTCAGAATTCATATTTCCTGATAATTTACTCACCCACGTCATCCAACATGTTTATGTCTTTCTTTCTTCAGTCAAAAAGAAATTAAGGTCTTAACATTCCAGGATTTCTCTCTATATAGTGGTTTTCAATGACTATCAACAGGTCGAAGGTCCAAATTGCAGTTTCAGTGCAGCTTCAAAGGGCTCTACACGATTCCAGCCGAGGAATAAGGGTCTTATCTAATGAAATGATCAGTCATTTTCTAAAAAAAAGAAATAACTTATATACTTTAACCACAAAAAAAAAATTTTGTGTATATATATATATATATATTAAAAAACTAAACAAAAAAATGAATTTTACTAGAACTTCTGAAAAAATATGAATTGCTGCAGCCTATTTAAAAATGTTTGAAAATGAATTATTTTTATAAATTCGTTTTGATAAATTCATAAATACTTCAAATGTTTAATCACTGGATGAATCGTTTTTGAACGAATCTTTTGAATGAATGATTCAATGACGAATACATTTTTTAACAGTCACTTGTCGCCACCTACTGGTGTAACGATGTAATCGATACAATCTTTATTTGAAGTGCCAAGTTACTTTAAAAAAAAAGGTGCGTAATTTGTTCTGTTCACATGCTCATCAGATGTCTGATTGTCTACAATGATCAGCGCTTCAAAAACATGTTGTAAATAGACATCAATGACGCTCTTCACAGAGCGCTTACACAGATACACACGGGAGCGTTTGAAAGCAGCCGTCTATCAGCAGACCGGTCAAAGCGCTTTCAAATTCAAACACTCCCGTGCGTTGATCATTGTAGCCAATCACAGACATATCTGATGAGCTTGTGAACACAATGGCCAATCGGAGGTGTTCACGAATCCACTCAACAGCGCTCAAAGCGTCACAGTTTTAAAATTTCAGTACCGACTTGTCAAAAGTACAGATTCTGGTAACAACACTAATCAGAAGGGATGCCCACTGTCTTTGAAAAAATCTGGTTTAAGTGGCTAATTGCAAAATTAGCTTTATGTTAGCCTGACACAAATGTTGTACAACATTTGCTGATGTATTAAGGAAGACATCTTTAATTAGAAATGTAAAAAAAAAAAAAGACATACGTTTCAGGTGGACTAAACTCCTCTTTCTGGTCAGCGCTCTCTTCTTTGGCAAAGGACTCCTAAAACACATGTGAAGTATGTTATGTTAAGCAAAGCAATCACTATGACTGTGTTTGTACCATCTGGAACTTTACACAAGAAACATTATTTGTCGATTTACACTTAGTATTAAAACCCATCTCAGGTGATCTGATGGGCCCAAACCTTTGTGATCTGATTAATGAGAAACAAAGAGCGGCAGTGAGAGATGCATGTCACCACGCAGCTTTATAGTGTAAACTCTGATTTGTTTTGATGCTTCCTGATCAGCAAAGTACCACCTACTCACCTGTCAATCATCCACCGCCCTCTGTTGTTCTTAAAAATAAAACTATATGTGCAGTTTGTCAAGAAAACTAGGTCTGGGCAATATGATGAAATATCTTGCGGTGTGTCCCGCCATATGTAAATATAGCCATGTTAGAGCAATAAAGAAAGATTCATGAATGGCAAAAAGAATGGGATGTGCCTGATGTTAAAAGTTGATGTTATAAAGGGCAATAAGCTTTGGGAAAAAAAAAAAAAAAAAAAAACTTAATGTAGTATTTAGTATACTTAATGTCAAAAATTTGGACACGGTAAGATTTTTAATGTTTTTAAAAGAAGTTTCGTCTGCTCACCAAGGCTGCATTTATTTAATTAAAAATACAGTAAAATCAGTAATATTGTGAAATATTACTACAATTTAAAATTTTCTGTTTGAATATATTTTATAAAGTAATTTATTCCTGTGATCAAAACTGAATTTTCAGCATCATTACTCCAGTCTTCAGTGTCACATGATCCTTCAGAAATCATTCTAATATGATGATCTGCTGCTCAAGAAACATTTGTGTACAATTGTACAAAATATTTGTGTACAATATTTTTTTTTTCCAGGATTCTTTGATGAATAGAAAGTTCAAAAGAACAGCATTTATTTGAAATATAATCTTTTGTAACATTATAAATGTCTTTACTGTCACTTTTGATCAATTTAATGCATCCTTGCTGAATAAAAGTATTAATTTCTTTAATTTCTTTTCAAAAAAATTTAAATAAAATTTCTTACTGACCCCAAACTTTTGAACAGTAGTGTATAATGTTACAAAAGCTTTGTATTTCAGATAAATGCTGTTCTTTTGAACTTTCTATTCATCAAGGAATCCTGAAAAAAAAAAGTACACAACTGTTTTCAACATTGATAATAATCATAAATGTTTCTTGAGCAGCAGATCATCATATTAGAATGATTTCTGAAAGATCATGTGACACTGAAGACTGGAGTAATGATGCTGAAAATTCAGCTTTGATCACAGGAATAAATTCCTTTATAAAACATTCAAACAGAAAACAGTTATTTTAAATTGTAATAATATTTCACAATATTACTGGTTTTACTCTATTTTTAATTAAATAAATGCAGCCTTGGTGAGCAGACGAAACTTCTTTTAAAAACATTAAAAATCCTGGTTGACTGGTAATATATATCCAAGTGAAACAGCTTCTTGAACAAGAATAAAATGAAGGACAGGACAGGATATTCAGGAAATCGAGTGGATGGTTGGATGTTTGTGGTTTGCGACTGGTCGATCTAATGTGAGTGACAGTTATTTTGGTTTTTAGATTACTAGGCACACAAATTTAAACTAAAAATAACAATGTGCACGGATTAATCATTTATAATAAATACTGCAATATCCCAAAATTACAATCAATTATTTTGATTTCATAGTGACTTTAAATGAGTCGACACCCCCAGTGATTGTTATAAAATATGCGCCTCGTCCAATAGGCAAAGTGGAGGTGTTGCTTAAATTTCTAGTCATATTCTCAGTGTTACTCAGAGGTTTCAAGTACAGTTCTTCTGAAGTGATGGTGCTTTATATTACGTTATCTAGTGTGAACAATTGACATTTGTACTGGCTACTGCACACACACAGACTTTATCAAAGAGTTGAGTCTGACTGACAAAAATTAATGCATGTAATCATACCTGGTGAGGCAACTACAGGGAAAACTGTGCGCTTTTTTCATACTTTGTTCCATATGTGATTTATTAACACACAGTAAGTGACAGTGAGTGATGCATGCAGTCATGAAATCAGAGACCCTATCCTCGAAATCTGTTCACGGCCACTTGTGATCAGCCAAGACAGATCTTAATACCAAGTGTAAACTGGATGAGCACTTCAGAGTGTACACACACAATGCATTGCTATTAAATAAAATAACACTGGAGCTACTAAATTCAGTGTGCAGCGATTTTACCATTTGCCTTGAGAACACTATGGAAATGCATTACATCCAAGATATCTTACCTCACCCTCACCATCACCATCACCATCACCATACACTCCCAGAACTTCCTCTTCATTCACTTCTTCTATAAAAAAAAACAAAAAAACAACATTTTAAATGTTAAAGCTGCAGTCCGCAAGTTTTGCCTCTTTGTTGCCATCTCTGTTAGAAACCTACAATTGCAGTTATTTTGCGGCATTATCATCTTTACGTGGGTTGTGCACTGACACGGCTCCTCAGAGGAGAATGTTTGGCTGTCAGTCACCGCACCAGCGGACACTGTACTTCAGAATCATGGAAGTATGACCAAAATAAGAATTTTCACTAGAAAAATGTCATCTGAACAAGTAACAAATTTGCCACTTTTGTTCTGACCAACTGAGGGAAAAAAAAAACATTACAATAAATCGCACTACCAATGGTGATTAAATCTAACGATCGCTTAGCTCGGATCACATCAAACCGTGCAAATTATTATTATTGTTATACTTTCTCAAATTGTTAATGTTAACAACATCAGCAGTGCGTGACTACATGTATTTAGTGTGTGTTAGCGTTACCTTTAGATTTAAATTTCTGTACAGTCTAATCAATCCGCCATCAAAATGAAAAGTTACTCCACTGCTGTGAGAAAAGGCTATAAATGATCCTGGGACTCGTTCTTTATGTAAACAGATGTGACGTAACGGCGCAAAGACGAATAGCTGCATGCTCGAATTTCCCGCGGAAACCCACCAGTACCACTCAAATTGGAAAACATTATTACAAGATTACTGTTGTGAATTAGGCTAAGGTAAGGGGATAGTTTTGAACACTGGCTGGTTATGTACTTGCTCAAATTGATTTTGGATAACTTTTAACCAAAAAAAGTTACAGACTGCAGCTTTAGACAAGCAGGGTTTAAAATTAACACCCGCCAACCTGCCAATTGCAGGTGAAAATAAATCATGGCAGGTCATGCATATAAACTCACTATCCAATCTGGTGTACGGTAAATTATGATTCATAAATTAATTCCGACCACTTTGAGCCAGGATTAGCAAAACATTAGCAACATAAAGCGTAAAGAGGGCCGCACAATGTGATAAGTGTGTAACCGTCTTCTATGATTTACATTCACATTTATCAAGAGAAAAAGGAGTAAAATAAGTATTACAGTATGAAGGTCAAAAAAATTGTTAACTTGACTATGATGCCTGTTGTTACAGATTACACTTTAATATGAGACATCTAAGAACATAATTGTAATGAGATCTGACCATGAAGTAAAATATATTGCATTAGAAAACACATACCATGCTCTTCCAGGTAAGCCTGCAGCCGGGCAATCAGATCTGCTTTATTTCCTTTGGCATCCAGCCCTCGAGCAGTACATTCTAGCTTCAGCTCAGCCAACTGAGGAGATTATATCATTTTCAATGACTGGAGTGACATTTATCAACCACAAATAACACATCTGCTGTATCAGAACCAATGCTTTGTGAGTCCATAAAAAGCTGGCATCTGAACAAACATGGCTACTTCTATATTTATAAAGTCTTAACAAACTAAACTGAATGCAATATGAAATTTCTACTTTTCTAGAAAGAAAGAATAAAAGAAAAAACAGGCAGAGAGAAAGAGACAGAAAGACAGAATGAGACAAAGACTTTTTTCACGGTGTCGTTTAATTTAAGACTGAAATTTATAGATGAAGAAAGTGAAAGACCAATAAATGAAACATGTCAACTACGACATTTAATAACAAAACAAGTGATCCTAATATATTAGCTCGTGATACAGTAGGCGGTGTCAAATTCTAACGAGCTTATCTCAGTAAACAACAGTTTAGGTTATGGCCAACACGTTGTTTAAGCCCAAAAATGCTGTTTAGGAAAGCAGCTGACTGGGTGTTGGTGGACTATGATGGTCAAAAAAAAAAACGTTGACTATGAAGCCTATTGTTACAACTCACTTTTTTTTTAGATATACAGGCACTGTTAAGGAAAGAAGAACGTGTGCTGTTGGGTTTTATATATATTAATTAATAAACCACTGCAAGAGTAGACTGTAGTATCTGAATGGTGGGGGAACAACGTAAAAGTCGCGTTTTTAGATGAGTCTTAAAGACTGAGCTAAAATGCTGTTTAGGTAAACGTACTTATGTTTTAAAGCGAAGGCAAATAACGAAAGAAACACAGAGACTAAAGTCAAAACGCTGTCTGTCTATAGGAAGCTCGCTGGATTTCAAGAAACAGAAATGCTGAATGAACCTAGAAACGTTAAGTCTATTATTACTTAATCATCACAATTCAACTAAGCACATCTTACTGTTACAGTCATATCCAAACACAAAGTAGAAAGTTAAACTATCCTTTGTACTAGTCTCTTACCTTGAGTTTATGCAGCTCCACGACTTCCGCCATTTTCTTGAAGAGGTTTGTATTTGGAAATCTGCTTCCTTCCGGTTTTAACGTGATTAATTTTGCGCTGCAGCGCCACCGGGCGGTCAGGATACTGGGACAAAGCTTAATGTTGAACTTTAGTTAAAGTGATAGTTCACCCAAAAATGAAAATTCTGTCATCACTTACTCACTCTCAAGTTGTTCCAAACATGTATGAATTACTTTCTTCTGCTGAACACAGAAGAAGATGTTTTGAAGAATGACGATAACCAAATAGTTGAAAAGCCCCACTGACTTCCATAGTATTTTTTTTACATACTAAGGAAGTCAATGGATCATTTACACTGAATCAGCATTGAATTAAATTGAGCTAAATAATGACAATGTTGTCTTCTATAGAGCTGCTTTGTTTCATGATTGATTATTACTGTGAAGCTGCTTTGAAACAATAATCTGTATTAAGCGCTGTATAAATGACTTGACTCTTCACAGAGCGTGCGCACAAATACACATTAAAACAGCAGTCTAATTTATCAGCAGGTAATGATGGATGTAAATCAAAATTATGACATGCTATATCACTAAAAAGTCAATTGTGGTTAAATGTCATTGTATGTTTTTCTGAAAGCTGAATAAAAAAAGTCAATTATGACAAAAAGTCATGATATATGAGATTTTTAATCTCATAGTCGACTTTTCAACTTCATAATCAAAAGTTCATAAGTATTTTATAATCATTACAATGTCATAATTTCAACTTTATCTCATAATTTCAACTTTTTATATCAGAATTATAATATGAAAATCAAAAATTATGGTGGAGTATTTCAACTTAATATGTCAATTATTAGTATGTCATATTTTCGACTTTATCTCATAATTTCAACTTTTTACATCATAGTTATGATATAAAAGTCAAAATTAGGGCATAGTATGCCATCATTTCGACTTACGTCATAATGATTACACATGTCATATAATTTTGATTTTAACGCATAATTTCAATAATTTATGTCACAATTATGATATAAAAGTCAAAAATTAGGGCGTAGTATTCATAATTTCGACTTAATATGTCAATTGTTACTTAGTATGAATAATTTTGATTATCTCATAATTTCAACTTTTTACGTCATAATTATGATATAAAAGTCAAAATTAGGGCATGTATGCCATCATTTCGACTTAATACATCATAATGATTACATATGTCATATAATTTTGATTTTATCTCATAATTTCAATCCTTTATGTCACAAGTATAATAAAAAAGTCAAAAATTAGGGCGTAGTATTCATAATTTCGACTTAATATGCTAACTGTTACTTAGTATGAATCATTTTGGGCGGAGTATTTCAACTTAATATATGTCACTTACTGCTTAATATGTTATTTTCGACTTTATCTCATAATTTAAACTTTTTACATCTTGATTATGATATAAAAGTCAAAATTAGGGAATAGTATGCCATAATTTCGACTTAATACGTCATAATTATTACATATGTCATAATTTAGATTTATCTCATAATTTCAACGTTTTACGTCATAATTATGATATAAAAGTCAAAAATAGGGTGTAGTAATTGTCACAATTTCGACTTAATATATCATAGTTGTGACTTATTATTTTTTTATGATTTTTTTCTGAAGTGTACGAAATGAACTTCCATAGGAACAGAGTCAACCAAATTTGTTTTGCATTATTGTAGTTTGAACTGATGATGCTCGTGCGTTCGTTTGCAGCCCAGCAGAACCGTGAAGAGGGCAGTTATTTTTCTCGCTCAGTTCATTGGTTACACACAAGATGAGCTCTTTTAAGTGTGGTCGGTTTTTACGTAATGTGGGAGGTCTTTGTTGTTTCACTCAGTTCATTGGTTTACGGTAGGCTGACGTTTCTTCTTTTGGTCGGAGGGCGGGGCCTGTTTTTTGTGCTTTGTCGCGAGGGCGTGTTGTTTGAAACGCGGGAATTGGCGGTATTGATGTTAAGTTGTGATGACTTTCGATCGCCTGTTTTTTTTTTTTTTTACGTATTAAATAAACGATTTTAATGTTTTTGATCTCCGTTGTGCACTAAAAGTACTCTCGCCAACACATCTGTTGTTTTAAATAGATTTAGAGTGGAAGTTTCCCCGGAAAAGGGGGAGTTTGACATGGAGTCCTTTCAGAAAGTGGAAAAGATTGGAGAGGGGACATACGGGGTGGTTTATAAAGCCAAGAATAAAGTCACTGGAGAGACTGTCGCGCTGAAGAAAATTCGATTAGACACGTAAGTGTTTTTTCATTTGTTTTTGTGTAGTCGAGAAGCCATTCAGATTTAAATAACTCGCGTCACACTCTAAACTGTATATTTTATGTTTATGAATGGTAAAACGGATCGCTTCCGTGATTTACGAGTACAAATGCTTTTAAAAACAAGTTCACCTCTTAGAGAGACGATCTGTCAAAGCTGTTGCACTGGATATTTAAAACACTTAAATGTTCAAGCAGAAAATGGTAACACTTTTTACAAAGTTTCACTTTGTTAACATTAGTTAATGTCATGAAAAATTAATGAGCCTTTTTACTGAAGTTGTTAATATAGGTTCATAAATGTAGTGCTGTTCATTGTTAATTCATGTTTGTTTATAATGCATTAACAATGTTAATATACACAGATCAGGCATAACATTATGACCACCTTCCTACTATTGTGTTGGTC
Source organism: Hypophthalmichthys molitrix (assembly GCA_037950675.1). Lineage (NCBI taxonomy): Eukaryota > Metazoa > Chordata > Actinopteri > Cypriniformes > Xenocyprididae > Hypophthalmichthys > Hypophthalmichthys molitrix. The sequence continues at coordinate 5,093,554 of CM075502.1, forward strand.
CCCCTTTTGCTGCCAAAACAGCCCTGACCCGTTGAGGCATGGACTCCACTAGACCCCTGAAGGTGTGCTGTGGTATCTGACACCAAGATGTTGGCAGCAGATCCTTTAAGTCCTGTAAGTTTTGAGGTGGAGCCTCCATGGATCGGCCTAGTTTGTTCAGCAAAGCCACAGATGCTCGATTGGATTGAGATCTGGAGAATTTGGAGGCCAAGTCAACACCTCAAACTCGTTGTTGTGCTCCTCAAACCTTTCCTGAACCATTTTTGCTTTGTGGCAGGGCGTATTATCCTGCTAAAAAGAGGCCACAGCCACCAAGGAATGCCGTTTCCATGAAAGGGTGTACATGGTCTGCAACAATGCTTAGGTAGGTGGTACGTGTCAAAGTAACATCCACATGGATGGCAGGACCCAAGGTTTCCCAGCAGAACATTGCCCAAAGCATCACACTGCCTCCGCCGGCTTGCCTTCTTCCCATAGTGCATCCTGGTGCCATGTGTTCCTCAGGTAATCGACGCACACGCACCCGGCCATCCACGTGATGTAAATGAAAACGTGATTCATCAGACCAGGCCACCTTCTTCCATTGCTCTGTGGTCCAGTTTTGATGCTCACATGTCCAATGTTGGCTCTTTCGGCGGTGGACAGGGGTCAGCATGGGCACCCTGACTGGTCTGCGGCTATGCAGCCCCATACGCAACAAACTGTGATGCACTGTGTATTCTAACACCTTTCTATCAGAACCAGCATTAACTTCTTGAGCAATTTGAGCTACAGTAGCTTGTCTGTTGGGTCGGACCACACGGGCCAGCCTTTGCTCCCCACAAGCATCAATGAACCTTGGCCACCCATGAACCTGTCGCCGGTTCACCACTGTTCCTTCCTTGGACCACTTTTGATAGATACTGACCGCTGCAGACCGGGAACATCCCACAAGAGCTGCAGTTTTGGAGATGCTCTGACCCAATCGTCTAGCCATCACAATTTAGCTCTTGTCAAACTCGCTTCTAACACATCAATTTTGAGGACAAAATGTTCACTTGCTGCCTAATATATCCCACCCACTAACAGGTGCCGTGATGAAGAGATAACTTCACCTGTCAGTGCTCATAATGTTATGCCTGATCAGTGTATACAACTCGAAATTTGTGTGTGTGGAAATTAACATTAACCTAAATTGATAAATGCTATATTGCTCATTGCTGCTTCGTGATACCTGATTTAACTAATCTTAAAGGGATAGTTTACCCAAAAATGAAAATGATCCCATAATTTACTCACCCTCAAGCCATCCTAGGTGTATGAGTGTTTTCTTTCAGCCAAACTTGGAGTTATGTTAAAGAATATCCTGGCTCTTCTTAGCTTTATAATTGGAGTGAATGGTACCTTAGATTTTGAACCCCAAAAAAGTGCATCCATCCATCATAAAAGTAATCCATACGGCTCCAGGGGGTTAATAAATTCTGAAGTGAAATGATGCGTTTTTGTAAGACAAATATCCATATTTATAACTTTATAAACTATAATCACTGGCTTCCGGTAACAGGCGTACACGAGTCTAGTTCCAGCGGGAGAGTGACCCCTGACCCGACGCATGATGTAGGAGTAGCATAAACTTAGGTGAGAATAGACGCCTCTCGCAGTTCAAACAAGTAGGGCTGGGCAACAAACTCAAGCTCCTCTTCTCTTTTATTTGTGACCGGTGTTTTGTTTTGCTCTATCCTCTGGATTCCCTCTTTTTGGGGGCTTTAAAATCTAAGGTACCCTTCACTCCCATTATAAAGCTTGGAAGAGCCAGGATTTTTTTTAATATAACTCTGATTGTGTTCGTCTGAACGAATATAGTCATATACACCTAGGATGGCTTGAGGGTGAGTAAATCATGGGATAATTTTCATTTTTGGGTGAACTATCCCTTTAACTAATATAACGTTTTCATAGGCTGTTGGATGATGAGGTACACTAGTCATATAAACAGATGTTTGTCTTATTTGTTGGATGTGTTTGAGTGACATGATTATTTGTTTGGTTTCAGGGAAACTGAAGGTGTTCCCAGCACTGCCATACGTGAGATCTCTCTGCTAAAAGAGCTCAATCACCCAAACATAGTCAAGTATGAGCAATATCTAAACCCTTAGTCCTATTCATAATTTTAACTAGTGCATAACTAGTCCTGTGTTCACATCATAATGTAGAGTAAACAAACTTCTCACAGTCTCACAGTGGCTGTTTTCTCGCCCACAGATTGCGTGATGTGATACACACAGAAAATAAGCTTTACTTGGTGTTTGAATTTCTTCACCAAGACCTGAAGAGGTTTATGGACTCATCCTCTGTTTCTGGCATATCTTTGCCACTCGTGAAGGTGAGTTTACACTGCAAGTCTTAATGCACAGATCTGACCTTTTGACCATATCAGATTTTTTTTTTTAATATTTTTTGTCCCGCCTATTTACATTCCCTTTAGACACGACTGGTAGCTGATATCTGTGTTTACCTTAATCCCTGCCCAAAATGTTGTTGATGATCACTTTACTATGCAACATGGTTGACACTCAGATACTGAATGGCCATACTAAAATAATTTATATAATTCACGTCAGGTGACCATGATTATTTGCCAGCATAGATTAGTTAAAAGCTGTCATGCATGTGTGCATTGCAAAATCTGACTGAACGGATATAGACCTGGGGTCTGTTCTTCGTACCTCGCTTAATACATCTGAGATGATTTGACAGATGCTAGATCTTCCAATCGTGATAACTGATCTCTGGCTAATCTGGTTATTCAAACAAATTTGTGGATTGGATTAAAATATCAAGATTAAGTTGTCTGAGATAACTGCGCGTTCTTGTGTTCCTTGAAAAGGGCAGCCGTATCGCTACTCGAAACCACGATCAGCAATGCAGCGATTGGCTGGCGGGAAGACGGCAACGTAATGACATCATATAATTAGAAATGACACCTGACGAAAAACTTGACGAATTTCTGGACCTTTATGATGAAACAGCCAAGCGAACAAAATGACAGAACGACATAAATGTTATAATAGATAAATGAAATGTGCACTGTTTTTTATTTTTTACATGATTCCCAATTATTTAGATTCACAAGCATTTTTATAGTCGTTACATTTTTATTTCAGTGTTGTAATTCGCAATTCATTTAATTTTATCTTTGAAGCAGATTTGTTACATGACAGCGTTAATTAAAGTTTTAATTAAAAATTAATTAAAGTCAAGATCAAGTTATCTGCATCTCCTGTGCTGCATCAAGCCACTCCCATAATAGCGTCACCATTCAAATTAATACACGCCTCAGAATAACTGATCAGCATATTAGAATGTTTTATGAAGGATCATGTGACACTGAAGACTGGAGTAATGATGCTGAAAATTCAGCTTTGATCACCGGAATAAATTACTTTATAAAATATATTCAAACAGAAAACAGTTAATTTAAATTTTAATAATATTTCACAATATTACTGTTTTTACTATATTTTTAATTAAATAAATGCAGCCTTGGTGAGCAGATGAAACTTATTTTAAAAACATTAAAAATCTTACCGTGTCCAAACTTTTGACTGGTAGTGTACATGTATAAAATGCCTTTTTATCAATTTTCAATTTTCTTGTTTTGTTTGTTATTATTCTTTTTAATTATAGCCCTACTAATGTCTAATTAAAACGTCTACAAATTTATAAAACTGATACGAGATCAGGTAAAACCTATAGACTTGATTCATGGGTTCACAGAGATCATCGCCCCCCAGTGGTGAACCATTGAAATTTCAAAAAGTTTCCAAACACTTATGACATAACAAAGCCTCCTTTACTGAAATCATGTGACTTTGGCAGTTTGATACATGCTCCGAACCACTGATTCGAAACAAAAGATTCGTAAAGCTTCATGAAGCAGTGTTTTGAAATTGCCCATCAGTAGAAATTGTTGAATAAATTCGTTTTGTTTTTTTGGCACACAAAGTATTCTCGTCGCTTCATAACATTAAGGTTGAACCACTGTAGTCACATGAAATGTTTTAAATATGTCTTTAGTAGCTTTCTGCGCATTGAAAGTACTCGCCGGTTATGGTAAGGGGCATTGCATTTCTGACAAACACTCTTAAGAAGTAGACTAATCACAACAGACTGGAGCTGGCTGACCAATCAGAGCAAACTGTGCTTTTTGGAAGGCAGGTTTTAACAGCATTCAGACAGAGGGTGTAAACAGGTACTGCAACAATGTTAATTACAAAAAAAATGAGCTTTTTGAACATTAAATGATGTAACCGTATTCTAGTTGATCCCATAAACAAAATTATGAACTTGAGCATAATAGGAGGCCTTGAAGCAGAATTAAGCAAAATTTGTTTATATTAAAATTGTGCTCTAGAGGTCAGTTTTGTGTGGGATGTGCCGCATGACCGCCCCAATGCCACATTTTTGCACGTGTGAAGGGGTCTGTTTTACATGAAAATTGTTACAGAGGTTAAATACAAAGCCATGTTTACAAAATAAATAATAGTTTTGGAACCAAATGTTACATCGTGAATATGTGGAAATATTTGGATTCATGCACAAATCTGCGTGGACACAAAAATCTGACTGCACGTGGATGGTGTGGCGTAGATACAAAATTGTCACATGGACCTTCTGCAAGGAAAGGATGTTTGTGAATTAGACTGGTTGGTCTTTTCTTGCAGAAATGTTTTAACTTGTGGGTTTCAGTTTTTATCTCTCCTCGTATTCAACTTAAACACAATTTGTGCTTGTTAGTAGGCCTGTCGCGATAGTCGATATATCGACTTATCGCACGATATATGGACATGACCTCGATAATTTTTGGTGACACGATATATTGCCCATTATGTTTACACAAAAATAAATGTCACCGACATTTTGCAGATCGTGCTGCCTCTGTAGGTAGCTCCTTCATTCACAGAGCTGACATCGACAGGCGGAAAAATGCGCCATTCGAGTCGTCATAGTGTTTTCCTGACAACTACAGACAGTTTGAAAGATTAAGTGCAAATGCACTCAGTTTCCGCAATCCACTGGTGCAAATATAAACATGACAGCGTGAAATGGTGCACGCTCACAGCTAGTTTCACACAGGACGCGGCAGTCGTGAGTGTCTAGTTTGTTTTCATAGAGAACGCGTTTTTGCATTCCACTGCGCCGTTTTTCCATGGAAACGTGTTTGTTTGACTGTTGCACTCGCGTCTTTCGCAGTTAAAAGAAGTTTTTCAAACATACTTCTAGAAAAACAGATACCTCAACAGGTCATATCTGACAGCTAAATCTGTGTCTTTGTTCATATGGACATCTGACAGAAGCATGCACTCATACATTACTGAGAAAATAAGGTCAGGGAAAAACTTGTAGATGGAAAATCTCCATATAAATGCCATTTGTCGCATAAAATGGTCTTAAAATGACAATAATAACGCATATCACAATTATTTCTGGGGCAATATATCGCACAACAAAAAATAGTTATCGTGACAGGCCTACTTGTTAGACAAGATAAGGCATATCAAGTTTATTTGTATAGCTCATTTCCTACATGCTGGTAATTTGGTTTCACTTTAAGTTTGTTTAGGATTGGTGTTTATAATGTTGTGTTAATGATAAATGACACCATGATTTGTTTATTTTATACTTTTATTTTTCTTGTTCTTTGAGGAGTGAGGGGAGCTAAAATGCATATTTATAGTGTTTGTAGACATTTAGTTTTATTTACCGGTATTTTTCGTTATTCCTGAATATAATAAAAAATGTGACTTATAAGGCCTTTTTACACCTGGTCACTTAATGCGTTTTCTCTGATTGGATAGGTATCTGATTGTGAAAAGACCAGATGTAAATGCCCTCCATTCGAGACTGATTTAAATCTGATCGCTCAAATCACTTCAGGAGGTGGTCTGGGACGCATTCCAGACGAAATTGCACAATTGTAAATGCATCTGATTGTTGAAACCACATATGTAAATTCCCAAAGTGGTGAAAAATAAATGTGTGAGCGTGTTATAGTCTATATGACATGTTATAGACCAATATGACAGCGCTCTGCAGCATACATCGCCATAGCTGAGAATCTCATTAGCAAACTGACGTGCAAACTGCCGCAAATTAAATTTAAAGTTCGACATCGCAGACGCTCAACACACAATCATCTTCATTAAAAGTAGTGAGACTTAAGGATTGCATTGACGTGATATTCGTTGATGTGAACTCTGTTGAATTTGCATATAGTGTGGGAATTGAAGATCATCCGAGTTTTAACAAATTAGATAGCTATTCGATCAGTAAAAATGCATGAAGTGACCAGGTGTAAATAGGCCCATACACTGATGTGACTTGTCTGGGGTTTTTTCTCTCTCAACAATGAAAGTTTGTCCTGGTGTGACTTATATTTGGGTGTGACGTATTATTATTAGGCTTACAATGCTTTTGGGAAATGCAGCCCACAACTGTTAAACATCTGAGAAGGTGTGGTAATAATGTGGGGAATAATGTGTCTAATGTCTGTCTGTTTGTTCAGAGTTACCTGTTCCAGTTGCTCCAGGGATTGGCCTTCTGTCACTCCCATCGGGTTCTTCACAGGGATCTCAAACCCCAGAATCTCCTGATCAATGCTCAGGGCGAGATCAAACTGGCTGACTTCGGTTTGGCCAGAGCATTTGGTGTACCTGTACGGACTTATACACATGAGGTGAGAGGCAGAAACATTGCCCTAGAGCAGTGGTTCCCAAAGTGGGGGTCGCGAGATGATTTCCAGAAATCAAAAAAAAAAACCATGCAAATAAAAAAGCCATCAAACTTTTGATTTTCCTTCCCCTCGACCGTGACTCCTGAGGTGATTACAACAGATTAACAACATATTAGCAACAGCATCAGTTGCAGCAGGTCAATTTACAACACCATGTTAAACATTCAAACATGTGCACATAGGTAATTCTTTAGGCTTTAAGCTTTAAGCAACTGATCCATGGCTGTATATCACAAACACAACATTTACTTATTTTTATTTTAAATCCAAAAGTTGTTACTGAACATGGCGTGTCAGCATGCGATTCTCTTAGATGTCTATTACATTTAAACGTTTTATTAATTTCATTACTTTATATTTATATTTACATTATGTTGCTCACGCAAGTGGCAAAACATTTAAACATAAGCTTTATGTTAAAATCAAATTAAAAACAAAACTTAAAATAGACAAAAACAGCCGACTCTCACCTTTTCTTTCCTTTTAAATCTTTTTACAAGACATCCCTCAGGTCATAAAGAACTTTGTTTTTCCACCTTCACGAAGAGACGAGTGCTTTTATGTCTCCTTGTTCACCTAAATGCCTGGTAAGGTGCCATTTTCCTTGCTTTACCCGAAGCAAAAAAGCCATGTGTAAACGGTGTAACAGAGACTTTTAAATAAACATGTATTGACGTGAAAAAAATAGTAATTTCACCATAGATGCATATAATTTAATGCGCACAATGCGCTATCGTTTTAATTCAGCGCTGACTCGAAAAAATTGAAATGTAAATGTAAATTGCAATAGTCTATTGGTTTACATTTGTTCATTTGTTAATAACACTTTATTTTTCTTATCTCAGCTGGTGTTTAATTTCATATTACCGTACAGGAAATATGAAACAGAAAAATAAAGCACCAAGTTAGCTTAAAAATGTGGAAAACATGTTTGCGAGAATAATTATTTGAAATTCTAAAAAAAAAAAAAAAAGAGCAAAAAGCTATGAGCATAAAACTATAACAGTAACACTGAAAGTAAAACTATAACTTTTCAATTGAACCCATTTGTCAACATTAGTGAATGCATTAACTAACACAGAGCAATACATTTTACAGTATTAATCTTTGTTAATGTTAGTTAACTGTTATTTCATGTAACTCGGGTCCATTAAATATTATTAACAGATACAACTTTTGATTTTTAATAATGTATTAGTAAACAGTGAAATTAAAATGAACTAAGACTACTAAATGCTTAAGTATTTTTTATTGTTAGTTCATGTTAACTAACGCTATGTATTGTGGGCATCAATACAAGTTTTGCACAAAAGATTCACATGACGACACATTCTAGTTGATGAGTTGAATCAACTCCACAGCAACTACATAAATTTATCCTCTATCTGTCCAGAAACGTCCAGTTTCATTCTAAAAGTTGTAACTTCTTTCTGAGTCTCTCCATCAGTGTTGACTCCGATTTGAACAATGTAAGGCTGAACACCGTTACTGTCAATCGTCATTACTGTCACCGTTACTGAGCAACCGAAGCGTGACCTGTTAAAGCTCCACCCTCTTTTGGAAAGCGGGCAGGGAGCAGCAGCTCATTTGCATTTAATGGGACACACAAAAACGGCGTGTTTTTGCTCACACCCAAATAGGGGCAAATTAGATAAGCTATAATAAATGATTTGTGGGGTGTTTTGAGCTGAAACTTCAGACACATTCTGAGGACATCAGAGACTTACATTACATCTTGTAAAAGGGGCATTATAGGTCCCCTTTAATTCCGATTGAAACTCAAGGTGTCCTTGTAAACATAGCTAGTCTCTTTTCGCCACCTACTGGTGTAACAATGTAATAGATACAATCTTAATTTGAAGCACCAGTTTACTTTCAAAAGGTGATTTACTCTATTTTGATCACTACCATAGACATCAGTGTTTATATCTGAACTAATAAACTTTTATCCCAGTACTCCTGTGAGCATTTGAATTATTGTAACACAGAAAGAATGATACTGTGTTGTTGAAAAGACTGTGAAGCCGTTTCATAGCTATGCGTGACAACTGCTCTCCCTGGGTCAGCAGCAGAGCCAACACAGATCTGAATGTTCGCTGTGATCTTATTTGTCAAAGGGTTAATTGACATAGCTGGATCATTGTCATTTAGGAATAAGTTCCCATTGGTCTTTTAACGTTTAATCATGCAGCTCTAAAGACTACTAAGCAGATGCAGTAATGGTTTAAAATAATATAAAATCACCAGCTGGCAAAATTTCTATGACCGTAAGAAACCAGCTTATAAAGACTGAGTTAATTTCACTCCTTTTTTTCGTCTCACAAGTATGACTGCTGATAGGCAGCTGCTTTCAAATGCTCCCGTGAGTGTTTGTGTGAGCTCTCAGTGAAGAGCATCAAAGGTTTCTATTTAGACTGTGTTTTTGAACTGTTGAGCAGCCAATCACAGACATGTCTGTTGAGCGTGTGATCACAATGGCCAATCAGAGGTGTTAAAGGGTTAGTTCTTAGAGTCATTAATTACTCACCCTTGTCAAAAGTACCGGTACTTCGGTACCAAGTCGGTACTGAAATTTTGAAAATGTGACGATACCAGCATTTCTGTAGTACTGGGAGTACAGAGTATCCGGATATATTCGGTACCCACTGAAAGGACTGTGCCAGTATTTTACGTGAATATGACACGAATGAAGCACAAATCTTTGTTTATGAAGAAATAATAGGTTAGCAATTAAATGTGACATCGCAGCCATGGAAACATTTTGGTTCATGCCGAATGAGAGAGGTACGTGAGTCCATACATTTAAGCTTTGTATTCTGTTTTGCGAATCGGGATCTGGTCACCCAATTAGCAGAGAATTTAACAATATACCATTAGTAATTCCACTGAACATGGAATCTGTTTCTTTTCCCAAATCTTCACTCACGCCGGGGATTATAAACATTTCTTCATTTTGTTCACTTTTAGGCCTATTATATTCGCAGTCTTTATTGTGGTAAAGTAGAAAAAACACCGTAGGACAGAAACCTTTTTTCTTGCACATCAATTTCTATTTAACTCAGTTTGTGCTTATTATTAGACTTGATAAGGCATGTCTAGTTTATTTGTATAGCGCGTTTCACACGCTGGTGATTTTTAGTTTTGCTTTCTCTGGTAGCGCTAAATCAAACAGCCTGAATGTCTGAAGATAAAACTTGCTCTTCAGACCTTTTACAACAAGTGTCAGTTGCTTGTAACATCAGGAGATAACATGAAGATATTATTAGAGAGAAATGGTCTCTTTCCTGCTTGTGTCCCTCATCCCTCTCAAAGCGCAGAGCGGCTATATGATGCATCTTTGTGTGGAAATAAAAAACAAATGTTTTTTTAAATAATATTTAACTTTATTATTTAGGTTACCATTATTTACTGATTTCATCAGTAAATTTCATAGTTTTACAGGCTGCATGTCGTTTCAAAATTTATTTCATTTCACAAACATAGACACACGTGCTCCAAATATTTATATGCATGATTACCATCATATTTAATATGTTTTTAAAATGGGCAATTAAATAAAATAGTAAATTAACATATTTTCCTGTGGTACCGAAATTGATACCGAGAACCGTCAAATTTTAATGGTACTGGTGACCGTGACAACACTACTCATGTTGTTCCACACCCGTAAGAACTTAGTGTATCTTTGGAACACACATGAAGATTTTTTTGATGAAATCCGAGAGGTATCTGACGCGTCCATAGACAGCAATTTAACAACCACTTTCAAGGTCCAGAAAGGTACTAAAGACATAATTAAAACAGTCGACGTGACTGCAGTGGTTCAACCTTAATGTCATGAAGGGACGAGAATACTTTTCGCGTGCAAATCAAAAAAACAACTTTATTCAACAATATCTTCTCTTCTGTGTCATTCTCTTACGCTGTTCACGTTCAGCGCTTCCAGGTTCTACATCAGAATGCTGACTCATTATTGGCTGACGCTGTTGACGTGAGCAGCACGACGCATGAGTGTGATGTTGACGCAAGAGCCGGCCAATAATGAGTCTAAATTGTCTAAACAGTGGAGCTTTTGTTCACTATTAATCACTATTAAAAATGTGAGGAGTTTATTGAATAATCTTAGTGCCTTTCTCAATTCTCACTATTTCTTGTCTAACCAGCACTAAATCAAGTGTTATCAAGCCCAAAAAATTGAATAGATACTTACTGCTGCACAAAATAAGGTCCTGTGACCTTAAAAAAAAAAAACTTAAAATGGGAGACTCTCTTTATCTCTACTTTTTAAAGACAATTCAGAACACAACATAAGATTAAATTATAATATGAAAAAATAAGTTAATCTATGTAACATTGTTTGAAACAAGCCTACATAGATTACTATTAAGGAATCAAATTATATTCTTAGATCCTTCATGACTCTCTTGTCCTGTGTAAATATAAAATTATTAATGAATTGCTATTGTTTATTATCCAACTGTGCATGTGTGGATGACCATGTACTTAAGTTACCATCATAGACCCAGGACAAACCCTGTGTTCTACACAACTGATCTGTAACTGATTCATTTGATTCTTTTTCATAGGTGGTAACTTTGTGGTACAGAGCTCCAGAGATTCTCCTGGGATGTAAATATTATTCTACAGCTGTTGACATCTGGAGTTTGGGCTGCATCTTTGCTGAAATGGTATTATTTGTTTTATGTACACATCTTATCATCTTGCTTTTATTGATGGCTTAAAATGATTATTTACTGTCTGGCTTTTCATACCAGATTACTCGGAGGGCATTGTTTCCTGGAGACTCTGAAATAGACCAGCTCTTCCGAATATTTCGAACACTAGGCACACCGGATGAATCTATATGGCCTGGAGTCACCTCAATGCCAGACTACAAACCCTCCTTTCCCAAGTGGGCACGACAGGATCTGTCTAAAGTGGTGCCCCCTCTGGATGAAGATGGCCGAGACCTCCTTGGGGTAAGAGGGCAACAAAGTTTATCTAGTATCACAGCCTGACTAGGGTTGGTGAAGCCGCTTTGTTGTTAACTTTTATTGAGCTGCTTATAGTTTGACAGGATGCAATCAAGCACTTACACTACAGCAAAAACTACTAGCCTAATTAATGTAAATATAAAACATTATTAAAGACAAGTAAACCGTAATAAAATAAGAACAAATAATCCAATTACATATAGCACAAATACAACAGAACAAAGATACAAATGAAATAAACAGTGTTTTTCAGGTACGTTTTAGTAATCAAATGCCAAGTAATCAAATGTAAAAATAACACAGGCTGTGGTATTTTTGTTAAAACCATAGGAAAATGTTGTGTTTTTTAGGCTGCTGATTTTTGTTCATGGAAATCAACTGCAACAAAACCTTGTGCTAAAAGACACAGAATAAATGTTTGATATCATTTTTGACTAAATGTTTTTACCTTACTGGAATCGACAAGAATTAGAATCGGTAAGCAGAATCGGAATCGCTAGGTGACCCGATCACCCTTAGCCCCTGCTATCCTTATTTTTAACCAAGCAATTGAATTTTACATGTCAACCCATATTCCACAATTTGTATCTGTATAATTGATTTGAATATTTCCAGTTTTTAACGTGTTTTTTTTTTTTTTTTTTTGTCCACAGCAAATGATGATCTATGATCCTAACAAGAGGATCTCAGCAAAAAACGCCCTTGTTCATCGGTTCTTCCGTGACGTCACCATGCCAGTGCCTCCCTTACGCCTGTAAGGGCACCAGTACTTCAGCACCAATGGACTGAGTGTTGGGTCACTTTTTCTGAGAACTATTTCCCAGCTGTTCGAAAATTCAGTTTTATAATCTATGATCAGTTGTACCTTTTCTCAATGTCTTTCTGGTTTATTTTAGTCTGAAGTTTATCCACTGCAACCTTTGAATTTCACTGGAAAACGTTTGTGCTAATAGTAACAATTTCATTAAAATTACCTGGAAGATGTAGATTTGCATAGACGAGATGTGGTGTTTCCTCATACTCGTAGTTTGGAGATGACATTCCAGAGCCAGTGGCCGATATAACGTGTGAAATTGTATTATTCATGAATCCAATATGTACATATCACATTGAATGCTCTGTACCAGCATTAGACCAATTTTTGTTTAAAAAGATTATATTATTCTATTAATTATTTTAAAACTGATTTCTTTTGATAGTTTCATAAAACATATCTCTCTGCAACTTCAATTAAACTCGTTACATCTTATTTACATTGTGTTACATATTGTTTCCACATTCTGTTCCCTGAACTAACTTTTTCAACAGGCAAATTATAAAGGGGAAATATAAAGGGTCTGGTCATAGTATTATATTTTAAGACCTCTTTATTGAAGCACCATTTAAACAGCAATAAACATAATGGAATAAACCACAAAGAAGTTTTATTTAAAGCATCATTTAAAATGGGGTCTCTTCTCTGTATAAAATGCTAGTTAGATAAGTCAGGTATTACTTTGGAGAACTCTAGATATTTTTGATAGTCAATGTAAGGAAATTATTGATATTGATTAAACTGTAAAATAAATTTAGTGAAGTTGTTCATCCAATGTGAAATCTATATCAGTTTCATTTGAAGTTTCGGTAACACTTTACAATAAGGTTCATTAGTTAAACATTAGTTAATGTATTAACTAACATGAACTAACTATGATCAATACATTTGTTACTGTATTTACTAATCTTCGTTGACGTTAGTTAATGAAAATACAATTGTTTGTTCATGTTAGTTCACAGTGCATTAACTAATGTTAACAAGATTCTAATATATTAGTAAATGTTGAAAATAACATTAACAAAGATTAATGCTGTATAAGTGCAGTTCATTATTAATTCATGTTAACTAATGAACCGTATTGTAAAGTGTTACCAAAGTTTCTTTTTTGTGCTTCTTGTTTAAGCTTTACCTTTGCAGTACTACCTAAACACCAGGAGAATACCATCTTTGATATTTTAAATTTAAGATTATTTTAAGCTTGAAACTTGCAATGCGTGTAAATAAATGTACTTAACACTGGTTTGTCAGTGCTGCGTTTGCAATGAAGTATATGCATAACAAACACAACAATCCTTAAAAATTACTTTTGGGAAAGAGGCCTTGCACAATCCTACTAAATGAAGCTGGTTTATCTGGATGGCCAGGTAAGTTTTAGATTAGTTTACGCCAACCCTGGGTTTTAGGTACCATGAATGTGGGTTTGCTTTTACCATTGTTTACCATCAGTGTTGGGGAAAGTTACTTTTAAAAGTAATGCATTACAATATTGTGTTACTCCCTAAAAAAGTTACTAATTGCGTTTCTTAGTTACTTTATATGAAAAGTAATGTGTTACATTACATTATGTTTTATTACCAAAGTTCGGGAGGAGCAAGTTCAGATAATCTAATTAGCACAGGTGGAGAGCATTCAGTTAATCAACTCAACCAATGTCAAGAGGTATAAATTCAGCAGACTTTCTTCTGTTCATCTGAGAGTTTATCAGCTTCCCTCCTCCACCCCATCTCCTCACTTCTAGTTCTATCTACTTTTACCACACCGGGGGGAGTACTCTGGGTTTGGGCCAAAATTCTGAGCTCGAAGCCCTCTCCCCCGGACAGCACGCCAAATACGCATAACTTTACTCTATTTAATTATATGGATATGTGAACTCGTGAATTTTGTGTTACTTTTTTTCACCTGGGCTTGCTTGCTTCAGGCTGAAGGAAATGCATATTTACGCCTGTACAGTAGTGTTATAGTCAAGACCAAGACCAAGACCAGACCAAGGCAAGTCGAGACAAAGTCAAGACCAGACTACCACACCTCAAATTCATTTGAAAGATCTAGATTTATTGCCTGAGAAATGTCTTATTTTTAATCAATAATTACAATTAGAATAATTAGACACTATATAGAGATGTTACCAATCAATTGAAATCACTAACAAAATTCATCTTTACACTGCAGAGGTGGAACAGAAGTTGCATCTGAATTGGTACAATTACAAATGCATATATAATGTTGAGATTAATGTTTTAAAAATAAAATTTTGTTTATTGAACATTGGTTAAAAAAAAAAAAAAAAATTCAATATCACGTTTGCAATTGTGCTCATGTTTGTGAAAACAGCCCTTTCTAGTGATAATACTTAACTGCTAATTATGTCATATGTGTTCTAATATAAATGTCAAGATCTTATACAAGTACTTTTTTGCAATCATATCTTGAATTTTGTGGGCATTTGTATTCATTTTGGTGACATTTTTGACATGATCCTGACCCGGCACAATAATAACAAAATAAATGAAATTAGAAATAAGTTATTGATTGCATTTGAAGCAGGAAGTTTTACATCCAATCAAATTAATGATGTTAACAAAGAAATCAGAGAATGCAATGACAATTTAGTGATATCCCCGCAGTTGTGGTCTTGACCGGTCTTGAAATAAAATCCAGAGTTCTTTTAGTCTGAGACCAAGACAAGACTGAGACCAAATGCGGCTGAGACCAAGACCTTCAAAAAATGGTCTTAAGACCGGTCTCGAGTACTACAACACTACTGTACAGTAGAGGGCGCAGCGCAAACAAACCTTTCAGCTGTGCAGCCATTCTGGATTAAAGAAGAATAGGATACAGAAGGAAGTTCAACACTCATATTTCTAAATCTAAAGTAATTTTTTGCTTATTAATATGTTTGTAATAGTTTATTTAATAGTTATGACAGGTTTGCATTTAATTCTGAGATTGCATTTCACTGTTTTTATTCATTTTAAAGAATACTGAATGTTTTCATGCGAGACCAGTAAATGCATGTTCACATTTAGTCTAGAACTACAATAAGCATCATGTTCACACAGCGCACTCCTGTTTCGGCACTAAACACGCTCAGGTAGCTCTGTCCAACCTCAAAGGGGTTTCCTCTCAGCGCGAGGGCTGTCCTCTCGAATAAAACCCGAGAGCGGAGACTCTGTGTGCCAGTAGCTGGGAAGTCGGACCCATGCCTCTCTGCTCAACCCAGAGAGGAACCGATGGATTGTCCGCAGGCCGCCAGCTCGTGGGGAGAGATGATGGAGAGGGTGTCACCCGTCCTTCCCCTGCTGTTTGAAGATCTGTGAGCGGGAGAGGAAGATGACGATGACGAGGTATTGTCGACCATCCTCAAGGGCGAGGATGACGATGATGAAGATGCTATTTTTCCCCCGAATCAGTCCTGTCCGCAGAGTGCACAGGATGAGAGTTCACCCTCCCCTGTTCAGATGGACACAGATCTATTCGAGGTCTGTCGCAGGGCCTTGGCTAGATTGTTGATCAATTGGCCATCCCAACTGGCAGGTCAAGGGGCTGAAAGAGACTTGTATGATGGAAAGAGACTTCCTTCACTTACATCATGTTTTGCGGCAGGCCTTTTTCCTACCGAGTACCCGTCAAGGGCTTCTTGAGACTGGATGTTCAGGGAATGGAGGATTTGGGGATGGCGGATCTTCCCCCTGTAGAATCTGCCAGGGAAAACAGAGCATTTTGCCGCCTCTGTTTTTCAAAGATTTATAAATCCTCTGCACTGGCCGTTCGTGCTTTGAATGTGACGTCCCTCCTTACAGCCTATCAAGCGGAGGAGGAGATGGGTCATCAGTTGGACTCTGGATCTCCCAACTCAGCACTCTGGGAGGAGATATGCATCATTGCATATTTAAACCTGTGCAAGTCCATGAAGCAGTTCAAAGTTGCGGTTGAAATATAGGCTTAGCGGTTGTGGGAGAGAGATCTCTATGGCTGGGTTTGTGGAGAAACTGTTTTTGGATGCCCCTATTGATCCAAAGGCCATGTTCGGCATGACGGTAACAGAAATGTGACCTGCGGAAAAAAGGAGAGGCATTCAAGGTCTGTCTCATCGGAAATCCGGCAGCTCGCCTTAACACCCAAGCTGACCGAATTTCAGACCTTCAGGGAGAGGAGGACATTCTGACTATAAACCTAACCTAAACTATCATAAGCATCCCATCAAAAATATCATAGATATTTTTCCTGCTCACAGGAAATATGAGGTTCGCTTATCAGGGCACAGCATACGAGAACACGAAAATCCCCTTCGGCCTTGCTTTAGCTCCAAAGGTATTCAGCAAATGTGTGGAAGGGGCTCTGACACCATTAAGGAATGGAGGTGTCAACGATCTGCTCATTTGCATTCCGTCCCCTCGGCAAGCAGAGAGCGATACGTACACACTAGTGACGCATCTGGAGAGATTAGGTTTCAAAATAAACAAGACGAAGAGTTGTCTAACTCCTTCACAGGAAATAGTCTACTTGGGTCTCAGGTTGAATTCAGTTTCGAGCTTTCCTATAAGAGGAACCCATCAAGACATTTCACAGCTGCCTCTCCCTTTTTCAACGTGGGAGATCAGTCTCTTTGAAAATGTGTCTTTGGCTACTGGGTCTGATGGCCTCAACAATGTCAGTGGTTCCCCTGGGACTGCTGCAAATGAGGGATTTTTTAGAACTGGACAGTGTCACAGGGCATTCGCCCCAAGAGCCGTCTCAGCTGCAGAGTGTGCGTCTCACCAGAATGCATGAACGCTCTCCGTCATTGGAGAGCCCCGTCTTTTCTCAGGACAGGATGCCTTCTAGGTCCTATCATACTGAGAAAAGTGGTGACGACGGATGCATCTCTCACAGGCTGGGGGTGGTGTTCGAGGGCAGAACAGAACAGTCTCCTGCACTGAAAAAGAAGCACATAAACTTTCTAGAGCTACTGACAGTGTTTCTAGCGCTGAACCATTTTGTGCGTTTTCTCAGGAATCATCATGCATTGGTCTGGACAGACAATACAACGATGATAGCCTACATAATTCTGCATGGAGGAGTTCGTTCTCACAAGCTTCACGTTAGCAAAAAGACTGATTATGTGGAGCAGCAGGACCTTCCTGTCATTACGTGCTACACATGTTCCAGGAATAATTAACAGGGGAGCAGATCTACTGCCCAGAGGGAATCCTCTGTACATGGAGTGAAGACTCCAGCCCCAAGTGATCCTCAATGGTGTGGCAGAGATTCGGTCAGGCTGCTGTAGATCTCTTCGCATTGTATGAAAACGCGCAATGTCCCCTGTTCTTCTCTCTTGACTGGTGACAATGCACCGTTGGGTGTGGATGCTCTATCCCACGAGTGGCCAGACGTGTTACTTTACGCGTTCCCATCTGTTAAGCCTGATCGAGCCGACACTATGGAGGGTTCAGCCCAGGGAGACTGTGGGTTGCGGAGATTGCGCAACTGCTCTACGACCAGCCATGGCCGTTACCAACACGCTGAGATCTCCTCTCACAAGCACAGGGGGAAATATTCCACCCCTCCCCTCAGAAATTAGCTCTTTATATATATTTATAATTAGTTCTTTATATAATCTCAAATGGAGGGTGTCTGAGGGATGGTGCGCAGATAGGAACATCGTTACTTTCTGTTATTCAGTTTTGGACGTACTGTGTTTCTGTATGGTGAACCATATGGTGCATTCAAGACCTCCTATAAATTTTATGTTTACGAGCTTTGAAAACAAAGAATGTGCATTATGTGTGTAATTGATATTTATCATTATTATGCTGCCATAGAGAATCAACCCTATCAGCTCGTAAACTGGCTAAATGAGTAGTGTTTTCTGGCAAACTTCACACACACACACACAGATTTGTTTTGCTATCAAAGTGAGGACATTCCATAGGTGTATTTGTTTTTATACTGTACAAACTGTACATTCTATCCCCCTACACTACCCCTACCCCTAAATCTACCCCTCACAGAAAACATTCTGCATTTTTACATTTTTAATAAAACATTGTTAAGTATGTTTTTAAAACTATTTTAAATATGAGAACTCATAAAATGTCCTCATATTTCATGTTTACGTCATAATACCAGTGTAATACCCATGTCATTATACAAATTTGTGTCCTCATAAATCACAAACACACACACACACACACACACACACACATTTTATGATGGAATATGAAGAAATATTTTTTTCCCCCCAAAAAATAAAAAGTCGTGCCATAGGGTTAACTACAACAACCATGTTTTTTTTTTGGTATATTTGTAGTAAAACCATGGTTAATTTTCGTAAGAGCAGTATTAAAATAGATGAATGAATGAGTGGAAACTGCCTTAAAGAAATGTCATTGATATTAGTGATCACCCGGATTTAGACCTACCTATATTGTATATTCACGCGAGCATGTTTAAATTTGATAAGCTACTCCACATAGGAAGAACAGACATGCCATCTAGTTAAACATCTGATGCATTCACAGCTGAAGCGGACTGATATCGTTTTGGTCTGGAGCGAGGTTTACGTGAAGTAACGTGAAAGAGCGAGGCAGTCTAAAATCTGACCCAATGGCTCTCAATTAGAGCGCGCTGCAGTTTCATTTTTCACCTCAGATTTACACTGGAACTTTGTGGGACGCTGTAGAGCTGAAGGACTCTGAGACCGGCTGCCCCGCTTAGTGACATAAATACATGCCTGCCGAATCCATGTGCTTCATTTTAATATATCCTTCTCACTTTACGACTTAAAATAGGCTAGTCTAGAAAATCCGAAAAATATTTGTTGCAGAATGCTGAACACATTTAATATTAAGTCAGTGTATATATAGAGGTCTGTGTTTGCATGAATATTTTGCCCAACATATATTTATCCAGGAGAAAAACTACACTAAAGCATCATTTCATGATAAATTTTCCTCTTAAAATCATTGAGAACATAATGAAGTTATTCTGTCAACTAAATATTTAAAAACTAGAAACATGCATGTTTGATATGCATGTTTTTTTACCTGCTAAAATAATTAATTAAACCTGTATTAGAAATGTGATTTTATTGTAATAGGCCTACACTATTTTTCTGTAAATTAATCGTGGCAACTTTAATTGCTCGCATGCAAATTAATCGATAAAAAGCGCTGGTTTGTTATAATTTTAACTTATTAAGGTAATAACGGAGCGTTTGGCCTACAAAACAATCATGAATTAAAATCCATATTCGTTTTCAGTGTTTGTTAAGTAGGCTAACTTCATTTTTAATCGAATGAAACATCCTTCATGGTTTTCCGTGAGTGTCATGTTTTGTTCTTTAGGCCATTATGACGTCGAATTTAGAACGTTCGGCGAGTAATATATTTCAGTGCAGACAAGATCACAGTTTGTAGGGAGTCGTCGAGTGATTGTGAGTTGATATTTCATCTTTTAAATATTTCCATGCTGTTTAAGCAAATGGATATCATTGTCTCGATGTATAATTATAAGTAGGCCTTTATTATGATATAATTGTATAATTAAGGCGAGACACCCCAGGTGAATAGAGTAAAAAAATGAACTTATAGATATCACAATACTTCCCCAGTTATTTATTATATTAAGAATTGCAAACATTTTTTTGTATAAATCAACATTCTGAAATGTTTAAATATGCAAATGAGGCATTATCTAATGATTTGCATGAATTTCTAGAACAAAAATCAAAATATTGAATGAAGTCAGGTTCAATTTTTTTTTTTTTTTTTTTTTGACATGTTAGAGTCAAAGTTTTTTTTACAGAGGGGATTTTGGATATCTCTTTTTATCACTCCATAAATCAGAAAATACTGTCAACAGCTTTAAAAAAAAAAAAAAAAAAAAAAAAATACATTTTCACTTTTTTTTTTTTAGGAATAAAATGTATAAAATCAGGCAAAGTTTGGTGTAGGTTAGTTCTGCTGAAGTGGAGATTTCTGACTATGTACTGTAATTGAAATGTACAAATGTACAGACGCAAATAGATGAAGTGCTAAAAGATACACTTAAAAGTCTATTTTGGTTGTTTTCTTTCCACCATTCCGGAAAAACAATTTATGAAATCCAAAAAGCGCAATTTTCAAATTTGACAGGTGCATGAAAAAACTTTGTTTCTGCCTGTAGTGTCTTCCCTCAATAACTAAGGTCAACGATACAAAAGACGCCTTTGATTTTATTTTCCTCTAAACCACTAGATGGCACAAAAATTTGCAGTACCACTTTTTAAAAACAGACGAATATGTAAAAGTATAGAATTTGGGCTAAAATGCGCCCCTGCTGTTGGGGCGAAAGGAACAATAATTAACATGATGATAAACAGCTGGCTGACTTTTCCACTTGTTGACATGACATTGTTAGATTGTTAGATGGTAAATATCATATATTAATCATATATAATAAAATAGCATTTATTGTTAGGCTACTACTGTAAATATATGTTAAATTATTATGGGATCTTCTTCAATGCTTTAGAATCTTTACTTTTTTTAAATAATTTTTTCATTAAAATAGGCTATATTTTATATTAAAATACTTTAATGACAGTATATTTATTTAACAAAAATGAATTATTTTATTTATCAAATAAACAGAAAATAGTACAAACTTTGCTAAAGTGATTGTTTTAAACAAGTATTAACTATAAAATCTGTTGCTCCATAAATGTTCAATGCAAACTTTTTTTCTTAAGGTGTGCCTTTAACTCTGTTGTACCCTATAAATGTAATTATCAGCAAACAGCCTATATAAAAAAAATATTTGTCTAAATTTCTCTTAATGCAAATTATTTTTATATATTTGCTGATAATTATACTCCCGTACAGTACACCAATGATATCCTTCAATATCTTAAAATAGCCTTGATATGGGTTATAATCACGCTGAACACAAGGTTGTTTCAGAAATTCTTTAACTAATTACTTACTTTAGTATAATTAAATTATAAAAATATAATAACAATAAACACTTAAAAAAAGACTAGACAACTGCATATATGAGGAAATATAAAACTGTATGTTCACATTATCCATCTGTTAACTTCATCAACTTAGTTATGTTCATTTTGAATATTTTTTGTCTCTTCTTCTTCTGACAGACTGCCACTGGGCATATCACTTATTGTAAATAATAATTAATTAATTAATGTTATAAAAATAAGGCAACCAGCTTCTGGGTGTACATAAGTCATCTTTTCTCTTCCCTCTCTCTTTCACTCACAGTGTTTCACAGACAGTTCACTGTTGTACACGAACAGACATTCAGTTATACACTTTTTGTGAATAACATGTCTTACCGCAATCAAAGACACATGTCCATCAAACTGAGCATGTCAACCATGCCCGCCTGTTCCATGGGAACAGAAACCTTCTGCCCCTTAGATGACCATGATGAGCTCATCACAGCCCTCCTCACAGGGCGGTGGTGGGCAATAATGGAGGTAGAAGATCTTTTATGCTCATCATTTGAGAAGAATGAGTGTGGGCTCATTTCAGGCCAGTGGGAAATAGTGGAGGCCCCACAAGGAACCCCAGTTCCTGTTAGGTACCAGCAGGGAGAGCCTGTGCCTGCCCGGTCCCCTGTGGGAGCACCCAATTCAGATGGGTCCCCACAGGGAGCACGTGTACCTGCCAGGCCCCCACTAAGGAGAAAATTGAGGATCCCTAAAAATATTACATGGCATCAGACAAGGCATGTTATTTTGACACCTTTGCCCTCAAGGGCCCCCAAGGGACCATGTATACCTGTCAGGACACCAAAAGTGTGCACCTCGTCTCCAGAGGAAGCGCCAGTGCCCACTGCCTCCCCGGAGGACGCACTAGTGCCCACTGACTCCCCAGAGGAAGCACCTGTGCCCACTGCCTCCCCGGAGGAAGCACTAGTGCCCACTGACTCCCCAGAGGAAGCACCAGTGCCCACTGACTCCCCAGAGGAAGCACTAGTGCCCACTGACTCCCCAGAGGAAGCACCTGTGCCCACTGACTCCCCAGAGGAAGCACCAGTGCCCAACTCATCCCAAGAGGAAGCACCCATGCCCACTGCCTCCCCAGGAAGCACATTTGCCTGCCCACCACATTCTCTGAGGAAGCACCTGTGCCTACCTCATCCCAAGAGAAAGCTCCAGATCTGTTTTCCTGACTTTGAAGGTAAGAAGTTCAGCAAGGACTGCAACTATAGGCACTAAAACGTTCATGTTACTAAATACATTAATAACTGTTAACAAATTAACCTTATTGTAAAGTGTTACCCTTATTATGTTTTTTTCCCCCCACCAGTAGCCAACTATAAACCCACTGAAGAAGAGAAGGCTGAGTTCAAAAGAAGACTCAACACTTGGTTTCCTGACATCCACGGTAAAAACTTGAGTCAAGGCTATAACCACTATAAACATTAAGAGGAACGCACATTTCCCTGCAGATATTCAGAATAGTTGTCGAAAATGATCTCTTATGTTTTTTTTCCCAATAGTAGCTGACTATGAACCCACTGAGGAAGAGAAGGCTGAGTTCAAGAGAAAACTCAAGACTTGGTTTCCTGACCTCCAAGGTAAAAACTTGAGCCAAGGCTGCAACCACCATAAACATTAAAAGGGACTCACATTTTCCCCCCAGATATTCAGAATAATTGTCGAAAATGATCTCTTACGTTTTTTTCCCACCAGTAGCCGACTATAAACCCACTGAGGAAGAAAAGGCTGAGTTCAAGAGAAAACTCAAGACTTGGTTTCCTGACCTCCAAGGTAAAAATTTGAGCCAAGGCTGCAACCACCATAAACATTGAGAGGAACGCACATTTCCCCCCAGATATTCAGAATAATTGTCGAAAATGATCTCTTACGTTTTTTTTTTTCCCACCAGTAGCCGACTATAAACCCACTGAGGAAGAAAAGGCTGAGTTCAAGAAAAAACTTAAGACTTGGTTTCCTGATCTCCAAGGTAAAAACTTGAGCCAAGGCTGCAACCACCATAAACACCGAGAGGAACGCAAATTTCCCCCCAGATATTCAGAATAATTGTCGAAAATAATCTCTTACGTTTTTTTTTCCCCACTAGTAGCTGACTATAAACCCACTGAGGAAGAGAAGGCTGAGTTCAAGAGAAAACTCAATACTTGGTTTCCTGACCTTCAAGGTAAAAACTTGAGCCAAGGCTGCAACCACCATAAACATTGAGAGGGAAGCACATTTGCCCCCAGATATTCGGAATAATTGTCGAAAATGATCTCTTATGTTTTTTCCCACTAGTAGCTGACTATAAACCCACTGAGGAAGAGAAGGCTGAGTTCAAGAGAAAACTCAAGACTTGGTTTCCTGACCTCCAAGGTAAAAACTTGAGCCAAGGCTGCAACCACCATAAACATTAAAAGGGATGCATATTTCTCTCCAGAAATTCAGAATAATTGTCGAAAATGATCTCTTATGTTTTTCCCACCAGTAGCCGACTATAAACCCACTGAGGAAGAAAAGGCTGAGTTCAAGAGAAAACTCAAGACTTGGTTTCCTGACCATCAAGGTAAAAACTTGAGCCAAGGCTACAATGAGCATAAACATTAAGAGCAACGCACATTTCCCCCCAGATATTCAGAATAATTGTCGGAAATAATCTCTTATGTTTTTCCCACTAGTAGCCGACTATAAACCCACTGAGGAAGAGAAGGCTGAGTTCAAGAGAAAACTCAAGACTTGGTTTCCTGACTTTCAAGGTAAAAACTTGAGCCAAGGCTGCAACCACCATAAACATTAAGAGGGACGCACATTTCCCCCAGATATTCAGAATAATTGTCGAAAATGATCTCTTATGTTTTTTTCCCCCACCAGTAGCTGACTATAAACCCACTGAGGAAGAGAAGGCTGAGTTCAAGAGAAAACTCAAGACTTGGTTTCCTGACCTTCAAGGTTAAAACTTGAGCCAAGGCTGCAACCACCATAAACATTGAGAGGGAAGCACATTTGCCCCCAGATATTCGGAATAATTGTCGAAAATTATCTCTTATGTTTTTCCCACTAGTAGCCGACTATAAACCCACTGAGGAAGAGAAGGCTGAGTTCAAGAGAAAACTCAAGACTTGGTTTCCTGACCTCCAAGGTAAAAACTTGAGCCAAGGCTGCAACCACCATAAACATTGAGAGGGAAGCACATTTGCCCCCAGATATTCGGAATAATTGTTGAAAATTATCTCTTATGTTTTTCCCACTAGTAGTCGACTATAAACCCACTGAGGAAGAGAAGGCTGAGTTCAAGAGAAAACTCAAGACTTGGTTTCCTGACTTCCAAGGTAAAAACTTGAGCCAAGGCTGCAACCACCATAAACATTAAGAGGAAGCAAGAAGCACATTTGCCTGCCCACCACATCCTCTGAGGAAGCACCTGTACCCACCTCATCCCAAGAGGAAGCACCCATGCCCCCTGCCTACCCAGGAAGCACCTGTGCCTGCCTTGTCCCCTGAAGAAGCAACCATGCCTGCAGCATCCACTGAGGAAACCAGTCACCCAGTCACCCATTCAGGAGAAAAAAGAGGATCCCAAATAATATGAGACTGCATCTAACAAGTGATGTCATCTTGACCACCTTCGCATGCCAGGAAGGCTGAGTTCAAGAGAAAACTCAAGACTTGGTTTCCTGACCTCCAAGGTAAAAACTTGAGCCAAGGCTGCAACCACCATAAACATTAAAAGGGATTCACATTTTCCCCCAGATATTCAGAATAATTGTCGAAAATGATCTCTTACTTTTTTTTCCCCCACCAGTAGCCGACTATAAACCCACTGAGGAAGAAAAGGCTGAGTTCAAGATAAAACTCAAGACTTGGTTTCCTGACCTCCAAGGTAAAAACTTGAGCCAAGGCTGCAACCACCATAAACATTAAGAGGGATGCATATTTCTCTCCAGAAATTCAGAATAATTGTTGAAAATTATCTCTTATGTTTTTCCCACCAGTAGCCGACTATAAACCCACTGAGGAAGAAAAGGCTGAGTTCAAGAGAAAACTCAAGACTTGGTTTCCTGACCATCAAGGTAAAAACTTGAGCCAAGGCTACAATGAGCATAAACATTAAGAGCAACGCACATTTCCCCCCAGATATTCAGAATAATTGTCGGAAATAATCTCTTATGTTTTTCCCACTAGTAGCCGACTATAAACCCACTGAGGAAGAGAAGGCTGAGTTCAAGAGAAAACTCAAGACTTGGTTTCCTGACTTTCAAGGTAAAAACTTGAGCCAAGGCTGCAACCACCATAAACATTAAGAGGGACGCACATTTCCCCCAGATATTCAGAATAATTGTCGAAAATGATCTCTTATGTTTTTTTCCCCCACCAGTAGCTGACTATAAACCCACTGAGGAAGAGAAGGCTGAGTTCAAGAGAAAACTCAAGACTTGGTTTCCTGACCTTCAAGGTTAAAACTTGAGCCAAGGCTGCAACCACCATAAACATTGAGAGGGAAGCACATTTGCCCCCAGATATTCGGAATAATTGTCGAAAATTATCTCTTATGTTTTTCCCACTAGTAGCCGACTATAAACCCACTGAGGAAGAGAAGGCTGAGTTCAAGAGAAAACTCAAGACTTGGTTTCCTGACCTTCAAGGTAAAAAGTTGAGCCAAGGCTGCAACCACCATAAACATTGAGAGGGAAGCACATTTGCCCCCAGATATTCGGAATAATTGTTGAAAATTATCTCTTATGTTTTTCCCACTAGTAGTCGACTATAAACCCACTGAGGAAGAGAAGGCTGAGTTCAAGAGAAAACTCAAGACTTGGTTTCCTGACTTCCAAGGTAAAAACTTGAGCCAAGGCTGCAACCACCATAAACATTAAGAGGAAGCAAGAAGCACATTTGCCTGCCCACCACATCCTCTGAGGAAGCACCTGTACCCACCTCATCCCAAGAGGAAGCACCCATGCCCCCTGCCTACCCAGGAAGCACCTGTGCCTGCCTTGTCCCCTGAAGAAGCAACCATGCCTGCAGCATCCACTGAGGAAACCAGTCACCCAGTCACCCATTCAGGAGAAAAAAGAGGATCCCAAATAATATGAGACTGCATCTAACAAGTGATGTCATCTTGACCACCTTCGCATGCCAGGACACCAAAAGGAGCACTAGTGCCCACCACATCCCCAGAGGAAGCATCTGTGCCTGCCTCATCCTCAGAGGAAACATCAGTGCCCACTGTGCCCAACTTGTCCCAAGAGGGAGCACCTATGCCCACTGCCTGCCCAAGAAGCACATTTGCCTGCCCACCACATCCTCTGAGGAAGCACCTGTGCCCACCAATTATCAAAATAAAGTATTATAAAGTATCCTACAAAGCTATTATTGTCAGAGCCAGAGTTAGGAGTAACATGTTACAAAAGTAATGCATTACAGTAACATATTACTTTTTGCTGTAACGCAGTAGTGTAAGGCATTACTAATCAATTTTCAGTAATATTTTACTCGGTACATGTTTAGTAACGCTTGTGTTACAACACACTTTTAGCCCATAATTTAATTGTTCAAAAAAAACCAAACAAACAAAAAAAAAAAAACCCAGCAAGACCGCGTGACATTTAAGGATCAGTCCACTTTCTAATAAAAATTTCCTGATAATTTCACCCCCCATGTCATCCAAGATGTCCATGTCCTTTCTTCAGTCGAAAAGAAATTAAGGTTTTTGATGAAAACATTCCAGGGTTATTCTCCTTATAGTGGATTTCAATTGGCCCCAAACAGTTGAAGGTCAAAATTACAGTTTCAGTGCAGCTTCAAAGGGCTTTACATGATTCCAGACGAGGAATAAGGGTCTTATCTAGGGAAACCATCTGTGATTTGTGAAAATTAAAATGTATATGCTTTATAGACACAAATGATCACATCACAAGTGCTTCCGTATTCTGCGATTCCGTATTCTTCAAAAAGCTTACGCTGAAAGTCCTACACCTTCCCTATTAAACTTACGGAAAAAAACAGAACTGGCGCCGCGTTCGTTCCGTAAGTTGAATAGGGAAGGTGTAGGACATACAGCGTAAACTTTTTGAAGAATACGGCCGATCGTTTCGCTAGATAAAACCCCTTGAAGCTGCACTGAAACTGTAATTTTGACCTTCAACCGTTTGGGGCCAATTGAAGTTCACTATAAGGACATGGACATCTTGGATGACATGGGGGTGAGTAAATTATCAGGAAATTTTTATTAGAAAGTGGACTTTAATGAATTAAAAATGCCGCAAGTAAGTTCTATTACCTGTTCGTGGTCAGTCAATAGCCGCGTGTGGTGTATTGTGTGACGTAGTCCAGTGAAGGTGTGTTTAGGACAGGTTTTACAGGAGTGCCGCGAAGCTACTGGCCCGACAGTGGAAACGCGGCATGATTTTGGCCTCTGTGCTCGCGCTGGTCAGTGGAAAAGCGGCTAATGGGTGAAGATGGCAGAATAAGACTGTACATTCGCAAGATGGACGTATGTGCATTACTTCGAGTTTGTCAGATAATCACTTTATACCTCTAACATACTTTTAACAAACTTGGATAGTTTGTGATTTGGTCTGTCATCCTTTCTTACATTGTCTTGAGCCTTCACTTTGCCAATTATAAGCTATATTGTTAGTAGCCTGGATAGCCCACAGTCATTGCTACATCATATCGCCCTCTACTGGATGTAAAATGCTCTGCAGTACATTTTGTCCTTTTACAATGTTAAGTTATACTTCTGTAGTTATTTTGGTGAAAGTAACTCAAAAGTAATACAGGAGTAATGTAACGCATTACAATTCTGAGACAGTAATATTGTAAGGTAAAGAATTACTTTTAAATAACAGTAACAAGTAATCTATTACAGTTTGGAAGTAACTTGCACAACACTGGTCAGAGCATGAGCAGATAGCAGACAGTGCATCAGTGAATGAGAGGGGGGCGTCATTAGTCGTGGTTGTGTACACACACTGCCAACATGTTCAAACACCATGTAAAAGTGAATTTTGTATAATAGGTCCCTTATAAAAATGTAAAAGTATTGGTTGAGAACCATTGATTAGAAACAACATTTGTTATGATAATGATAATACATTGTCATTTATATATGTATTTATATATGGTTCTTTAGAGTTCTTTATGAAGACAGTTGTGTGACTGCATCATGAAAGCATGATGGAATGAAATCAAACACTGTGGCTCTTGTTTAATGTAAGCTGCTCTCAGAGATGTTGCATTTTTAGCACTGGTTAAACAAGAGCAGTTTTGCAAGGACACCAAAGTTTTGACACAGAATATTGAAAAATGCCTTCTAAAACTCTATGTGCCCTTCACTAACATTTGAATGATGTTTGTCTAGTCAGATGAAATCATTGAAACTCATTTGTCCCTTTTGGTTCTTAATTCTCTCAATTTTACAGTTGTACAGTTATGTCAATAACATGTAAATCCTAGGTCAACTACAGTACATATGCACAGTGAGAACATTAACTGCATTAGCAGCAAACTCTGTTCTAGGCTCCAGCACAAAACCTCATGGTCGTGTCATAACTTCACCACACATATTGAAAATGCACTGGAGAATTTCTATTACAAACATTATGGATCTGTTACATAATAAGAGTATTTTATTGTAAAGTTTCTGTAACATCTTTATTTTCAGCAACAAGGCTGATTTGAAACATATATTTTGGATTATTTG
Source organism: Hypophthalmichthys molitrix (assembly GCA_037950675.1). Classification (NCBI taxonomy): domain Eukaryota; kingdom Metazoa; phylum Chordata; class Actinopteri; order Cypriniformes; family Xenocyprididae; genus Hypophthalmichthys; species Hypophthalmichthys molitrix. Next base: position 5,122,804 of record CM075502.1, read on the forward strand.
CTACTGAATGAACTGACTGTTAAAAGTTCTAAATTGAAAGAAGATACTATTGTTTTCTGGTGATTAAATCAAATGCTCTCACGATGTGTTCAAATTATGTGTTTTGAAACAATGATTGAAAAGAACAACGTGGAAAGAAAACATGTAAATTCATTTAGTATGTATTTTCTCCTTAAAACAGCAGTGAAAAAAAAAGACAGTCTCACAAAATCGCTGGTGTTCTCTGCGTCACAAATAGGCCTATGTTGCAACCAATCCCATCAATGTGCGGGCGGGCTTTAGCATATCATTAACTATTCTGCGAAGCAGGGGGTCTCAAGAGAAGCCAGGTTATCCTAGTATTTTTCTGTTGATATGAAAAATCTGGTGCATTTATGGGTACCCATCAAACCCACCACATGCTTTGGGGGGGTCTGTTAAAAGTCAACAAGTTCAGGGGAGGCAAGAGAAACGCGGTGTCCTGCTGTAACTATACCTGCAGGTTTCGCTGTAGACAGTGTTTACAACCCAAAAAATGCTGGGTTAAATATGGACAAACCCAGCAAATGGGTTGTTTTGACCCAGCAGTTGGGTTAAATGTTTGACTCAACCTGCTGGGTAGTTTTATTTAACTAGCGAAATGATGCATTTGTGTAAAAAAAATATTTATGTTTGAAGTAAAAACGTAAAATATGTAGCTTCTGCCAGACCGCCTTTCATATTCAACGTAGGATGAAAGTGTAAAACTCTTGGAGTTCAAAAAGCATATGCTACATCCTACGCCTTCCCTATTCAACTTATGGAAAAAGTGTAACTGACGCGACGCCAGTTTACACTTTCTTTGTAACTTCAATACGGAAGGCAGTCTTGCGGAAGTTACATATTTTACTTCATAACTTGTTAAATATGGATATTTTTTGTACACAAATGCATCGTTTCACTTCAGATAGCCTTTATTAACCCTCCGGAGCCAAGTGGAGTATGTTTATGATGGATGGATGTGGATGGAGACACTTTCTTAAGCTTATATTCGTGAGCCCTGTCCACTGCCATTATAAAGCTCGGATGTGTCAGGATATTTATTAAAATATCTCAGATTGCGTTCATCAGAAAGAAGAAAGTCATATACACCTAGGAAGGCTTGAGGGTGTCACTAACCCAGGAAGAAGCTCGTTTGTAGTCCCTACCAGCCTTTTGTTGTAGTCCTTAAACAGAGAATTCTTTAAAAGAAAATATCTCCCTTTGCATTGAACTTTGAGCATCGTAACTTTGCAGATGCTGTTTATGCTCTAGAAGCAACATTACACATTAACTAAAGTTAAATAAAGTGAAATTATAATCAACCACCTTTTTAAATACTTTCCTCCCATAAATAAAAAGAAATACTCCTATAAATGCATATGCAATGAGATTTTTCCATGCGTGTGTTTGGTAAATCCTTGGCAGGAGGGTTTGCGGACTTTGCACTGCCACAAGCTGTTAGTAAATCTGGCCACACTATTATAACAGTTACAGTTAAATCATAGAGTTGTAGTATATGTAGGTGTTGCAAGTTACAGATTTCAGAAGAATTTGAGAACATGTCTTTATTCTTTATTCATGGAGATCTCATGACTTCAATCTTGGATTCAATAATCTAATTCTTAATTGATTTCCTGGTTCACAGTGCCTTTATCTCTTCTAGCACAATAGCATTAAATGTGACCTGGTATACAGCCATTTGTAATGGATGTTGGCGGCATCTTGGAATACATAATCTTGCACTCAAAACTTTAGCACATTTCAGTAGCTGATGTGTGAATTCGGATTAAACAAACTTCCCAGTTCCCAGGTTTGTGAAGTTTTCTCTTTTTCTCCCATGAGCACTCAGTCTGCTTCAGACGCTGACAACTCGGTGTGAAGAAACAGCCCACACATGTTGTGGGTTTGTGCAATATAAACATTCATGTGAAGTAATTAGAGAAAGGACTGAGTTTCAAATGTGTCATAGATATCAGATCATCATTTGTGGGTGTAATTTTCATAAAACAAACAAAGAGTCAATCAACACTTTATGGCCACAGTTTAAAAAACAAAGGACTATCATAAGATTTAAGGGAAAGAGAAGCAGTGAAATATTTGACTATGAGCTGTCAGCTGTGGTTTGCTTCAGGACACTTGTGTAGAAGGTGTGCAAGTACTCCAGCCATAAGAGTGATGAATACAAGACCAATAATATACAAATGAAATATGTTATCTGAGCAGTATGGAAGCTTATTTTTGCCACAGAATAAAAAATAAAAAAGGTAAGTCTGACTTTTATCGTAATTGTACCATAATTGTGAGTTTATATCTAAAAAAAATTGCAAGTTATAAACTCACAATTGCAAGTTATAAACTCAAAATTCCAAGAAATAAAGTCAGAATTGTGATATATAAACTTGGAACTGTGAGACAAAAAGAACTGTGAGAAATAAACTCAAAATTATGACAGAAAAATCAGAATGGCAAGATATAAACAAAATTGTGAGGAAAAAAAAGCCAGAATTGTGAGAAAAAAAAGTCAGAATTGTAAGATATAAACTCAAAATTTTGAGATATAAACTTAAAAGTGTGAGGAAAAAAGTTAGAATTGTGAGAAGTAAGGTCAGAATTACGAGAAAAAAGTCAGAATTGTAAGATACTGTGAAATAAATATAAACTAAAAATAGAGACAAAAAAAGTCAGAATTCTGAGATAAACTCAAAATTATGAGATATAAATTTAAAAGTGTGAGGAAAAAAGTTAGAATTGTGAGAAATAAACAGAAAAGTCAGAATTGCGAAAAATAAGGTCAGAATTACGAGAAAAAAAGTCAGAATTCAGAATCAGAATTATGAGATATAAACTCAAAATTGTGAGAAAAAAGTCAGAATTGTGAGAAATTAATAACTACAGTCAGTGTGTTTGAACAGATGAAGACGACCTAGTGATAAACTATTATTGGCATTTTTTTTTATTTTTATGAAGCATCTTAGTATACAGTATAAATACAATATACAATGCAATAGTAAAGAAGCAAACGTTTCTGCAAATGAAATGGTTTTGTTCAGTTTAGTTTATTCCTAATAACCACATATTATATTCTGTACATGTGACATGTTGAAATGCAGGGAGCTGTTCTGTTTTTTAAATCATAGATTTTTAAAGAGTGCACCAGTCTAACTAATATAAAAAAGAACCCAAAATCAAAATCAATACGAAATCTTTAATTTCTCCTAACAAATCGTAAGGGCCTGTTGAGTAACTATCCATCTAAGTTGATTTGCTTGTTGATTGTATTGAGGATTGGTACATTTTATTTCAGTCGGCATAAAAACAAATCAAACTGTACAAATTGCCCCCTGAGCTGCTGTTAAACAATACAATCAAATCTTATTTACACAATATATTGGATTTTTGTTCTGTTAAAATGTGGAGTTACAACATAAAATATTTATTCAAGGAACTCACAACATAACACATCGCTATGTGAGCGGACTTGTAAAGTTGCTACTACTTACATTTCAACTGATAAGCCATATTGAATGATATTTGAATGATTCCTGCCGTCAACAATCTGTTTTTTTTCCGGCGACCAACTGACTAATAGCAATTTTAGTCGACTAAGCCTCTTCTCGTCGACTAACAATTAGTCGACTATTAGGGGGCAGCCCTAGAGACTAATGCTAGGAAAATATGTTTCCACACAGCCTTTCGCCACTCTCAGCAAACTTATGAAACTTTCTATAGACATGCTATGGGGCAGTAACAGTAATAATATTATTTTTTATGCATGGCTTTATTATGTGCTGTCACCTCCGCCATTCTCAAAACATATCTCTGTTGTATATTGACATTTTCTGCCCGTCCAGCACTTTGCAACAAAACATTGTTTCTGCAGCGACTTTCAGCATGTTTCTTATAACAACATCATAAGTTTACATTTTACGTGGCGTGAGAAAGTCACATAAACCACTCGAAATCCGATCAGAACGGTCAGACTGAAACTGATTTCTAGAAATGTGATTTGAATACGATTTCAAACCAATGAATATAGCTTGAAACGGATTTGTAAAAATCGCATTTCATGTGGATTTTTTGCCATTCAAACTTGCTAAATCTGACTGGATTTCAACGGATATGCACAAAAATCGGATTTGGACTGACAGTCTGAACGTAGACTTTATATATGAATGTCTGCTTTATGTAACATACCTGATTCAGATCATCAGCTCTTAAGGAGAGATCCATGAACTGACCTAAGGCTACATCTACATTCAATCGGACACACTAGCATGTTCAGGCATTTTCCAAAAGTTTCTCATCCACACTGAAACGCCGGAAAACGCTAAATTTACCTTTGTTATGTTCTATGCGTGTTTTTGTGTGTGCTCTTCTTGTTGTTTTTTTCCCCTCCCTCTGTTTTTCCACTCGCTTTCTTGCTCTCAGGTTGCTTTCTGCCATGTCAGCTTTCAATCATTGTTAGGGCGGCTCTTCTACGTCCAATCCGCTGCTTCCCCACGGGTTTAAAAGCCTTCCAGTGTGCCTCGTTGGAGTGCAGTGCAGTGCAGTGTGTGTGTGTTTGTGTGTGTGTTCAGTGTTTTGAGTTTTGCAACTTCTATCAGTTGTTTACTGAATCCCTTTGTGACTGTGTAGTCATTCATTATGTTTGTATTTGTGATTTATGCTAATGTTCTGAGGTTATGTTTCTTTACTGGGGAAAAGGGAACAGGTAAGCAGATTGCGCGATGTAAACTGTGCCCGCAGTAATGTCAAGTGTTAGACACACTAGGTAAGAAGAGTGCGCCACTTCTTGTATTTTTGTTTTCTTAGTTAGAGTAGGTTTTAGGGCGTCGAATACGCCGAATAATTCGGTTTATTTTTCACATTTTTCTTTTGTTAGGTCAGAGGGTTTTGGAAAGTACTTTAGGGAATTATTTTGGTTTTACTTGGTTCTTTAATTTGGCGATACTTAAGCTCCTTTTCCCTATTATTATTTTGTATTTTTTTTTTTTTTGTATCATCTTATGCATTGTACGTAGCTCAGTCACTGTATTTAGTAGCTTCGGCTTTGTGTAATAAATTGTCAAGCTTTCAACACTGATAGTAGGCTAGCCTATTCCTGGTTCTTTCTATTTTGTCCAATCTACCAGCAGTAGTGTGATATCTAAATGTTCCATTCCCTAGATCTTTAAAGATCGTAACAACCTTACTGTGCATGCGTAAAACCTCATAAACGCTTATTAAGATGATACAGACGCAAGAGACATAATAAAGTTCTCACGCTCTTCTTCTGGCAGGATCATTTTATTTAGCAAAACATCTTACAGTCCAGTGATGCATCCAGGTCTCACCATTATATGTTTGGACTAAACTGCAAATGTTCTCATGTTTTGCCACAGGACAGCAATTGTGAGATTTAGTTTGTAATGTCCGGGGTTGCATTTCAGTGTAAACAGACAAAAATAGAGACTTTTGAAAACGAAGGCATGGCTGCCCTCATTACGCTACCGGAACATGACAATAACAGACCAGAGCTGTGTTTCCCAAAAGCAACGTAAGCCCAAATTGATCGTATCTATATGATCAACTTACAATGCTTTTGGGAAAAGCAGCCTCGGTGACCGTGTAAACAATAACACGAAGACGGAACTGCAAGCTTTGCTGACTTTGTGATCCTTTTAGCAGCCATTGTGCAGTTAAACTCTGCATTTTATAATACTGCAGCTGCCTACATGCGCAAGAGGCAAGCTATTGTTAGAGCAATCAGCAGCTGTTTACATTTGTACGCCCATGACCAGTGTGCATGAAAGGTCATGTGACATGCATTTTTGGTTATTTAGTGTGGACGGACATTGTTTCTCAAATGCAGTGGAAATGCCAATATGGATGAGGATCGTTTTCATTTTAAAACACTGTGTTAAAATGGAAAACGCACTAGTGTAAACAGGGCCTTAATGTGGACAAGGCCTGAGTGTGTCAGATAAGAGAGTGTGCAGAGCAATGGGACGCCAGGAACGAAATTGAGAACCACTGCTTTGCTAAATAATGTGTAATCAATTTCATTTTGGCACAGGTTAACTGAACTGCACGTTTACTGAAATCACGTGACTTTGGCAGTTTGATACACGCTCCAAACCATTGATTCGAAACAAAGGATTCGTAAAGCTTCGAAGCTTCATGAAGCAGTGTTTTGAAATCGCCCATCACTAGATATTGTGAATAAAGTCATTATTTTGTTTTTTTGCAGCACAAAAAGTATTCTTGAACACTTCATTAAGGTTGAACCACTGTAGTCACATTAACTGTTTTAAATACGTCTTTAGTATCTTTCTGGGCATCTGAAAGTGTTAAATGTCTTGCTGGCAATGCAGACCTCACTGAGCCATCGGATTTTAACAAAAAAAATATCTTAATTTGTGTTCTGAAGATGAACGAAGGTCTTACGGGTGTGGAACGACATGAGGGTGAGTAATTAATGACAGAATTTTTATTTTTGGGTGAAATAACCCTTTAACTCCAATCGAAGTGTAGAAACATATCAAAGATGATCCAGAGAAATGGGAATACTTCCGAGCTAAAATTTAGGTATCAAAGGAAAGGGTCTGAATATTTATGCGATGCAATTATCATAGTTTTTTTTTTTCTTTCTTTTTTTTCTTCATTTTAATAAACAATGTTTTCACAAATCAGTTTTAACTTTGTCATTATGGGGTGTAGAGTAATTTCGTAATTTAAAGCAGTTTAGCATAAGACTGTAAGTCTGCAACATAACGTGAAAAATGCATTGTACAGTACGTATGGTTAGTTTACATTTACATTTATGCATTTGGCAGACGCTTTTATCCAAAGCGACTTACATTGCATTATACTATACATTTGTATCTGAGTATGTGCAATCCCTGGGATCGAACCCATGACCTTGGCATTGCTAGTGCCATGCTTTAACCACTGAGCTACAGGAAAGTTGAGAATGAATGGTGAAATGAAACCATTTAGGCCTTATTTTTGACATATAGTACATACAATAAAATGTGCATGTTGCACAGTGTAGATGCTCAAATGAATTCAGCTCTCTTTGTGTATTCCCAATTTAACTGTAACTTTAACAGACTTCATGGCATGCTGACCAAAATTGAACTTCGGCATTCTGTATCTTGTGTCTTCATCAAAGAAATAAAAGCATTAGCTATTCTGAAAGACAAAAATTATTAAAGCTACACTATCTAACCTTGGATAATAAATAACAAAATGTCATTAATGAGAGAGTGCAAACCATGTCTTTACTCAAATACATTTTGATAAACCTACATTAATTATATTTTAGAGCTGTGGATGGACTACACAGGAAATTGCATACATACATCATTCACCCATGCGTGTCACATCTTATCTGTACATAGAGAAAAGGAGCTTTGGCTGTGGGTGGTGCGAAGTTGAGGGCCAAAATTTGCATAGTGTAGCTTTAAACGTTCACTGAGTTTAAAGGAAAACAATGGGGCAGATTAGCTGCATCTCATCCAGCGGACACGCTTGCTGAGCGGATATCCAGAATCAACAGATAGCTGCTCATTCACGCGCCAGTACCTGTCGCCCTTGAAGAAATACATCTTCCCATTGGTCCATGTGAAAGCTGCATCAGGATTTGATGGGATGCCAGTAAACAGACGGGAAATGGGTTTGGGATAAATGCTGAGGTCATTATAAACCATCTCATCCCACTGCCAATAGCCTGAGCCCTGAAAAATAAATGATTTAATGAATTAAGAAATCAAATTTTCTTCTTTTGACATACCATTTAAGAAATGTGATCAGAATGTAATCCGATCAACGTGTCCTGGTTTGGAGGTAGTCGAGGACGCATTGTGGTCAGATCTCAGTGTAATGTAAACTCGATCCAGCCATCGTATCTACATTCAGAGGGCGACGTCATTTAAATCCCCGCCCAGTTTCTCCATGTGGCTGTCAGAAAATAATGGACAGACGCAGTTTTGACAAGAAACTAAACTTCTTTCAACTTTACAATAAACGTCTCTCTTTAAAACAGTTTATTTAGACTTACATGATACCTTGTGTGTCATGTTTCATTTTAATTGTACAACATTATCTAAACGAGGCGACTGCGTATGTTTTTATTGTTTCAGTTTATTAATCTCCCAATATTGCATGCTATAACTTTAAACCTGGATCATGTGACTTGTTTAACATGATCAACCCTGTTATTTTTCAACTTTGGAAGTATTTTTTCATTTAAAAAAAAATTAATTTGATCTAAGACTGGAGATTGCATCGGAATGTGTAGGGGCTTTTTCAGATCTTTCGATCTATTGGACAAAATAAGCTCGCACAATTTACATATGAATGTGACCGGAGACGGAGAGCGCTGGATCCATTCAGATTTGTCTCAGAATTTTGTTTAAAACAGCCATGTGATATGGGAACATTACAGGTTCGGTGCTGAATCTAGCTATAAACAGCCACGACCATATAAAGACATGATGAGGTCAATTGGAAAACGCCAATACACACAACTACAAGCTTGTCAATCCAACACCACCACCTTTATAGTAATCGTCCATGCAGCTACTAACAGTGAAGAAATATGGTGTTTTGGCAGAAATGTATTTATTAAAAATGCTGCTATTATTAGGCCTTCTTATATTAAATATTGCGGAATATAAATCACTTTCTTTCATAAAGGCTGTTTTCGTATTTTCTATGTTTACAATATTTTTATTACACAATCTATAGTTTATTATTTATTTTAGAAACCATATACCCATGGTAATGAGGAGCATGGTTTTACCTGTGCTCTGTCTACCATGATCTTACAGTTAAACCAAGGTAAATTTCATTAGGGCAATTAAAGTATAATTTAACAAAACAGCTTTAAAGCCTGGATCCCATGAAATAAGGACAAAGCTTTTTTTTTTCTCTGACAGCCTCAGGACAGTGCCGAAACGCAGTGAGTGCGTGTTAGAAATCAGAAATGGTGAGACAACATTGTGCTTGGTACATTTTTCTTCTTCAAACCAAACTTGGGTCTTCAGCCAACAAAGTTTAAATCCCGTCTGGCTAGCGTGCTTCCCATAATGTTTACGCATTAGGTCAGTATGCAGAGAGTAGGTGGTGTTTTGTTCGAACACTTTTGACCACATGAGCATTTCCACTACGAAAGCAATCCGGTCTAATGCGTTTTCATCTACCTCTAGAAGTGTTTGAAAGTGGACAAGCTCAAAACGTTTTAGACCCCGTTTACACAAGTATTTAGCGTTGTCGACCAAAACGCATCTAATGCTGCCTTCACGTGCTCTCGGAATTATCATAAATACGAGTTTCCTAGGTAAAAATTGCACATGAACATCCTCCCATTTTGAATGCGATGAGCTCATAATCACAACTTCAGAAGTGGGAATTATCAAATTTCTGATAGCACGTAAAGGCAGCATTAATACCAGGTGGAAACAGGGCCATTATGTCTTTGACTCGCTCACTAGTGCATGTTAGTGAAGTAATGAGGAGTAAAGAAAGAGATACTAAAACAGGATCATGGGGAATAAATGGATATACTGCACATGGCAGCAGTGTTTATTTTGGCAGCCATTTTTGATTTAGTCTTAGTCTTTATCTTCAGACGAAAATGCTCTTTAGTCTTAGTCACATTTTAGTCATTTTTGTCTTTCATATTTTAGTCTACTTTTAGTCTAGCATTTTTGTCGTCTTAGTCATTACTTTTAGTCAAACTACAGTTACCAACATTAATTTTGATAGCTATTTTATATGTAGTCTTTAGACAAAATAGTCATTATAATTTTTCTCTTTAGACCAATTCATTTAAGCTCATGAAAAATTTGAATCAAGGTAGGCTGTATTGACATTGCACTCTTAGCTGTAACACTTGTGAAATTCTACATATCCTCTTTCAGTGGTTCTCAAACTTTTTAGAGTGTCGTACCCCCTGAGGGATTCAACATCTTTCTGCATACCCCCTCTTTTCCATTTTTTCACCTTTACACGAACAGAAAACCTTTTATACGTTTTGGCCGTTCATATACACAACAACAGCGTTTTGGGGGCCTGAAAACACAAACTTTTGTAAACAGGTTTTAAAGTGCAAGTTTTTGAAAACAATACCATTATCATCTCTATGTAAACTGCAAAAACACTCATCTGTGAAAACAGTGACGACATGCACATGCGTATTACGTGTTCAGTCTATAGGCATGCGCGTTTGGCGTGAATGCTCTGTAAAAGATTGCGTATGTGCACAGGTGCGTAGTGTTTCATTACAAAGTGACATCGCCAACTACTGGCCTAGCATGCATAGTACAGCGTTTTCAGTCATTTTCGTGGATCCGTGTGAATGGGGTTCTTTTTGATAACGTTGTCATCTGTACAAAGAAAAAAAAATTCTGATTTTAGTACATTGTTGTCGTGTAAATGTACCCTTAGTTCAGTTCATGCAACTCTTTGCTAACAAGTTGATGATTTGAATCTGGTGTGTAAATAAGACAAACAAAATTGTGTAGTGATGTAGGTCCTCAAGAATGGAGCTGAGAACCATTGACCTACTGTAAATGGAAAATATGTATCAACAAGAGTTTGATTATATAGAGAGAACTTTTTACAGACATGAGGAATTTATAGTGATTTTTTTCTCTTAAGCATAGGTTATGTATAACAATGTTAAGATCTCACTATACCTTAAAGAAGAAAATTTTCTTGTTCTTCTCATAATACAAAGCAGCATCAATGTTGGCAGGGATTCTTTTTAGTGGTTTGGGGTATCGATAGTCAAGGCGGTAATTTGTGAACCTCCAGACTTTTTCACCTGAGAAAGAGAAGCAGGTGGGTAGAAGAAAAGAGCATTTTTTAGACTTAAGTTAAGTACTGACATAAATTATCCAATGAACATTTGTGTACGAAAGCCATATGCAAATGTGCAACAGATCAGACGAGATGTGCTTTTAAAGGAATATTCAATGTTTGGTACAATTTAAGCTCAATTAACAGCACTTGTGGCATAATGTTACTGTATTTATTTACCACACTAATTATTTTTATTCGATCCTCCATTTCCCCCAAAAAGTAGCGATGATCGTTTCTGAACAATTCATTTATTTTGCATCTGTCATGGGACAAATGAACTAACAAACTAAATTATGTTTCTCATAATAAATACAGTGGGTACGGAAAGTATTCAGACCCCCTTAAATTTTTCACTCTTTGTTATATTGCAGCCATTTGCTAAAATCATTTAAGTTTTTTAAAAAAAAAATTCCTCATTAATGTACACACAGCACCCCATATTGACAGAAAAACACAGAATTATTGACATTTTTGCAGATTTATTAAAAAAGAAAAACTGAAATATCACATGGTCTTAAGTATTCAGACCCTTTGCTGTTTTTTGCTCTATTTAACTCAGGTGCTGTCCGTTTCTTCTGTTCATCCTTGAGATGGTTCTGAACCTTCATTTGAGTCCAGCTGTGTTTGATTATACTGATTGGACTTGATTAGGAAAGCCACACACCTGTCTATATAAGACCTTACAGCTCACAGTGCATGTCAGAGCAAATGAGAATCATGAGGTCAAAGGAACTGCCTAAAGAACTCAGAGACAGAATTGTGGCAAGGCACAGATCTGGCCAAGGTTACAAAAAAATTTCTGCTGCACTTAAGGTTCCTAAGAGCACAGTGGCCTCCATAATCCTTAAATGGAAGACGTTTGGGACGACCAGAACCCTTCCTAGAGCTGGCCGTCCGGCCAAACTGAGCTATTGGGGGAGAAGAGCCTTGGTGAGAGAGGTAAAGAAGAACCCAAAGATCACTGTGGCTGAGCTCCAGAGATGCAGTCGGGAGATGGGAGAAAGTTGTAGAAAGTCAACCGTCACTGCAGCCCTCCACCAGTCAGGGCTTTATGGCAGAGTGGCCCGACGGAAGCCTCTCCTCAGTGCAAGACACATGAAAAAACACCTGAAGGACTCCAAGATGTTGAGAAATAAGATTCTCTGGTCTGATGAGACCAAGATAGAACTTTTTGGCCTTAATTCTAAGCGGTATGTGTGGAGAAAACCAGGCACTGCTCATCACCTGTCCAATACAGTCCCAACAGTGAAGCATGGTGGTGGCGGCATCATGCTGTGGGGGTGTTTTTCAGCTGCAGGGACAGGACGACTGGTTGCAATCGAGGGAAAGATGAATGCGGCCAAGTACAGGGATATCCTGGACGAAAACCTTCTCCAGAGTGCTCAGGACCTCAGACTGGGCCGAAGGTTTACCTTCCATCAAGACAATGACCCTAAGCACACAGCTAAAATAATGAAGGAGTGGCTTCACAACAACTCCGTGACTGTTCTTAAATGGCCCAGCCAGAGCCCTGACTTAAACCCAATTGAGCATCTCTGGAGAGACCTAAAAATGGCTGTCCACCAACGTTTACCATCCAACCTGACAGAACTGGAGAGGATCTGCAAGGAGGAATGGCAGAGGATGCAGGTGTGAAAAACTTGTTGCATCTTTCCCAAAAAGACTCATGGCTGTATTAGATCAAAAGGGTGCTTCTAATAAATACTGAGCAAAGGGTCTGAATACTTAGGACCATGTGATATTTCAGTTTTTCTTTTTTAATAAATCTGCAAAAATGTCAACAATTCTGTGTTTTTCTGTCAATATGGGGTGTTGTGTGTACATTAATGAGGAAAAAAAATGAACTTAAATGATTTTAGCAAATGGCTGCAATATAACAAAGAGTGAAAAATTTAAGGGGGTCTGAATACTTTCCGTACCCACTGTATTTATTTGGCCACTCTACCATAAAAGTCCAGATTGGTGTTGCAGTGATGGTAATTCAAATTACTAAAAAAAAAGGTGGCGCCAGTTCTGTTTTTTTCCGTAAGCTGAATAGGGAAGATGTTGGACATACAGCGTAAGCTTTTTGAAGAATACGGAAGGCGGTCTGGCGGAAGCACTTGCGAGGCGATCATTTGTGTTTATAAAGCATATACATTTTTATTTTTTTTTAGAAAATGACCAATCGTTCCACTAGATCAGACCCTAATTCCTCGTCTGGTATTGTTTAAAGCCCTTTGAAGCAGCACTGAAACTGTAATTTTGACCTTCAACCATTTGGGATCTACTGAAGTCCACTATAAGGAGAAAAATCCTGGAATGTTTTCATCAAAAACCTTAATTTCTTTTCGACTGCAGAAAGAAGGACATGGACTTCTTGGATGACATGGTGGTGAGTAAATTATCAGGAAATTTTAATTTGAAAGTGAACTAATCCTTTAATTTGTGTTCCGAATATGAACAAAGGTCTTGCAGGTTTGGAACGACATGAGGGTGAGTAATTATTGACAGAAATTTCATTTTTGGGTGAACTAACCCTTTAAGCTCTTAAAGGAGGTGGTTTCATTACCTTAAGGCCCAATGAAATCTAAAATTCTCTAAACTACTGGACTACATAGATGATATCAAAAGCTGTATGACTAGTAATTTCTTACTGCTTAATTGAGGAAAAAAATAAGTCTTAGAGTTGACAATTCTTATTTTTTTTAATAAACTGCAATATCTAGCAAACTGACAAAGACGAACTGAAACACAGGACTATATATACACAAGTGATAAGAGCAACTAAACAAGACACAGGTGAACATAATCAGAAACCATGTACACTAATAGAAACAGGAACTAAACACAGGATGAGAAACCGGAAACAATGGAAACAAAATGTAAACTAAGAGTCTATGATACATCAAAATGCTAATCCTTAGACACAACAGAACACAAAGACAGAGCATACACAACAGGTGCTGTAGATCCTTTTAGTATTTAGTTCCTAAACTGTGGAACAGTCTTTCTAGCAGTGTTTGTGGAGCAGACATTTCTATTAGTTTAACTCTAAAGACCCAAGTTTTTAACTAAGCATACACATAACTCATTCCCTTAATCCCCTTACGCAAATACTGGATTACAGTGTATATTATTACACTGCATTAGAGCAGCAGAATTATAAAAGTGAAGTCTATGCTTATACTGTTTGCCTGTTTCACTGTCATCCCCAGGTTACCAGAGTCAGTCTGATCCAGACAAACAAACTGACTTCTGCACATTCTGTATTTATCTATAGTATTTATCATTTAAAGCTAAATACCATCAATTTCAATTTATTGATTGCTGTAGCTTGAAATCAACTTCCAAATTATTTTTTTCCACTACTACACTGTAAAAAAAAAAGAAAAAAAGATTTTTCGAAGTTCTTAAAGGTACGCTATGTAACCTTTTTTTTGTACAAAATTATCAATACATCATCAATCCTTTTTCCAAAATGTGTTTTGTCTTACCCTGATTCACTATTGTTTTTATTTTAGAACTAGTGGGATGGTTTTAATGGGAAACCGCGTCATATCTGTAAATAGAGAAAAGTTGCTCCGGTTACTTTGACGCGTGTCTGGTGTGGGATAGGGTAGGGTGACATCTACCAAATTGGCATCAGATGATGTCTACAGTAAAACATCGCAATGGACGACTGAATTAAAAACGCTCGCTCTGCTCCGTGCCAGTGGACATGCATCGCTACTGTGGCATGCATCTGGAGAAAGAGAGAACACAAACGGAGCTGTAAGGGCTTGAATGAAGACATTTGGCTTTAGATAGCTCACTTCAACTACAAAGTATGAAGTGGTGCTACCGTTCTGTCTCGCGGTCTCGATAGAAACATGCCAGGGTCCGGATGCAGACCGTGGCCCACCATTTGAATATCTGTGGTTTAGTTTGTGTAAAACATCTAGTAGCCTACAATTCATTTGGCATTTTGTACACAATAAAATCTTTACTGTTTAAATTGTGTTATGTTGTAGTCTTGTTGTTGTAATTTTGTTATTTTGTAAAGCATTGTATTTGGTAACTGAAATTATTATAATACATTGCGTATACGTGTGGGACGCCTTATCCTGGTGAAAAGTTCCTTGTATGCTAAGCATACTTGGCCAATAAAAGCTGATTGATTGATTGATTGTTCTGAATGTAAATTGTATTGTGATCGGGAACAACATAATTATGTTATTATTACCTAATCAGAAAAAAAAAAATTTTTTGAAGTAACTGCACGGAAATTGAAAGCAGGCATTGCACTGGGTGATAAAGTCTGATTAATTAAAATGGGGCAGCTAAATCTCCAACTTCCGGGGAATTACCTGTTTTAAACAAATGCTGAATAGAGGAGAGTCTGCTGGGGAAAAAGGGAACACGACAGATCGTAATAAAACAAGAATCAATATTGGCTTGGCTTTTCAGAGATGGCGAGAGCTGAGGAATTTAAAATGTAAAAGCAACTCAGATAAATTGCCATATGTATCTCTTTAACAGAGTTTATTGTAAAGCATTATCTATTGTGAAGGGTCATATTCATCCCAAAACAATGTTCTTCCGCAAAATGTTTGCAGATTTGTTTTTTAACCTCTAGAGAGCCAAAAGTTACAGTGGCCCTTTAATAAAACAAAGATTATTGGAGTACGTTTTGCAAGAAAATACTATTTCAGATTTGCACTTCAAAATTTCATGTTTGATTCAATGTTTACTTGCCATTTCTTTGTAATTTACTAGTCATTTCTGAGTGAAAATTGTTTCTATACCCTTTTTTTGAGAGTTTTGGTTCCTTGCCATTGTTGCCTTTGGCTACTATAAAGCGCTATATGAATTAAATCAAGTTGACTTAAGTTTTAACTGTTAGGTGGAACTCCCAACAATTTTCAACAAAACATATTTTAAAAAGCATCACTTTTAAAAAGCACAACTTTTATGTGCAGAGAATAATAATCTACCTTTAAAGAAGTACGTCTTGTTGGTTCTTGGGGAATATACAGCTGCATTCAGGTTTCCTGGCAGCCCCTTCCATAGCAGACTTATTTTTACTGGAGAGTTATGGCCCGTATCTGTTACCGTCCACACATAATCCCCACTAAACGCATACGTCTTACGCCTGGGACCTAAGACAAATATTTAATGTTTTAGTACACTGTCTAAAACGTTATATGATTGACCATTAACCATTGAACAAGCAAATGTACTGCATTTGTTTAACATGAATGAACTGAGGTCATGTGTACTGTTATATGGCACAGTTTTCTCACCCAGCATTATAGCATCAAGTTTAGCATTGCATGGATCTAGCACATCACTCCTGGGGAATGGGGCCATGGTAGTGGGATATGTTACCTCATAGATATCATCAGCAGTAGTTGTACTGGATATCTTTTTACCTGAATTCATAAGAGTAATCAGCATTGGCAGTTATATCCATTGGCAAAATATTCATTTGTTTAAAAAGTCACTTGATTATCTCACCATATATGGCTTGGATTCCTCTGATATCATCAATGTGCAGTCTAAAATTGGCTTGATAGCCAGTGTAGTGCGCTGCCATAAGAGCACCACTGTATTGAGAATGTCCCAAGCCAAGAGCATGGCCGATCTCATGAGCCGCAACAATACGTAGATTGGAACCATAATACTTCCCTTCAGTCCAGAATTCATCTTCATCAAAGTGAACTATTCCTGATGGAGGGGCTTCAGCATGGGCAAGAACATGGCCTAACAAAAGATTATTAGGTAACACTTTAGAATAATGGTCTGTCATTAATAGGTAACTATACAGGAAGTAATGCAGGACAAATGAGTACTAAATTAAAGGATTAGTTCACTTCAGAATTAAAATGCCCTGATAATTTACTCACCCTCATGTCATCCAAGATATTTATGTCTTTCTTTCTTCAGTCGAAAAGAAATTAAGGATTTTGAGGAAAACATTCCAGGATTTTTCTCCATATAGTGGACTTCACTGGGGTTCAATGGGCTGAAGATCCAAATTGCAGTTTCAAAGGGCTGTACACGATCCCATTTTCTAAAAAAGCGAAACTATCGGCCATTTTCTAAAAAAAAAAAAAATGTATATACTTTTTAACCACAAACGTCTTGCAATGCGATTCTCCACGCATTACGTAATCATGTTGGAAAGGTCACTCGTGACGTAGGTGGAAGTACTGCGGTAGGGCGAAAAACTCCATCTCATTTTCTCCTTTAACTTAAAAATTGTCCAACAGTGTTGTTTTACCTTTATTTTGTAAAGGGTGTTTGCACGTTCGCTTTGTAAACACTGGGTCGGTACTTCCGCCTACATCACGCGTGACCTTTCCAACATGATTACGCAATGCGTGGCGCATCGCAGAGCAGTGCAAGACGAGCATTTGTGGTTAAAAAGTATATAAATTTTATAAAATGGCAGAACGTTTCACTAGATAAGACCCTTATTTCTCGTCTGGGATTGTGTAGAGCCCTTTGAAGCTGCAATAAAACTGCAATTTGGACCTTCAACCCGTTGGTAGCCGTTGAAGTCCACTATATGGAGAAAAATCCAGGAATGTTTTCCTCAAAAACCTTAATTTCATTTCAACTGAAGAAAGAAAGACATAAACATCTTGGATGACATGAGGGTGAGTAAATTATCAGGAAATTTTAATTCTGAAGTAAACTAATCCTTTAACACTTCAGCTACTACTATTAACTAATATGGAAACAAGATGAACTATTCCGTAAGTATTAGCAAGTTTAAGACAGAGATAGTTTCTTATTAGGTAATCAATAATAATTACTAAATGAGATTGGCCTCATCCTTAGTATGGAAGTCAATGGTGCCCCACAACTTGTTTGGTTAAAACATTCTTCAAAATATCTTCCTTTGTGTTCAGCAGAACAAAGACATTTACACGGGTTTGGAGCAAATGAGGGTGAGGCAGAATGTTCATTTTTGGGTGAACTATCACTTTAACTGGTGTCTGAGATGTGAGCAATTGTCTTGTTTACTCTGAACCTGGTCATAGAATGCATCACTCATCACTCAAGTGTTACCTAGTCATTCTGCAAGAACTATATATGCTTTTAGAAGAACAGGTTTTACATAGAATCTTGAAGGGTTCTGTCAGGCACTTCATATATAGAACCTTTTAGGGGGATTTGTTTATTGATTTAGTTTTAATTCACTTTTACTTACTCATTAGTTCATCTTGTTTTCATATTAGTTAATAGTAGTAGCTGAAGTGTTAATGTAGCACTCATTTCTCCTGCATTGCTTCCTGCATCTAAATAGAACCCTAGGGTTCTTGACTTAAAGGGTTAGTTCACACAAAAATTAAAATTCTGTCATTAATTACTCACCCTCATGTCGTTCCACACCCATAAGACCTTTATTCATCTTCAGAACACAAATTAAGATATTTTTGATAAAATCCGATGGCTCAGTGAGACCTGCATTGACAGCAAGACAATTAACACTTTCAGATGCCCAAAAAGCTACTAAAGACATATTTAAAACAGTTCATGTGACTACAGTGGTTCAACCTTAATGTTATGAAGTGACAAGAATACTTTTTGTGCCCCAAAAAAAACCCAAAATAACAACTTTATTCAACAATATCTAGTGATGGGCGATTTCAAAACACTGCTTCATGAAGCTTCTAAGCTTTACGAATCTTTTATTTTAAATCAGTGGTTTAGAGCGGTTATCAAACTGCCAAAGTCACACCCCCCAGTGGTGAACCACTGACATTTCAAAATTTGTATGATGTAACAAATCCTTGTTTACTGAAATCACGTGACTTTGGCAGTTTGATACACACTCAGAACCACTAATTCGAAACGAAAGATTCGTAAAGCTTCGAAGCTTCACTAGAAATTGCTGAATAAAGTCATTATTTTGTTTTTTGGTGCACAAAAAGTATTCTCATCGCTTCATAACATTAAGGTTGAACCACTGTAGTCACATGAACTTTTTAAATATGTCTTTAGTAGCTTTCTGGGCACTGAAAGTGTTAATTGTGTTGCTGTCAATGCAGTCCTCACTGATTTTATCAAAAATATCTTAATTTGTGTTCTGAAGATGAATGAAGGTCTTACGGGTGTGGAACGACATGAGGGTGAGTAATTAATGAGAGAATTTTCATTTTGGGTGAACTAACCCTTTAATTTTAAGGAACTCTTTAGGCCAAAAAGGTTCTATATAAGGAGAAATGTCTTAAATGATTGCATAAGATAATACTTTCATGTTCTCTAGCGAGAAAGTATGTTTATGAGCTGTTTAATTCATAACATTTAATCAAAACAAAAAATTAATTAAAAAAAAAAAATTCATTAAAACTAAATCCATAAAATGATGGGAACACCTAAAAGGTTCTATATATGAAAACACAATTTAATTGTATTATGTAACATTATTTTTTGTAATATATAATTTTTAATTTTTATTATATTAAATAATATAATTCATGTAGTGAGACTTACTCACCAGGACCATCAAAAGGTGAAGGACAGCCATCTCTCTTGTGAAATGAGATTCTAATATCAGCAAGCCCATAGTGAACCTCTTTAAAGCTGAGTGGCGTGACATCACTCCAGTAGTTAAAGGCTGAGCGAATGGCTGTCTGTGTTGCACTTTTCCCCATATCTGGTGTGTGGTTGTAAATTCGATATGTTAAGTTTTTCTTTCGCCAAAATCCTACAAAATGAGAAAGAAACTGTTTTCTTCATGAAAAGGGCAAAGCTGATTGTTATGCCAACCATTCCCTTCTATCCTTGACTGTATCAATTGTAAATTGTTTTTTATATTGTGTACACATCTCTTTGTATTGATTGTAAACTATCTAATGTTGCAGATAAGCACAATTCCAATGTCTGTACTTTACACATTGCCAGTTTGTAAGCAGCTAATTAAAAGAAAACAAAATTAAGTATTCTGGATGTACATTCAAGTTCATGCAAATGTCTATCATGTAAGATGCAAAATGCATTAGAATAAACTGCTTTTTAATACATTTTTTTGGTAACATTCTCTAAGAAACCTGTCTTTATATTGTTTAAGGGTTTTCCTAACATGTATCATCTCATAAATAATCATAACAACAGTTATAACTATATGTTGTTATAACCTTTAGAAATAGTAACACATGATGAACATCATGTCCACCATGTTATATTATAAGTTAATAACTGTCTCACAGTTGCATGTTGACGCTGGCTTTCAGGACTGGAACAGCATAACTCATTCATACAAGTGTACTAAGATATTGTGCAGATCTTAATGTCCAGATAAGCATTGTTCATGCATCGCAATACCCTTTCATTTAAATACAGACTTCACAGGAAATGTTACTAATTTAGTAATAAATGACTGTCTTATTAAACAATCTGGAAGTATAGGCACCCACCACCAAATCGCCTGTATTTGAAAGACTTTTGGTTGAAGGGGTCCTCAACACCACAGCGCGGCTGCCTCATTTTAAGAAGAGTAGCTCTGTCAAGATTTCCTGTGACTGACAGACCTGACACCCTCTGAAAGAGACTTTTACAAATACGACACGACATTACAGAGATTAAAATGTGAGTGTGTTCCTCAACAATTTTGATTAAATTAGAAGCAAGTCACAAAAATATTCACTTCAGAAACTGTAGTAGAATCAAGCATTTGAGCATGCATATACACTGATCAGGTATAACATTATGAGCACTGACAGGTGAAGTGAATAACACTGATTATCTCTTCATCACGGCACCTGTTAGTGGGTGGGATATATCAGGCAGCAAGTGAACATTTTGTCCTCAAAGTTGATGTGTTAGAAGCAGGAAAAATGGGCAAGCGTAAGGATTTAAACAAGTTTGACAAGGGCCAGATTGTGATGGCTAGACGACTGGGTCAGAGCATCTCCAAAACTGCAACTCTTGTGGGGTGTTCCCGGTCTGCAGTGGTCAGTATCTATCAAAAGTGGTCCAAGGAAGGAACAGTGGTGAACCGGCGACAGGGTCATGGGCGGCCAAGGCTCATTGATGCACGTGGGGAGCGAAGGCTGGACCGTGTGGTCCGATCCAACAGACGACACCTACTGGAGCTCAAATTGAAAATCAAGAAGTTAATGCTGGTTCTGATAGAAAGGTGTCAGAATACACAGTGCATCTCAGTTTGTTGCGTATGGGGCTGCATAGCCGCAGACCAGTCAGGGTGCCCATGCTGACCCCTGTCCACCGCCGAAAGAGCCAACATTGGACATGTGAGCATCAAAACTGGACCACAGAGCAATGGAGCAGGTGGCCTGGTCTGATGAATCACGTTTTCTTTTACATCACGTGGATGGCCGGGTGCGTGTGCGTCGCTTACCTGGGGAACACATGGCACCAGGATGCACTATGGGAAGAAGGCAAGCCGGCGGAGGGAGTGTGATGCTTTGGGCAATGTTCTGCTGGGAAACCTTGGGTCCTGCCATCCATGTGGATGTTACTTTGACACGTACCACCTACCTAAGCATTGCTGCAGACCATGTACACCCTTTCATGGAAACGGTATTCCCTGGTGACTGTGGCCTCTTTCAGCAGGATAATGTGTCCTGCCACAAAGCAAAAATGGTTCAGGAATGGTTTGAGGAGCACAACAACGAGTTTGAGGTGTTGACTTGGCCTCCAAATTCCCCAGATCTCAATCCAATCGAGCATCTGTGGATGTGCTGAACAAACAAGTCCGATCCATGGAGGCTCCACCTCACAACTTACAGGACTTAAAGGATCTGCTGCTAACATCTTGGTGCAGATACCACAGAACACCTTCAGGGGTCTAGTGGAGTCCATAATTTGACGGGTCATGGCAGTGAAAGGGGGACCAACACAATATTAGGAAGGTGGTCATAATGTTATGCCTGATCAGTGTATATATATATATATATATATATATATATATATATATACGACAACATTGATTTTACCTAACAGCCACTTTCATATCCCACTCACTGGAATCTCTCTGAGCTTCTGGGTTCAGTGGAGTATCTAGATATCCAAACCGTCTCAGGTATATCTATTAAATGTGAAAAGATTTGCAGTCTAACAAAAATTACCCCATTAATCATTCAAAAATCAAAATGCATGCACTATAAATGTTAGAATATGAAAGATGTATTGTAAAAACCAACAAACTGTGGCTAGTCACAAGGGTATATTAGGTTTCAAGTAAAAAATTCAATTACACAAATATTTGTTTTCTTTAGTTGTGAAGCATGCTGCTTTCAAACACATGCTTCAAATCTTTTTGTTAAATTTGATATTTTTTTCCCTGAATTCTATTCTCCAATCTAAACTTCCAATTTTATCATATTTTTAAAAGCAGCTAACACAAGTGAACACACAACGAAAACACAAGACTTTTTTCAGAGCAAAAAGTGTATTTTGAATTGTTAGAATTTATATTTGCAGTTAATATGTATAGCCTACCTATATATCTATATATCTATATATATATATATATATATATATATATATATATATACACACACACACACACACACACACAGAGACAGGACTAATAGGACACATAGGACTAATACATTAATAAAACAAAAATTCTACATTTTGACCCAAAAGCTTCAGAATAGTTTGGTCAAAAATATATTACGACTGTCTCAATAAACTTCCCCTAATCTTTAAGATTCATTCAGAATTCTTGGGTTTGGTTTTAAGTCTGTATTATATAGGTTATTTTTAGCGGTGTCTGGCTGTTTGATTCGTGTAAAAAGTAGAACATTCCGACGATTTTAGCGATACTTTAAAGTATTTCAAAAGTAGCCTACATTTATAACAGCAGTCATCCAACACAACTGCTTTCTTTTTTATCCTTATTTAGACGTGTGTATTTATCAATGTATCGACATATTTAAAATTCTTGTTGTTGTTCGAAATATATGTGTTAACAATAAGGATGATAGCCTATTTGTCGATTTTTTAAAACCTAAACAAATAAAAAATAAATAACTAAACAAACATGCATTTAAATCAGGTTTTTGTTACCTGTGCCTCTGTGAACTCTTGTCTTCTGCTCGCCTCAGTAGATGACCATACAGGTAAAACAGCAGTCAGCAATATTGTATATTGCAACCATTGAGCCATAATCCCAGTCTGCACAGAGCTCTAGTGCTTTGATCTGTAGAACTGAATGGAGTTGAGTCAAGCGCGCGCAGTGGCGTCTTGTTGTTTTACTGTAAATCGAGCGCAGAGCGAGTCAAGAAGAGATGATGCACTTCCTGTATGTCTTCAGAAAGCGCTTCTCCAAATAACCAACACACAAACATCAGTCCTCATAAACTTAGTTTTAAAAATTCTTGGAATAGTTGGAACAAATTTGCGAAGTTGTAAAAATTCCTTGATTCAGTACGTGTAATCCGTTTTTACTTTGCGGACATGCCACCTTTTCCGTTTTAAATATGAGTGACATTTCCAATTCACACCTTAAACCTGCTCAAACTAGGTTAATTAATTGTAATGAGTAGAGGGAAATTAAATTATACAGATTAGTTGAAATCAATTAATCTTAATGATTATTTAGAACTTTCTAATTCTTTAATTTTAAGTTTTGTCTCTTTAAATTTACATTAACTTAAAGGGTTAGTTCACCCAAAAATTAAAATTCGGTCATTATTACTCACCCTCATGTCGTTCCACATCCGTTCATCTTCAGAACACAAATTAAGATATTTTTGATAAAATCCGATGGCTCAGTGAGGCCTCTGTTGCCAGCAAGATAATTAACACTTTCAATGCCCAGAAAGCTACTAAAGACGTATTTAAAACAGTTCATGTGACTACAGTGGTTCAACCTTAATGTTATGAAGCGACGAGAATACTTTTTGTGCGCTCAAAAAATAAATAACGACTTTATTCAACAATATCTAGTGATGGGCGATTTTAAAACACTGCTTCATGAAGCTTCGAAGCTTTACAAATCTTTTGTTTCGAAACACTTATGACGTAACAAAGCCTCGTTTACTGAAATCACGTGACTTTGGCAGTTTGATATGCGCCAATTCGAAACAAAAGATTATTAATGACAGAATTTTCATTTTTGGGTGAACTTTAACCCTTTTAATTGTGTCAACTTTCACAGGACAAAGGATGTATAATGGGACATTTGAGTAACCTGTATAGCCTGCTGTAGCTGGCAAGTTTGCACAGTCTGCACAGTCATATAATATATTTTTACCAAACATTTTTGTCCTCTATAGCTGTGTAACTTTGTTAAATTGATGCACAAGGGTTAAACCATGCTTTATGATGCATCATACAGCTATTATTACTTTACTTATTACTTCCTGGCAACAGTAATTCGTTACACTACTAGTTATACTACTTATCCGTTACACCCCACAGAAGTGGTAATTGCGTATTTTCTCAAAATTCTGATGTTGCATGTGCACCTCTATGTGAATGTTATAGTGTATATTAAATTTATTTTGTATTTATTTCTACAGAATCATCATTTTCTGCTCATATGTCACTCATATTATGTGCTCATAACCTGTCTGTTCTCTTCCGATGATGAAGTTCCACTACACTTCGGCGTTCTGTTCCGTACTAACCCAGAGAAACGATTCTACACATTAAACATGAAGCTAATGAACATATGATCAGTAGCATATGATTTGTATGTGATTTTCATCCTGCTTAGCATTTCTCATGTAAACAATGTTTACATGAAAAATGCTAAGCAGGAGTAACGATTAGCTTATTCTAAAATGCTACAAACAACATTTCTGCCTTATCATATGATCAAAATCCACATTAGATTGCAGTCTGAAGTTATTACAAACACTCAGTGGTTTACTGTGAGTTTTGAGTAAAAGCGTGTAGCTTGATGCTAACTGTAGCTATAATTCATCTGTTACTCAGATCAGTTATTTTTCATGATGTATGCGGTCAAAAGAATACGGGCAAGGTCGTAAATTAATGTTTTGTTCTGTTTTCTAGAAAGGTGATGTATATCGTGATCAAAGGGATGTGGATGGCAAGCCATGTTCTTGTCACCTTTTCTCCCGACAAAAGTAATGTCAATATTTCCTTCCGCTGAATGTAAGCTTTTCCATATTTCAAGCTAGCTTGCTGCAGTGGTGATGAGTGGTGAAGATTACGAAAATTAATCTAGGAATGACTGGATTGTTGGATTTCAAATCAATAGGGGTTGAGGCAACAAAGATTATTTTATGGATGGTATCTGTAATATTATTACTGAAGTCTTGTTGAACAAAACTACACTGATATTCGGGGACAGGCATTTAGGTGGTTTACATCACCATCACCATTTTGTCTACTTAAACTGGGAAAAATCTAAGATAACATCAGTAAATTATGGAGTGCCACAAGGATCTGAGTTAGGCCCTCTGTTGTTACACGGTAAGATTTTTAATGTTTTTAAAATAAGTTTCGTCTGCTCACCAAGGCTGCATTTATTTAATTAAAAATACAGTAAAAACAGTGATATTGTGAAATATTATTACAATTTAAAATAACTGTGTTCTATTTGAAAATATTTTAAAATGTAATTTATTCTTGTGTTGGCAAAGCTGAATTTTCAGCATCATTACTCCAGTCTTCAGTGTCACATGATCCTTCAGAAATCATTCTAATATGATGATTTGATGCTCAAGAAACATTTATTGTGTACAATTGTACAAAATATTTGTGTACAGTATTTCTTTTTTAGGATTCTTTGATGAGTAGAAAGTTCAAAAGAACAGCATTTATTTGAAATATAATCTTTTATAACATTATAAATGTCTTTACTGTCACTTTTGATCGATTTAATGCCTCCTTGCTGAAAAAAAAAAAATCTTACTGACCCCAAACTTTTGAACGGTAGTGTATAATGTTACAAAAGCTTTGTATTTCAGATAAATGCTGTTCTTTTGTACTTTCTATTCATGCTGTTCCCTACTTATTTGTTAATACTTTGAGAATGCTACTTTTGTTTATAAATCTTTATCTTTTCAATTAAAATAACTTAATTTGAATTGGTGTTTGTGTTGACTCTGGGACAGGAGGTTAGATTGCCCTGGTTTTCTCTCCAAGGTTTTCTTTCTTTAGTTATTTTTATTAATTTTTATATTTTGTTACTGGCTCCCCAGCCCTAGATGGGTAGTTATGTAACAGATGCAGAAATGTTAGTTCATGCATTCATGACGTCTAGACTAGATTACTGTAATGCATTACTAGCTGGTTGTCCTGCATCCTCAATAAACAAGCTACAATTAGTCCAAAATGCAGCTGCTAGATAGAAGAAAAATAAGGTCAAGAAAATAAGATCATAAAACACCAATTTTATCATCTCTACACTGGTTATGTTCCATATCAATTATGAAGTATTGCTACTGACCTAATAGCCCCTAAATGGTTTAGCTCCTGTGTATTTAGCCGATCTTCTATTGCCCAACAATCCTTCACCCTCTTTAAGATCACAAAACTCCGGGCTTCTAGTAGTAGGATATCTAAGTCCACTAAAGGAGGGAGAGCATTTTCACATTTGGCTCCTAAGCTCTGGAATAGCCTTCCTGATAATGTTCAGGGTTCAGACTCAGTCTCCCAGTTTACATTTACATTTAGTCATTTAGCAGACGCTTTTCTCCAAAGCGACTTACAAATGAGAGTATTAGAAGCAATCAAATCAACACGAGTACAACAGTATGTAAGTGCCTTGTCAAGTCACAGTTTCATCAGTAAAGTGCACATAGCAAGTTTTTTTTTTTTTTTTGATTGTTTTTTTTTTTTAATAAATAGAAGAAGAAAGAATAGAAATCGAAAAAGTAAAATATAAATAGAAAGTAAGTGCTAATATAACTGGGTCAAGTGTTGACGAAAAAGATATGTCTTTAGCAGTTTTTTGAAAATGGCTAAAGACTCAGCTGCTCGGATAGAGCGTGGTGGGTCATTCCACCAGCCAGGAACAGACCCGGAGAAGGTCCGTGAGAGTGATTTTGTGCCCCTTTGGGAAGGCACCACAAGGCGCCATTCACTTGCAGAACGCAAGCTTCTGGAGGGCGCAGAAGTGTGAAGTGATGAGTTTAAGTATAGTGGTGCAGAGCCAGTGGTTGTTCTGTAGGCAAGCATTAGAGCCTTGAATTGGATGCGAGCAGCTATTGGCAGCCAATGCAAACTGATGAAGTTTAAATCTAGATTAAAGACGAATCTCTTTAGCCAAGCATTCACATAATGCATCTCATAACATTATACTCCAGATTAAATGCACATGATTATCCTTAGTTAATGTTATGAACTGCAGCTACGCTAATTATTCTCCATTTGCTTTTCTGTTTTATCTCGGGATGCCCGTCCCCATGTGACTAGAGAGTACATCAGCTCCAGTTTGGATCCAGCCTCTTATGAAGACTTCAGATGCCTCAAGACCTGTAAAGAGATCACCCCAACCCTTGCGAAGACTTCAGATGATGCAAACTCTGGATCAGCATGCACCAATGCAAACTTTTTCTATATATCCTAATCATTTGTTACCATTTATTCATTACTACATTGAGCTCATTGTTTCTGCCTTAAAAGGTTAGTTCACCCAAAAATAAAAATTCTGTCATTTATTACTCACCCTCATGTCGTTCTACACCTGTAAGACCTCACGTGACTTTGGCAGTTTGATATGTGCTCTGAACCACTGATTCGAAACAAAAGATTCGTAAAGCTTCGAAGCTTCATAAAGCAGTGTTTTGAAATCGCCCATCACTAGATATTGTTGAATAAAGTCGTTATTTTGTTTTTTTTGGCGCACAAAAAGTATTCTCGTCGCTTCATAACATTAAGGTTGAACCACTGTAGTCACATGAACTGTTAAATATGTCTTTAGTTGCTTTCAGGGATAGTGTTAATTGTCTTGCTGGCAACGCAGGCCTCACTGAGCCATCGGATTTTATGAAAAATACCTTAATTTATGTTCCAAAGATGAACGAAGGTCTTACGGGTGTGGAACGACATGAGAGTGACTAATTAATGACAGAATTTTTATTTTTGGGTGAATTAACCCTTTAAATTAATACATTGTTAGCTAACTGCATGATTTTTATATGTACATTTCTGAAATTACATAATTTGGACACAGTCACCTCTAATAACAGATTACTCTAACTTGTTGACATGCATTTTCTGTAAAGCTGCTTTGAAACTATATGAATTGTGAAAAGCACTTTACAACTAAATGAGAATTGAATTGTTAGTAATTAGTTAGACTAGTTACTGCAAAAAGTAATATTACTGTAACAACACCGCTGACAAGGCAGGAAATTTCAGCAAATGCTGTTGAACGCCAAAGCAAGGAGGATTTTGTTGAAGTCTGTCCACATGTTAAGACTGTGTGGACCATGGAAAGCTTTGCGCTCTGCCAATGTAAAAGGTTATGTCCACATATTTATTTAGTTTCATTCAGGCAAAGAGAGACTGACCATTAACCCTCAAGTCATTTGTTTGACTTAAACTTTAAGGCAGTCATTTCAATGAAAACCATCAGAGACTTTCGGCCCTGGATAGGGAGTTGTCATATTAGGAACCACGTATTCTCAAAACCTGTTTAAATCAAAACAGTAATTAAACAAGCTAAATCTTCTGAATATCATCAGTAAATTACTTCCATATGTGGGATGTGTGGTTTCTTGAGCCACAATTTATGGAATCATGGCAAAAGCGTGGTATGGCATAGTCCAGTTGTACAGAATTGGATCAGCCTGACAGGGTCGAGGTTTTATGCTGTGGCACCATAACAACTCCTTAGGTTTGCATGTAAAGGGGGACAGAGAGCGTTCCTCTGAGAGCAGCGTCATTACTTCCCTGTTTACCTTCACGTTTGTATCATTGCAGGATTGGCATACGTGTCTCAATTCAAAGAATCCTTGAAAGCAACCTTCATTTTGCGTCCCTCATTCGGCGTGTTTTGAAGGATGCATCAAGTGTATCCTTCGTCTACTCCAATAACCCACAATCCTTTGCATACATTCTAGTTCACATACACACAAAAAGGAGGAAAATGAAAAAGTACATTAATAGAAAGTCAGTTAACATAAAGAAAATTATACAAAGTATTAATTTTTTTTTTAACTACCCCTTTATTAGCTAGTTGGACAATATAGTATTTACATGTGAAGCTTGTATAGCCACCACTAGGTCCCAACAGACTGCCACTCTCCTGACAATGTATCAGCAGCATGCAGTGGTTTTCTGAAATGAGGAACAGTTCCTTGTTTAAAAGGTTAGCTCACCCAAAAATTAAATTTATGTCATTAAATACTCTCCCTCATGTTGTTCCACACACGTAAGACCTTCGTTCATCTTCTGAATATTTTTTGATGAAATCTGAGGGTATCTGATCCACACAACATCATTGCACCTTTTGACGTCCAGTTAAAAACATAGTTAAAATAGTCAATGTGACTGCAGGTTCAACCTTAATGTTATGAAGCGACTAGAATACTTTTTGTGCGCAAAAACAAAACAAAAATAACGACTTTGTTCAACAATCTGAACCGTAGTCATACGTAGCGAACTCAGTGCAGGGTTCCTTGTTTACGTCCGAATGCCGGCTCATTATTGGCCAGATCCTGTCAGGCATGTGTCGTGCTGCTTACGTTTTCTGCTTTGGCCAACTTCAGAATCACAGTTTCTATGTCTTGGAAGTATGACCAAAATAAGAATTTTCACCGGAAAATGTCATCTGAACAAGTAAGTAACAAATCTGCCACGTGACTATGTGTATTTAGTGTGTAATAGCGTTACCTGTAGATTTCAATTTCTGTACAGTCTAATCTCTAATTTTCCATTTGTCATACTATACAATCCACCATCCAAATGATAAGTTTAATTATTCCAGCTGCTGTGAGAAAAGGGGTAACACGTTGTTTTAGGGTCTATTAACTAGTTGCTTGTTAGCATGCATATTACTAGAATTTTGGCTATTTATTAGTAATTATTAAGTACATATTAATGCATTATTCTGCATGACCTTATTCTACATTCCTAATCCTACCCAATACCTAAACTTAACAACTAACTTACTAACTATTAATGAGCAGTAAATTAGGCGTTTATTGAGGGAAAAGTCGTAATTAATAGTGAATACATGTTCCCTATACTAAAGTGTTACCAGAAAAGGCTGTAAATGATCTGCCACCTGCAGCATCCTCACATGATATAGCCTAGCCAGCTATCATTCTTTATGTAAACAGACGTGACGCAATGATGCAAAGATGAATGGCGACGCATGCTTGAATTTCCCGCAGAAACCTACCAGTACCACCCAGATTGGAAAACATTATTACAAGCTTACCATTGTGAATCGGGCTAAGGTAAGGAGATTTGTTAAGGTAATGAGAGTTTTGAACACTGGCTAGTTATGTATTTGCTCAAAAATTGATTTTGGATCATTTTTAACAAAAAAACAAAAAACAAAAAAAAGTTACGGACAGCAGCTTTAAATATAAACTTTACTTACACTTTTACACTAGAACCCATTAGGGAGATCCAAAATGTGCAGAGGTAAGGGGGTCTACAGGACAGGTTTAAGAAAGCACTGCTTTAAAACAGTGTAACCTAACTTTCTTTCTGGAAACACAACAGAGCACATTCTGGATGTCTTCCTTATTTGACCCATCCAGACTGGAATGGATAATAGTTAATTGTATGTTCTGGCTTGTACTAGCTTGATGATAGCATGTTTAAACAATTGTTAACACATTTTAGCACAGCTAGCATGATTCTAGCTTTTTTTTTTAACATGATGCTACCATGTTGCTAGCCTGTTTTAGCACGATTCTAACATGGTTTAACATGTCCCTATCCCGTTTAACATGTAATATATAATATGTTTTAGCACACTTAGCTTTCCCCACTGGCATGTTTTAACATGATGCTGGGTGATGTTAGACAAATGAATTTAAGATGAAAGACAAGGATGTTAAGGTTATTGCTCTGGAGGTTGTAGCTTGAAAGCTCTTGGAGGAGTTACAATTAGACAGTTTAGTAGAAGAATAATAATAATATAGTACATTTTTAAAGACAAACTTTGATGTTGGCTTGACAAAACCTGGTCTGAAAGTATAAAATAGTTTTAAATGCTGGAGGTTTTCTAAAAGTAAATCACATGAAGACATGAAAACAAATCTTAAAATTTGGACAACAGATTTGTCTGTAAAAAACTGACCGTATTAGAGCACTTTCAGAGCATTTGACTTCATTAGACCCTTATGAAATCATATCAAACCAATTCAACCAAGTGTCAAAGCCAGAGAGATATAACCTGACTAAGTTAGAGACCAAAAACAAATTGAAGAAAACAGAGCAGACAGCCATGAAACAAATTTCCTCAACGGACACTCTAAAAACCCATATATAACATATTTACATTTTATATGTAATATGCTGTAAATATACTGTTTACTATTTGTTAACTGCTTCGCACAGTTCTGTCACTGCGATTACTTCAAGCAATTAAATGAACTAATAACAAGGTAACATAGGGGCGGAGCCAAGACAGTGATAGGAAATGTTTTTATTTAGGGGTTATAAGTCATTAGCGTGGGCATTATCCATTATAAATAAAACATCAGACCTCACTAGTCGATATCAAACCACACGTGATATGTTGAAAATGCAAATGGCATTGATAAATCATTTACAATGGAAAAAAGAGTATTATAATGACATGCTAGTTCTACAAAGGTAATTGGGGAAAATACATTATATTTTTAATTATTAATGTTAAATGTTAATATCAATTTACTTCATAAAACTTCTCAATGTTGTATAAATGCTGAACATTTCTTTAAACATTTTGAATAGATTATTTGACGGACAATAGGACAATATTCCTATCAAGCAGTTTTCCTGGGTGATTATATTTACATTCCCTATAATAATTGAAGATACTCTCGCCCTATTATCCACATTACTGTTAGGTAAAGGGTTAGTGTACTTTGGTTTTTGTTAGATTAGTTTGGGTATCTGAAGACTTTTCTTTTAATTCTGTATGTTTTTTCTTCTTGCTTGTCAGTGTAGTTGGTTATGAGCGAGTTAGTCTTGTATTGTTTTGATGTAATGTAAGTAAACACTTTTTTAATCACATTGCATTGCCTTTTGCACTGCACAAAGTATATTTTTAATAGTTAGTGTTACAACCTCTTGATTGACACCTGGGGTCGTAACAAATACTGAAGGGAAGTAAGCTAAAAGCTAGCCATTGACAGGAAATATCTGCAACTGTTTTTATGACGACATACACAACATACAGTACTCTGTAATTATGCTGCAATAATGTGAGGCATGTTACATATGACATTTTTGTTATTACAGTACAATGAGGCCCTCATTGTTTATATTATATTCTCTTGTTGTGAGATTGTACAGACTATGTAATAAGCCTTTAAGCAGGAGTGGACGGCTTTCACACCACTCGTCCCAGCAGGAGTGGACGGCTCTCTGCAGTGGATCTCCGGCTCAGAAGGTTCCACAGCATTAAAGGCACTGAGCTTCTTCCAGAACCGAAACTGCTGCTGCTGGCATTATCTTCCCTCAGTGGATGGTACTCCTTAAACCGCCTGCGTGAAAATATACTTCAAAGGTTACTGTCATATAGCATTATTTCATTTTAATTAGGCAGCATACAATAACACATTCTTAATATGTATTTTGATAAAATGAGTATTGGCGTCTTACTTGTATGTAAAAGCAATGGCCCCCACAGCACAAATAAAAACCAGGACTCCCAGTATTGCTCCAGCCGTATTCCTTGATGAATTTGTGTCTACGGTTTTAAGAAGAGAAGTTGTGCACAAAAAGTAGTGAGGTTCTAGGGCAGGTTCAGGAAAAGAAATGTTTATTATGCTTTGAATTTATTTGACACTTGCCTATTGCCACACTGAGCATTGCACTGGTTACAGCCAAGCTGACATCATTGGTCAGAGACACGTTGATACAGAAGGTGCCAGAGTTGTTGAAAAACTGTCGCAGCACCATCTGACACTCAGATGTTGGCGTCACATCATTACACTGCAGGCTCTGAACAGGACTTGTGCAGTCAGCGTCAGACACCACGGTGCACACTTGACTAGGAAGGCTGAAGAGCAAATATAAGAAAAATAATGACCAGTCATCATTATTACCCATTTAAAGTCACCATGAAATCAAAATGGACAATTCTTATTGTTTTATGAATATTGCAGTATTTACTATAAATTATTCATGCAGATCATTATTTTTTTTTTTAATTCATGTGCCCTCGTAATCTTTAACCAAAATAACTTCCCCTCCCTTTTGCAGCAACATTTCTTCTCTGATGATGTGTTTACTGGCATGAGGGCGGGGCAACCTGTCACTCACATCAGATCCACCAATAGCAAACCACAACCATTCAATCAATTCCCCGCGAACAAAATCAAGCCCCGCCCTACATTTGTTCTTGCTTCAGAAGTAATTTCACTTGGATGTACTACACAATAGCCACAGCCATATCACCCTGCAGCCCAAGACTGATTGCCCACTAAAGCTAAGCAGGGTTGAGCCTGGACAGTACCTGGATGGGAGAGCTCCTGGGAAAACTAGTTTACACCTGGTATTAAGATGCGTTTGGTTGATCGGATCACAAGTAGACGAGGGAGATACATTCCTGTTCACACCTGGTGTTTTAATCCATCTTTTTTGTCCACTTTCAACCACTTCTGTCCTGATTTCTTTGAGGGGAGGGTCTACAGGCGGGTAAATGTATGGGTTTTTTCAGATCTTTCAATCTAATGGACAAAATAAGTTCACACAGTTTACATATGAATGTGACCAGAGATGACTGAAAAACATATGGAGAGCATCAGCTTTCGTTTCTGCAATGACAGCCACAAGACCACGCTGAACGTTATGTTAGAAATCAGGAATGGTGAGAGAATATTGTGCTTGGTACATTTTTCATCTTCAAACCAAACTTGGGACTTCAGCCAACAAAGTTCAAATCCCATCTGGCTAGTGCGCTTCCCATAATTTACACATTAACCAATACAATGTAATTGCAATTATACAACATAATGGGCCCTATTTTACCGATCTAAGCACATGGTCTGAAGCACATGGCGCAGGTGCACTTAGGGCGTGGCGTGCCCAAATCCACTTTTGTTAGTTTAACGACGGAAGAAATGGTCGGCGCGCCAGGTGCATGGTCCAAAAAGTGTTGTACCTAGTCTCTTAATGAGTCATGGGTGTGTTTTGGGTGTGCAAAAAACCAGTCAGAGTCTCATCTCCCATTCCCTTTAAAAGCCAGGTGCTCTTGCACCATGGTGGATTGCTATTTACATGGTGGAATTTGCAAGCAGAAAAACTGAACGCTTCTCCAGAGAGGAAACAGATCTGCTTGTGCGTGAGGTTAAAGCATTGTAATCCTTTTATTTTTAACATTTGGCATGTTTGTTTGTGTGCTGTGCACATCCCTGTGTGTAACAAGCAGAGTTTACGCACGTTGTGCACCCGCCTATAGGTGCATATTATTAACGTGCCCTTTAAATAACAACAACAAAAAAAAAATACTGAAACCTGGTCTAAAGTCAATGGCGCAGTTGTTTTCAGTTGCCTCAAAATAGCAACACGCCAACAATGCACCTGAACACACCTCGTTTTCAGACCAGCACACCCATGGGCGAACAGATGGGTGCAAATGCATTTGCTATTTAAACAGTGTGGGCGCTGGACGTGAAAATGACAACTGCGTCAGGCTGAAACTAGCAAAAAGCACCTGCGTCGCACCTGGCGTCACATTCCGCCGGGTGTGTGATAGGGCCCAATGTACGCCTACTGACCAATACGCATTAGGTCAGTAGGTGGAGTGTAGGCGGTCTTTTGTGTCTGTTCAAACACATTCGACCACATGAGCATTTACACTATAAAAGCAATCCGGTCTAATGCATTTGGCTAACTCTGGAAGTGGTCAAAAGTGGACAAGCTCAAAACATTTTAGACTGCATTTACACCTGTATTTTGCGTCGTCCACTTGTGATCCAATCGACTAAAATGCATCTTAATACCAGGTGGAAACAGAGCCTAGGTTTCTGCTGGAATAGGTGTTAGTGAGGCAGCTCACGCTGTGGTCTGTGTGGGTCCTAACGCCCCAGTGTTGTGATAGGGACACTATACCGTAACAAGCACCGTCCATCGGATGAGATGTTAAACTGAAGTACTGACACTCTGTGGTCTTTAAAAATCCCATGACACTTCTTGTAAAGAGTAGGGGGTAACCCCCGTGTCCTGGCCACATTCCCCCTCCATTGGCCATTGTTTGAATTTTTTCCTGAAATCTCCAAGCTGGTCACGTGATCAGCTGCTAGCATTCTGATTAGAGGATCTCAAAAAATTGCCCACAACCTATCTAAAGTATCCAGATAGAAATTTGTTGCTCATTCTCAATGGGAAAGTGCCCAAGCAACATTGCCCAGCAACACTGCTCAAAAAGTTGCCCTGTGTATCATCACCTTAAGACTATTATAAAGCAGCTATGAACAGTCTATAAAAATAGATTACAGTGAATGAATATTTACCTTCCCTGACATGTGACTGTAAGATCCACAGCATTTTGCTCCAGCTCTGTGGCCATGATCACCACATTATTCACTTCCACAATCTCAACACTCTCTATTCCCTCTGATGGGGGAAAACATATATGCAGAGAATATTAAACATTTGTAGACAGACTGTTTTTGTGCTTTTACACAGTTAGATTTAAATTTACACAACAGTCTAGATGCTAAAGTTGATGTAGAAGTGATCTGTGTGCTGCTTTTTATCAGTCATTTAAACGTATCATCATAATACATGTGAAAACCTGTTTACCATTAGTACAGTGGTTCTTAATACAGTGATCATGGTGTACACACCTTTTGTATGTCTCTTATCTTTTATCGTAGATAAGAGACACATTAGTACAACAGTGTTTTAACATGGTCTTGATACTGCTACTCAATTTTTGTTGTCATTATATGAGGTTATGGGTGAAACACTTGACAGTTAAGCCAGGCCAGTGATATTTTTTATGCGTACGCTCAGTCGAATGCACAGCCTTACAAAGTATACTTTATTTGACTCGTACCGCGTACACAGACGTTCGACGCATGCGCAGTTTTGAGCAATGTCTCGCCCATGTAAACATCTTTGTATTCTTTCCTGCTAGAGTTGTACAAATGAGGGTACTTTCTAAGCTCTTCGCACAATCATTCGTCTATATAGGCTTCCATTGTTGCTGTAGCTTGCATGCGTTCCGCTCTGTTCTGTTTATACAGGTTTTCTGAGACTACCTTGTGAATTGATGCCCCAGGGCACGATTGCCACCTTATGGATAAACTAATTACTGCAAAAAATTAAATGTATAAATTACGCGTGGTTACAAAAATCCGGTGTGGTGAGAAATCGAGTCCCCCCAGGAACCGGATCTCCTTTAGGACCCCGAGTGATCCCATTGGTTTAACGGATCTTTAATGAGTAGTATTTTTATCGCCTGATTACAATTCCTGCAAAATCACGTTATGATTTATATCTTATAAAATGTGTTATAATGACCATTAATGTCTTTTAAATTACATGGTTTATATACTAGTATATAACTGAAGCTATAGGTTGTGAAATCAAGCATCTTTAATTCTTACTGTATGTACTAGCATAGCATACATCTACCCGATTAGCCTGCTAGGCTTAGCTTATATTATATTAGGTATGTTTTTTGCTTCCAATATAGTTCCCAATGTTTGTGTGTACTTAGCATTACAATTAATTTATTAAAATGTATTATAATATTATTATATACTATACAACATTACTATTATTGTGTAAAATTAATACTAAATTACTTTTTACAGAACATAGTGTGTTGCAACAGTTCTTATCCTTATATAAAAAAAAATACATTGTTAGGCATGTGTTTCCATTTTGTTTTATTATGCAGTACATAGGCATTTATTTTATATTTCAAGCATATTGTTTGTGCACTTAATGTAATAAACATCATACAATAGTTAAATAGGCTATAATTAGTCAAGACATAGCAATAAAAACTTTGATCAGGCATTACATCCTGGGTCTTAAAGGAGACCTAATATCTGGGGGGAGACTCGATTTCTCATGACCTGCAGTGTGTGTACAGTACCGTGCATACTCTTCTGATGACGAAATACGCGTCATGCGCACTATATGCTGACCCTCGCATACGCTTAAAAAGTGAAGTATACTTTGGGCTTAATGCTGAAGTGAAGCAAAGTTCAAGTTGGCTGAAATTTAAAGATCAACAAGAGTCTTTTGTATAGATTTTTTTTTTTGCATGTTTCCTCTCTGGGAACAATGATGCCCAAAAGATTCATTATCAAGTATTGTTTAGTGATTATAAAAAAAAGTACTCACGGATAACTGTAAGAGTTGTAGAGAAGGAGCCATAACGATAAATCACACAGTTTGTTTCTGCTGGCATTTCTGGTGCTTGCCGCTTTGCAATGACTAGAGTTGCCTGTGTTGCTTCAGTTCCCGCCACCAGTTCAGCTTCTAACTCACTCACTGCTGCCTCAGGTATGCTAGTTACATCTGCAATGAAAGCACCAATGGAAATAGATTAAA
Organism: Hypophthalmichthys molitrix; assembly: GCA_037950675.1. Lineage (NCBI taxonomy): Eukaryota > Metazoa > Chordata > Actinopteri > Cypriniformes > Xenocyprididae > Hypophthalmichthys > Hypophthalmichthys molitrix. Next base: position 5,160,256 of record CM075502.1, read on the forward strand.
TACACAACACAATTAACTGGTTATGGACTTCTTTTTTAAAGTTACGGTCATCTATATAAAGTGTTTCACCGGTGATGGCTTCGGTTGCCTCGCTGACTCCAGCAGCAGCTGCATTAACTGCCTCTATGTCTTCTGCTGCAGGTATATCAGATGGTATGACATCAGCGGCCACTGCCTCAGGGGTGATGATGATTGTTGCATCACCAGTCGGTGCCACTGTTTCTATGACTGTCTGGACAGAGGTCGTGTCAACTACAGCAGCAGGGGGTTCTGGGAGAACTGTGGCTGCCAGATTGATGTCAGCCACAGGAAGTTCTGTCACAGGTTGAGCCTCAATAGCTGCAGATGTGGCTACCATAACTGCAGCGGTGCTGTCAGCTTCAGCCACAGCTGTGTCTGCAGCAACCTCCTGAGCAGCAGTATCTAATTCTGCTGCTGCGTCAGTTGCTGCCACTGCCAAATCATTGGCAGCTACAGTGACATCCGCTTCCTCTGCCACTGGCATGACATCAACAGGCTGAGGAGAAACAGTCAGCACAATGCTTTCCACTGCTGTAGCTTGATCTGACAAAAGGGAAAAGGCACCAACTGATGAATACTTTGGATGTAAATGGGAATGTTATTCTAAAATCTCTTCAAAACACTTTTTGGACTAAGAACTGTCCATGAAATGACATGAAATATACCTGTGAGAGGAACAGGAGGAACAACAGTGGCAGCTGGAGTTGGACTGACCTGACAACCATTTGAGATGGCTGCCATCAAAACCACCTGAGGCCTGAAGGAACCACTTGTAAGGTATGTGTGGGTAACGGTCATTTCTCGAGAGATGAGAGTTCCACTATTGTCACCGAAATCCCAGTTGAAGCTGATGTCTGATCCACTGAGATACTGGCTCGGGTCATGCAAATTAATGCTAAAGGAGACAGCTCTGTTCTGGATAAAGCTTTGGTCACTCTGGTTGATGTCACCAACCTGGGATAATGTCACTGCGAAAGGAATCTGGTCTAGAGAAGAGGAGGAAATATCATTAGGTGCTTGCAGGAATATTCTCAGGGAATGACAACATTGGTTTACTCTCCAGTTACATTGACTACTCTCCTGTTCAGTCCTAGGCAGTGGCTTAAAGGGTTAGTTAACTCAAAAATGAAATTTCTGTCATTAATTACTCACCCTCATGTTGTTCCAAACCTGTAAGACCTTTGTTCATCTTCAGAACACAAATTAAGACATTTTTGATGAAATCCAAGAGGTTTTTTTTCTCCCATAGAAAGCAACGAAATTACCAGATTGAAGGTCCAGAAAAGTAGTAAAGACGAGAATACTTTTCGTGTGCACAAAAACAACTTTATTCAACAATTTCCTCTCTACCCTGTCATTCTCCTACGCAGTTTACATTGAAGACACATTGCATTCCCGTCAGAACACCGACTCTGTATTGGCCGGCTCCTGCATCGGCATCACACGCATGTGTCGTGCTGCTCACATGAACACTGTCGGCCAATACTGCGCCGGCGTTCGGACGTAAACACGGAAGCACTGAACTGCGTCAACTGTGTACGAGTCTGACAGGGTAAAGAAATTGTTGAATAAAGTCATTATTTTTGTTTTTGCACACTTCATAACATTAAGGTTGAACCACTGCAGTCACACAGACTATTTGAACGATGTCTTTACTACTTTTCTGGACCTTCAATGTGGTAATTTCGTTGCTTTCTATGGGAGATTAAAAAAAAAAAACCTCTGGGATTTCATCAAAAATATCTATGACATGAGGGTGAACTAACCCTTTAACACCATGAACTCCTTTACTACAATGTCTGGTGAACAAACTAGGCTTAATGTTTTTTAAGGACACAGATGATAAGAGGATCCCTACACACTTAAAAGTAAAAGTTCTTTATTGGGATCTATGGTCCGATGAAAAACCTTCATGGAATCTTTCCATTTCACAAAAGGTTTTTTATAGTGGTAAAAGGTTCTTTAGATTATTTAAATGTTCTCCACACAAAGAAAAAATGGTTCACTGAAAGGTTCTTTGGGAAGCCAAAACAAAAACAAACAAACAAACCCTTTTGGAATCTTTATTTTTAAGAGTGTAGAAAAATGTGCAGTTTTCAAACTACTCACCAGTGATGGAGAACTGGGTAGATGAATAACCAAGGGGAATGAACTTGTCTTTGCCACGGCAGTGATAAATGACCACTTCCATGTTATAAGAACCAAGAGGCACATTGTCTGTTTCAATGGTCAGTAGAGAGGAGGGACCATCAGCCACCTGCCAATATTTTCCTGAAAGAGAGAAACAATGAAAAGAGTAACTAAAAATTATCAACCAATAATCAACCAACCAAGCTACCCCTAAAGTCAAAGAGAAATGTTTTAAATTAAATGGTTGATAAGAAGCCCCTAATTCTCTATAGTCTTCATAATGGTTTGTTGATCTGGGACTGTGTCCCACTTGCATACGTTAATCCATCTCTCCACTATGTTTGTATGTTTCTATAAATGAGACTAGAATAAGACTACAGGTTTAAACATGCTCTTACCCAATGTCTTCCATACATAGATGAAACGGGGCTTTTTGTTAGAGATCTTAGTGAAGGGTGTCCTGTCAGGAAAGACACCTGTCCATTCTTGAGGGATGTTGGACTCAGGGTAAACAGTCTGGCCCATAGTATATGATGTTCCTAAAAGACAAATTTAATTCATTTTAGGTGTAGATAATATCTATTTTCATCCTAAAAGATGAATTAAGAATCACATGGCAGCACTTATTTCTTCTGCTTTATTTACAGGCAATAACAAGTGCTGTATACATAAAAACACATTTTCTTTACATGAAAAATACATAACATACAAAAACATAATATTTGTTTGTGAATACATTACAAAACTTTGATCAATGGTAGTGCATGATTAAAATATTATATAATGTAAATATATCGTATTAAAGAAGGCTGGATAACTAACCATTAATGGTACAGTTTCGCGCCCACACCACCTGTCCATCAGGAAGTACTGTCTGGTTCTGAGGGAAACCAACATCAATGTTGAAAGTGGCTTTGGCTCCTGTCAGCGTTGGAGAATCACTTCTCACTTCAAATGTCACCTCTCCGCCTATGACAAAAAAAAGGTTTTCAAAGGTAGCAGGTATAGCATTTCTTCTTATAGAAAGTAAATAATATCAATAAATAATTTCCACTTAGCATATCCTAATTTATTCATATGCAGACATGGTGTAAAAAGAATAGTTTTATGTCATTTGAAACTGCTACGGCAGTAGGGAAGATGCATGGGCGTTATTTTCGTGTTATGTTTAAAACCTTCACCATTCACACGGTAATACACAAATGTGGGCATTCAAGAATTTCAAACAGTGGGCTAAAACCAGGGCTGCCAAACTCAGACTCACGCAATTGACATAGCTACGTTTTCATGGACAACTTTTGTTTCAAATGTAATGAATTTATTCCGATTGATAAGTTCAAACATAAGGACTACATGAACGCTAAATAAAGTGATTGTGACAATGCGCTGACAGACAAGACAGAGCAGGTTACTTTGATATGAAAGAAAGTCTCAGCTTTCAAATTGTCAATTTTATTACAAAATTCGAACAAATACAGTTTTAGCACTCTTTATTGTGGCGTGGCAGATCGCTGTAGCGCCTCAGTTCAAGTGGCTCGTAAACCGATCTGTCTTCCTCTTTATTACTAGTTATAGCACCAAATAAACATGAATGAACATCTGAAGGTATGTGGAAAGATACAGTAATGTATCTGAAATGCATCATGTATAGTTGAGTGCTTCGACCGCGGAAAGACGTCAGTAAAACAGCTTGTAAAGCCAATCAATTACCATATACTGTAGCATGTTAGTTAGCTAAAAAATGAACTCTTGAGAGGAGCATTTTGCTAAATATATGCACTATATTACATAATTATTATATTTTTACTCATATCATTAAAAAATATTATAACATTATTGTAAAACAACATTATATTAACTGTATAAGAATGCGTTGTTAATTTTAACCTTTAATAATAATACCAGCTGACAGGTTTCCCTGTATGTTTACAGCATTAGTTGAGAGAGATTTGTTTCCTTGAGAAAAATGAACATGTAGGCCCTACTGTACCTGATATTTAGCCAAATGAATCAAGATCAGAATCAAACAGTCTTATGAATCAAATCAAACCCCTTGTGACTTCAGTGAATCATTAGAGACTCGCTCTGACCGAATCATTTGAATCAGTGAGTTGTTGACTCAAAAACATATGCAATTAGATTGGTACAATTCACAAATGAATCGTTCAGTGTGATTTGCGAACCGATTTAATTGAAAAGAATCAACTCCTTCTCGCATCAGACACTATTGCAGTCTCTTCCGTTCAAAATATTGAGGAACAACATGTTTTTATGAAATGTAGTGGAGTAAAAAGTACAATATTATACACTGGAATGTAGTGAAGTAAAAGTAAAAGTTTCCCAAAATAAAACAAAACACTCAGATGAAGCACAGATAGGCTACTTGAAAAATGTAGGCTATAGTAATGAAGTAAAAATACTTTGTTACCATCCACCACTGCTGCTTTAACATAGTTTTACAATGCGTGCAAATCACTGAACAATAAACCTAAATGAAGGGTGAATTAAGTTGTGTATGTGCTCAAATACCTTTCCAACAATCTCTGTATCTGGGATCTCCATCCCTCCAGACTGGATACATTTTGGAATTCCATGAACGATAATGTGCAAAGCGAGTTCTGGATTCTAGAAGAATGATGGAAAGAAATAGTGAAGATAACCAAATTTCTGAAAGCATTAAAATAAGTTTTTACAGGAGTAATTAATAAAGGTAATTTCTTTGTTAAAATGACACAGGTCTTCTTTAAAACTGGTTCATGGGGCAACTCTAGTTTTCGTGATTTCATATTCTCCTAACAGGCCTGATTATTAGAAATCATTATTATCATATTATGGAATTGATATTTCAGAAGTTTATTTTTCTTTAAATAGGTATCATTTCATAAGCTAAAGTAAGTAAATAATGTAGTTCAGTTGCTTAAGGTTGGCTTAAGTTCATAAGGGACTGAAGAGGAAAGGTCGAAGATGAAAAAGCATGAGAATGTGAGGGTTGGCAAATAGAGTCACACGACCTCTGCAATCCCATTCAATCCTTTTCATGTGACTTTCAGCTGAGGGTACCAGTGTAATCCCCACTGCTGGGATAAGATCCCGCTGAGCTCTGACGTTTCATTTATCACGTTGTATGTACATGGGTGTCTAAATGTACGTTTATCTGAATGTTTAAGCAATTATATGCATTTTACGACTCATTTCTTGCCTTTACATTTTATTCATTTGGAAGATGTTTTTATCCAAATCAATATATTTTTAGGATAAAAAATTCACTCCAAAATTCCTAGTAAATTTCACAAATGGTTACAAAGAAAAGGCCAGGTAAACATTGAATGAAACATGAAACAGAGTTGCAATGATTGTCCAGTAGTAAAAGGTTACATTGGAGGGCTGCTGTATAAAGTGTTTAAGATTGATAATTTGCATTTCTACATCCCTCTTTCAGTGTCAGACTGTGATAAATTGCCTTGTAGCAATTGGTTGAAATAAAAATGCTAATGAAAAAAATTAGTTATGAAAAAACAACTCTTGAGTGGTTGTACTTTAAGGGATAGTTCACCCACAAATGAAAATTCTGTCATCATTTACTCACCCACAAGTTGTTCCAAACCTGTATAAATTTCTTTGTTCTGCTGAACACAAAGGAAGATATTTTGAAGAAGGTTTGTAACCAGGCCGTTTTGGGGCACCATTGACTTCCACGGTAGGAAAAAAAAAAATATATATATTATGGAAGTCAATGGTGCCCCAAAGCGGCCTGGTTACAAACCTTCTTCAAAATATCTTCCTTTGTGTTCAACAGAACAAAGAAATTTATACAAGTTTGGAACAACCTGAGGGTGTGTATATGATGACAGAATTTTCATTTTTGGGTGAACTATCCTTTTAATGTATCTACAGTAGTCAACATTTGAAGTGGATCAAAACCTTTCATCAAAGATGTCCTAAAACCTTCTTCTTAGGACAACTTTGACAAACTTTTTTGATCGAATTCAACTGTATTTCATACTTTTAATTTTGGTCCATTCTGTGATTCCTATTAACATTTTCCATCTCATAACGTCTATTTAGTATATAAAGAACAGAAATACTCACGTGAAAGTGCTCCTGAGGAGAATGTCAGGATTAGAAAGATGAGAGCCGTCCACATGATCGCTGTATGCATTGATGTCTACAACACCACAGTCACTGATCCAGCTGTACTCTAGAGACCCATGAGGAGTCTTGCACATTCTTCAATACCAGCACCCAAAACCAAACCCCCAACATATGACATCATAGACGTGTGAATAACAGGCTCCTCCCACACCCTGAAGAATGTAGTTTAGGAATTTTTTTTACAAATAAATCATTACAATTAGTTTTGTGAGAAGTTTTTTCAAATGAATGATGACGAAAAATGAAAAATTCAGCCGGGAGATGATTGCCATGTGTCCTCGGTTCCTCGGGATGTTCCTAATTTTATTGTTCAATTTTTGAAATGGAAAAAATGAACATAATAATAAAGATGCTTAAGCTTGGGTGTTCCACTTTACCAGTTCCCATTTTACCTGTATTCACTCTAAATGCTAACATGCAGTATAACAAATCAATACACCTCTGTTAAAACTGGGGCTTTTTGAGATGTAAAAAATGAATCGAGTAAAATCATGGCAAGTCTTTTTCCACCTTTAATGTAATATTTGAGTTTACGTCTCGCAATTCTGACTTTATTTCTTAGAATTGTGTGATATAAAATCGCAATTGAGTGTTATAAAGTCAGAATTGGTAGATATAAACTCGCAATGATGAGTTATAAAGTCCAATTTTGAGGGAAAAAAGTGACTTTTTTCTCAGAATTGCAAGCTTATAACTCGCAATTGCATGTTACTGTATAGTCAGAATTGCGAGATATGAACTCAATTCTGAGAAAAAAAGTCAGAGGTGCGACTTTATATTACGCAATTCTGACTTTAAAACTCACAATTGCGACTATGTCTCGAAATTCTGACTTTATAACATGCAAATGCGTCTTTATACTCGCAATGATATATCTCGAAATTCTGACTAACTAGCAACTGCAAGTTTATATCTCACAATTCTGACTTAACACAATTATGACTATAATCACAACTCTCAATTCTGACTTTAAAACTCACAATTGCGACTATCGAAATGTACTTTATAACTTAAAATAGCAACTTTATAACAAAATTGACTTTATACCACGCAATTGCGACTTTATACCACTCAATTCTGACTTTAAAACTTGCAACTGTGACTATATCTTAAAATTCTGACTTTATAACACAATTGTGACTTAATATCACGCAATTGCGACTTTATATCTCGCAATTCTGACTATATCACACAACTCTGACTTAAAAACTCACAATTGCGACTATATTTCGAAATTCTGACTTTATAACATGCAACTGCGTCTTTATATCAAGCAATTCTGACTAAAACTCACAATTGCGACTATATCTTGAAATTCTGACTATAACTAGCAACTGCAAGATTATATCTCACAATTCTGACTTTTTAACACAATTATGACTATATCACAACTCTGAGTTAAAAACTCTCAATTCTGACTTTAAAACTCGCAATTGTGACTATCGAAATTTACTTCATAACTTGAAATTGCAACTTTATAACGAAATTGACTTTATACCACGCAATTCTGACTTTAAAACTTGCAACTAATTAATATCACGCTATCGCAACTTTATATCTCGCAGTTCTGACTATAACTTGCAATTGTGAGTTTATAACACAATTGACTATATCACACAACTCTGACTTAAAAACTCGCAATTCTGAAATTTACTTTATAACTCAAAACTGCAACTTTATAACAAAATTTTGACTTTATAACACGCAATTGCGACTTTATACCACGCGATTCTGACTTTAAAACTCACAACTGTGACTATATCTTAAAATTCTGACTTTATAACACAATTGTGACTTAATATCACGCAATTGCGACTTTATATCTCACAATTCTGGCTATAACTTGCAATTGTGACTTTATCTTAAAATTCTGACAATTCTGACTTTATAACTCACAATTGAGAGTTTATATCACGCAATTCTGAGGAAAAAAAACTCTGAATTGTGAGATGTAAACTCGCAATTGCGAGAAAAAAGTGTGAGATAAGTCGCAATTACCTTTTTTATTTTTTATTCAGTGGTGGAAACAAGCTTCCATGCATAAGTGTACATACCTTTTTATAATGGCGGATGGTACTCGAGAAATAAAAGATCACATTCAATCTTCTACTGAAAAGTAATTATTTTATTATTAAGTGATGCTGATTATCCCTAAGTAAAAAAAAAAAAAATCATCCTGCTATGGCCATGCACATGTCCATGGCCAGCAAAGAGATTACAAAGGATGTGTTGGGATCTCATTGTGAAGAGGTACTGTACCAATTAGGAGAAACGTATTTCCAAAACATTAGATGTGTCACTCATGGAGTAGGCTACTGTGAAGGCCATCATCAACAAGACGATAATGGGGCACCACAATGACATTCCCTAAAAACAGGGAGCCTGACAAAAATTGATGGAAAAAAACTTGAGTCAAGATAGAAGGAATCATGAATAGTGCCAAATTCAAGACCATTCTGGCATAAAACCTGCAGGCCACCATTCAAAATCTGAAGATGAAGAGGAGTTTCATCTTTCAGCACAAGAGTAACCTCAAATCTAAGTAAACCATTTTGGAAAGGCAGAGAACTAAATCCAGTTAAAAAAAAAACTTGAAAAGTGCTGTACTCAAGAGATTCCTCACAATTTGATCAATCTGGAGCTGTTTTGCAAGGAAGATCTCAATCAAGATCTTATAGACTCTTAAAGTTGGGAAAAGATCTGACATGATTTATTTTGGATTATTTTACATCTCAAAAATTGACTTTTTATACCCACTGCATACAACAGATATTTCATTGAGATTCTCTTCGGTCAACATCACAGCCAGGTTCTACACTGAATTCTCAACTGTACAGAAATATTATGGATTTGTACATGTCTTTTGTATCTGGTCTCTGCAGTTCTTCATCTTGTGATCATATATGAATCCTGTGAGAATAAAAGTCCATTCATTTTCTATGAACAAGGACAAAAAAGAGGGAAATATTCCTGGAGCATCATGTCTGAGAATCATGCTTGTTGGGTCATATCTGTTAATATAACCCAGAGCTGCGATGATGGAGAGTCACAAGATGTGAGTATACGCACAGCCCTGTCAATGATGCTCTTTCATTATTGTTCTCGTTCCTCATGTCTTTACCTTCATGTATTTTTCTTTTTCATTCTTAGCATTCTTGAGTTGGTATTAGTGTAACAATCTTTGTATTGTTATTCTTAGAGGCGTCTTTTCAAAGGAATCTTAAAGGATTAGTTCACTTCAGAATTAAAATTTTCTGTTTATGTGTGTTTATGTCTTTCTTTCTTCAGTTAAAAAGAAGGATTTTGAGGAAAACATTCCTAGATTTTTCTCCATATAGTGGACTTCAACGGCTACCAATGGGTTGAAGGTCCAAATGTCAGTTTCAGTGCAGCTTCAAAGGGCTCTACACAATACCAGACGAGGAATAACGGTCCAGTGAAACGATCTGTTAAAACATCGATGTAGGACGATTTTGAAGTTGGAGGAGAAAATGAGATGAAGTTTTTTGCCCTACCATAGTACTTCCGCCTGCGTCACGTGACCTTTCCAACGTGATTACATAATGCGTGGCATATCGCAGAGCAGTGCAAGACGAGCATTTGTGGTTAAAAATGACCGATCGTTTCACTAGATAAGACCCTTATTCCTCTTCTGGGGTCGTGTAGAGCTGGACTTCCATCATGTGCAATCAAACCTTTTCAAATGATTCAGAATGCAGCAGCATGACTGGTCTTCAATGAGCCCAAGTCACACCGCTGTTCATCTCTCTGCACTGGCTACACTGTAAAAAATGACCGTGATTTTAATGGCAAAAGACTGTAAAAATGCTACGGTTAAGAACAGTTAATTGGTTTACAGAAAGTTGTAGTATATACGGTGAATAACTGTTAAAGATCTAATGGTACATTTAATGTAATTTTACGGTAAAATACCGTTAAATTTACAGTTTTTGAAAATGAAAAATAACAAGTCATCGTATAATTTACAGTGAAAACCATAAATTGACATTCCCACAATTCCCAATAGTTGAAATAACTTTCTTCTTAGTTTTTTCTAATCAGTTGTGTACATTAGGGTTTTATGTCACATCTAATGTTGTTAAATGAATGTTTATTGCATTTTTAAAATTTCATGTGTGTTACCATGATGGTGTTTAGTGTTTGTGTGAATGACACTGTGTGCAGCTTCTATATTGTCCTTCTCAGCTTATGGTAAAGCTGCTTGTGATGAGCTTTGATTCATCATGTGACTCATGTGACTCTCATGACCACTGTGTTTGGTGGTTGTCAGGTACAAAACAGATATTAGTACTTCAAAAGGTTGGTAAATTAACATTATATCAGTTCATGAAATACATTTTTTTTTTTTTTTTTTTTTTTTACCATAAATTTAACAGAATTTTTTTTTTTTTTTTTTAATGTACCAGTTATGGCTCCCATCAAATTCAAGACATTAATGCTGCATATGGAACAGCCATGAGCTCTGCACCCTCATACCTCCACTTGCTCTTACGAGCAGGGCTCCTACACATTTTCCATTTCAAAATACTTTTCCAGACTCAAATTTCCAAACCTCTCTAGATTTTCAGACCATATTTAACATAAATGGTTCATACAGCATTATTTTCAGCTATATATTTGGTACATAGGTACAGTCATCTGTAAATTTATTTTCTCAGGGTTTTTTTTTTTTTCATTGGTTTTCTCGAAGTGACAACATACAAAGCCCCTTTTGCAAAATTTGTCTTTCCGTAGGGTAGTACCTCTAATATCAAGGCCTAATGTCCAATTTAACACACCCTCTGTGGTGGCGGAGAAATGGCACAAAATGGGCTGATGGCACAATACGTGCATTGTCCTATTTGCCAAGTACAAGGATCTATATATATATATATATATATATATATATATATATATATATATATATATATATATATATATATATATATATATATATATATATATATAAAAAAAAAAAAAAAAAAAGAGACTGGTACTGTAAAAAAAAAAAAAAAAAAATGTTCAAAATTTGGCTTTCGTTAGGGCAGTACATCATATTTCAAGGCCTTAGGTCTGCTTTAACACATACTCTGTGGCAGCCAAAGAAACAACACCGTGAAAACGGCTGATGGCACAATAGGTAGCTCAGTGTGCAGTGTCCTACATGCTAAATGTAATGGTTTCTCGTGTGCATACGGAAGTCTGTATATTTTTTTATTTTTTGCAAAGGTCCTTTTAGAGGCTCTGTAATACGGTGCTTAGAATATTGTGAGAAGAAACCCAAAATGCTTTTAACCTGCATTTTTGCATAATGAAAAAGTGCACATTTAATTAATTCAGTCATGTTTGACAATCACTTAAAAAAAAAAAAAAAAAAAAAAAATCACTAAACAGCTGCCATGAAAACACTTCTTGAATGATAAATTTATTTTCATTAAATTCTTAATTTTCTATTATAGAAAACTATTGGGGGAATAGTCTGGAAATGCTGTATTTTTCCATACTCTGCTTTCTTTTTTTACATACTTTTCCAGATCTGGAAATGACTCAAATCAAATTCCATACTTTTTCAAACTGTGTAGGAACCCTGTATGAGTCTACATGCCCTCCAGAAGCCTGAGGTCGGTAAATGACTGACACCTTGTGGTACCTTCACTGAGAAAGGCACAAAATCTCTTTCCAGAACATTTTCGTTCATGGTTCTAAGTGGTCTTTCCAAACATATCCAGAACACTGAATCCCTGACAATATTCAAGAAACAACAACAAAAAACCTCATCTCTTCCATCAGCACTTAACTACATCCTGCTGAAAAAAAAAATAAATAAATAAATAAATAAAATCTTCCCTATGCTTTCACTATTCCTTAATCTCGCCCTGTTCAAGCTTATACTATTCCAAACATTGTAAGAAACTTTGTATTGCTGGCACTTCTTGTGTTTATTGCCTCTTCATAATGAATCACTTGTACTCCTCATTTGTAAGTCGCTTTGTATAAAAGTGTCTGCTAAATGAAATGTATATAGCGTATACAGAGTTACATTAATATTAAGCAAAACACTTGCAACAGTAGCCCAATAATGTCACTTGAAAAATGACTAGCTGAAATGAAATGACCTTATTTCTTTTAGTTGGAGTGGTTGTGAAATCAATTTATAGACAACATATCTAAACCGTCATTTAACTGTCCAAACAAACAAATATAACAACAAAGCTGATAATTTCATACAGCAAATTTTATTAACAAACAAAGAGTGTTACCTTATAATAGCAAAATTTCTTTGTATAAGAACTAGTCATGTGACAATTATGAACACTGAGCCAAAGCCTATAGAAATGTGTGATGCTGCTTAAAGACATTTAAGTGCCATAATTTTTTTTGTTTTGCAGACAGTAAAATTGAAAATGGAGGAAAATATTAGAAATGAAACCAAAAAAGTGAGAATGCTGGTGTATCAACAAGTTCCTAAACCAAAAAGCATGTTAAACAAGCCTTTGGAAATTACATTTGCAACGGGGGTGAAAAGTTCTCAAAATTGTAAACCACCACAAATATGGACAACAGTTTTTTTTTTTCTAGGTAACTACACAAGTTCAGAAAAAAGGATAGGCTGAGGACTTGGTAATAATTAACATTTAAAATTAACGAGTCAGGGGAAAAATATTGCGCTGTATTAATACGTCTAGTTATCTTCATCCTCTTCATCACTTAACACTCTCTTATATCTGCGCTTAGCTGGAGCAGCAGGACTCTCGCGGTCTGAATCCAAGCTTCTTTCAAAGTTACTCCTGGACAACGGATCCGCATCCGAAATATCTGTGGGAGGGACAAAAGATATTGTCACCTACATGCATTGGAGGAATTCACCGTGCTTTTCCTGTGGGGATAAACTTGATTTATCTATCAGACAATACATGTGATCAAGTAAATGCATTAACCTGTTTTCAGAGTAAGGTCATAAATGACTTAAAGGCCCACAGAAGTGCCTTGGAATGCGCAGCATTATTCAATGTGTTGACGTAACTTCAACTGAAACAGGAAGACAAGGCGGGATATATATTGAATAGCTCCTTCCCATATTTTTTTTTTTTTTTTTTTAAAGAGACGTTGAGCTTGGTAAAGCCTCAATTTCCTTCAAGTCTCTAACCATTTCTCCTCCTAATCTCCTCCATATCGCTTTAAAATACAGCATTCGGTGCAGAATTGAAATGGGTTTGATACGTTTTGTGGTCTGCACCAACTAGCGGATATCAGCCGCTCTGTGCTCTCGTGTCTCTTGACCGGAGCAAACTGTGTGGAAACCAACATGAAACCAGACTTCATTCGCCTCAATGGAAAGCATATTTACACTGTCTTAATCATTCCCTGTCCCCTATATAGTGCACTATGTGCCATTCACCATGTAGAAAATAGTAAATGTGTGAACAAGTGACCGATTTCAGCCGCAGCTTCAGCGTCTACTTATAATGCAGGGGGTGGGACACTAGATTCTAGAGAGCATTTGATTGGACAGAAGATCTGATGAGAAGCTGAAGTCTGCAATCTGTGATCCATTTTAGCAGAAGTGAGAGACTAAGTTTTGAATGCTTATATCTCCTAAATGTGAATTGTGTCATCGTTTTGGAACACACCAGCTTATTCGTAATCTTAATGCTAACATATTCATACTAAAAGCTAAAAAATTTAAATTTTCATTTCAGGGGGACTAAGCATAAACTGACCAACACAGCTAGATTTTTGCCCCTTTCCCTGATTTTGCTCAGCATGTAAACATTAACCTGAGCTCTGTGGGCTTATTGAAGTGTGCATGCATGATATGTGACAAGAAAGTGTCATTACTGTGGATTTAAGCACATCCAGACAGAGTATAGGGGAGGACGAAATATAAATCGCAAACTCAGACTCTTTCTTGACTTGAGAAATTATAAAAATGTGCACTATCAAAAAATCTGTAACTGCATGAGTCTGTGAGTGGACATTTTGGAATATTACTCATCAGTTTTTAATGATTTATTTAACATCACAACAGGCATGGAATACTCTGAGTAAGTTTGCAGTTGATAAAACCAAATTCAAGACTTTTTTTTATAGACCCGCAGTGACCCTGTATTTATTCCCCTTCATTTACAAAAATGTGTATCATACAGCTTTATGACAAGGCAAAACACACATTTGTGGTAACTCTGCAAATTAAGCTCCTTTTTTTTCCCACACCACTCAACCTTTTTTTATTTTTTTTTTTATTTTGTCTAGCCCAACCAGACAATGCAATTATCTGATCATTGGGGGAAATCAAAGACTTGTTCATTGTAATGGAATAAAAATGTCTAGAGTTGTTTGACAGAAATTCTAGATGCTTTTGAGATGCTGTTCATTACCTCTCTGATCATCATCATCATCATCCAACACTCTGCTTCGCTTCTTTGAGATTCTCTCCTCTATATGACCACTGGAACACAAATCAACAAAATCACATTTTAGTTTAAGAAACTCATGTTCAGTGTAAACCTTCACAAACTTTAGTCACTAGCCATCAGTACTGGCACTTACCTTGGTTCCGCAGTATCAGAACTGGCCTCACATGATGGAGAGTCTTATAAAGACAGAGAAAATCATTTAAATTGATTAACTGGTAACTACCAAGTAAATACTTCATGATAGTCATTTTAGTTAATCACGTGGTCAATATAATTTCAGTAACATAGCTGCAAGCAGCAATTATGAGGCCAAGCACACCGATGGCATAGCATCTGATTGAATAGAGCATTCCAGTGATGATTTTAGGCCAAGTAGGTTTAAAGGTCATACTTTACCATTTTGAATGATGTATTACTCTTATCTATGACCAAAAATGATAGTATTTTAAGCTGTTTCCACTGTTGTCAGGAAAAAAAATGCAAGAGATCGCGCCGGCACCTCAATGTCATGCAGTAACCGTGTCATACTTCAGCTTCCACACTCCACACAAACACTTGGATATGTGTCTTAATAATAGCATACATGTATCTAGGTTAATGTTAGAGCGAGTTGCCATGTAAAGTTGCTACTTGCATATTTCAAATGATAATCCATATTTGAGGTCGATGAATGATAGGCGAACGTTTGGATTTCCTGCCCGACATTCTGTAATTACCACAAGGTCCAATCCTTAACGATCTGTCCCTTACGGAATGCGTGACTTCGGGACAAGGTGTTTTTTCCCTGAGACTAACCGACTAATAAACTTTGGTCGACTAAGCCTCTTCTAGTCGACTATTAGGGGGCAGCCCTAAATAATACGCCAATGCATTTTAAAAATACACCAGTATGACAAATTCAAACTGAATTTAAAAAGCATTCAATGAGACGAGTTTCATCACTTAATGCCAAACGTTGAGGAAGTAGCAAAATCCTGCTCATGTTTATTCAGGGCATGAAAAAAAGCTTTTGCTAATTTTTTGCCATTTATGGTCCAACAATGACCTGGACCAAATTTGGTGAAGATCTAACAGAAGGTCTAGAAGGATTGGGAGGAAACTGTTTCATGTTGCTTTTTTTTCCTCCTACGTAAGATGAAAACAAACCATATCAATGCATTTGAGATGAACTCAGTGGTAAAAAATCATTTGTGGCACTAGAGGGTTTGAGATAAGGATTTGTTATTGCAAATGCTCAGACTATCCTCTCTCTGTGTGCTAACACAGAACTTCAAGAGCGAAAAACAACAAATTAACAGATGAGATAAGCATTCACACCTTCAGTGCTTGGCCTCTATGAAAATGATCAACATTTGCATCAATGAAAATGTGGCAAAATCACCCTTTGATTTAGCAGAGGTGTGTTTCCTCTGGCGAGACAATAGCAAAGCTCTCAGTGCTTGAGCTCTCAGCTCTTGGTTATCATCATCATCATCATCCTCCTCCATCTCAACAGCCAGACTGTTGTCCTTGTTTCCCTCAGAGTCCCCTTCAGGTGCTGTCTCCTCAACCGGGTCAAGAGATGCTGCTAAATTCCTCAGCTGATCTACGCTCAGACTGGGAGAAATCCTCCAGAAAGACTCCTGATGAATGCAGATCGGATGAGATGACAACAGCTTTACAGCACTACAGTTAAGGTGTCTTCAAATAATCACTATTTTATACCAATATGGAAGCTTCTGACAACAGACTCTGTAAGAGATAACCCAAGAATGAGAGACAAAGAAGCCCAAACCGACCTGTCCGTCTGAGGGTGCGCGGATGCCAATTGTGCGTAGAAGTTTCTGGAAAGCCCTGTTCTCCATGGCATCCTCGTTCTCCTCTGTCAGAGGAACCAGTGCCACAGGATGAGAAACACCTGGAGAAAGAGATGGCATATTTTAAATTATTATACAGCTCTCTGAAATGCTCGATTCTAACTGGTCAATTGGAAGATTCCAAGGTCATTCCCCGATAATGACAGTCATCAATAGCAACAATGTGTAATGACAGCATATCCAGCATAGTATTTGATGCTGGCGCTTCTCTCATATCTCTTATCACACTGAGGATGGACTCTCTTGCTCATGTTTCATTCAAATGCATCTGGAGCCATCTTGAGTCTCAGTTATCAACTGTATTCACTGTAAAATTAACCCGGAGGTCTTCAGCATTAATAGTAGGCCTACAGTAATACTGTTGAAGTGTTTGTGTTGTTGCTTGAAATGTTTGTTTTGCACACTGTAATGGATTATAAAGATAATAAACAAGTATTTTAAAACGGTTTCTTCTCAAATCAATATTTTGTCCCCGTCATGATTTATGTGGTGAAAAGCATTATTTCATAATGCTCTTTCTGTAAATGAGGGTTTTATATTTATGAATAATGTTTTCAAAACACTGATATATATGCAAGGAGGGAGAGTTTGGGGGCCTTAAAGACCTTTAAGACAAACCAAGCACAAATTCATTAGTCAACACCACTATTTTATTTTCTCCTTAAAACTGCAGTTTTACAAAAACTGCCCCGAATTCCTACCGTTACTTTGAAAAGTAATGCATTACAATATTGCGTTACTCCCTAAAAAAGTAACTAATTGCGTTAGTTACTTTTTATGAAAAGTAATGCGTTACATTACTTTTGCGTTACTTTTTCTCACCTGGGCTGTTTGTTTTTTAATAACATAAATAGTTCTATTTTTGGCAAATGTTTAAGCCCTTTCCCACCAAAAGTGAAATGAATAAGCCTCAGGCTGAAGGAAATGCAAATTTATGCCTGTACAGTAGAGGGAGCAGCTCAAACCTTTCAGCTGTGCTACCATTCTGAATTAAAGAGCAATAGGTTACAGGAGAAGGAAGTTCAAACTCATATTTCTAAATCTAATCTAAAGTAATTTTTGCTTATTAGTATGGTTGAATTTGATCAAGCAGCAAAGATATTGGTTAATAAAGTGAGATTAAATACATAAAGTATATTTAAGTTTAATTATTACAGGATGGTGTAAAATTGAGATCATTTCACTGTTTTTGTTCATTTTGAGGAATACTGAATGTTTTCGTGCAAGTGAGACGAGTAAATGCATGTTCACATTTAGTCTAGAACTACAATAACCATCATGTTCACACAGCACACACAACACCTCTGCATTTTATTTCTCTCAACATGGGGACAGGAAAGCTGTCAGTCAATAAATGTGATTTTGAAAAAGTAACATTTTGTAAATTGAAAAAGTAATCCATTACTTTACTAGTTACTTGAAAAAGTAATCTGATTACGTACCTCAAGTTACTTGTAATGCTTTACCCCCCAACACTGACTGTGTTACTCCCTAAAAAAGTAACTATCTGCATTACTGATTTACTTATTATGAAAAGCAATGAGTTACATTATTTTTGTGTTACTTTTTCTCGTCTGGGCTGGGCTGTTTGTTTTTATAACAACAAAAGAGTTATATTTTTGGCAAATGTAAAAACCCTTTCACACCAAAGGTGAAACGAATAAGACTCAGGCTGAAGGAAATGCAAATTCATGCCTGTACAGTAGAGGGCGCAGCTCAAACAAACAAGCCTTTCAGCTGTGCTGCCATTCTGGAATACAGAAAATGTAAATGTACGCTCACATTTAGTCTAGAACTAGTCTAGAATAACCATCATGTTCACACAGCGCACAACGGCTCTGCACTTATTCTCTCAACATGGGGACAGGAGAGCTGTCAGTTAATAAATGGGAAAACAAAGTAACTTGTGATAGCCTAGGCCATCTTTGTGGAGAGCAACAATTCTAATTCTCAAATCCTCAGAGTTCTTTGCCATGAGGTGCCATGTTGAACATCCAGTGATCAGTATGAGAGAATTGTACTCAAAGCACCAAATTTTAACTGCTCTAATACAAGATCCATACATTTGTATGGTCCTGTCAAGCAGACAAAAACATGAACATGATGAATAGGACATGTGGCTTTGCATGGTTAAACAACATACAACTGTTATCACTTAGGGTGTACTCACTTTTGTTGCCAGCTATTTTGACAATAATGGCTGTATTTCAAGTTATTTTTAGAGGACAGTAAATCTATACTGCTATACAAGCAGCACATTGACTACTCTAAAATATATCCAAGTTTCATTTCTATAGTATTGTCCCTTGAGAAGATATACTAAAATGGTTGCTGAAATGTGAGGGGTGTACTCAATTTTGTGAGATACTGTATGTCAATGCTGCAAAAACATGTTGTAAATAGAGATATATGATGTTCTCCAAAATGCAAACACAAATATGCACTGGAGCTTTTACCAAATCTGTTTGGTCAATGACATTATTCTTAAAGTATCAACTGAGGGTGCTCGTGCTTTCATTTTCATTTCAGTCTCTGAACCCAGGTTAATGTTTATTGACTGCTATTAGTATGCCATTCATGGGTTTAATTCCCCCAAGAGTGTAAACATTGAGCCTCCCAGGCACCATTTAAACATTAAGTACGGTCTGCTCAGATCAGTCAATTTCTTTCCAGCTCAACCAATAGTGAGAGTTTGGCACGTGGCTACTGTAGCAGGCGGAGCCAGAGGGTGTTTAGCCGGTGTGGGACCATGACTGACGCATTACATGGAAAAAGAAAATCAGCTTCGGTACCTTTAGATTTTAACAAAAAAAAGGTTGGAAAACCTTTTAACATCTCTAGCCCTAATTATAAGCAGGAGTAACAAGAGGTTTTAATCAATGTTTTGTTTTATGTACTCACCATCCTCCTCACGGTCATCAGCAGTTCTGTTGAGGCAATTCTGTAGCCATAGGACAGGTCCTGACAGACCTGTTAACACAGAAATCGTTAGTAACAATCTCAGCCTTCATTCAGAAAGACCCTCATAATCATGCCTGATAAAGTACCTTGCTGCTGTAAAGTCTTTCTCAGACAGTGAATTTTCTCTGAAGAAATGTCTCTACTCATGCCCTTTGGTCCTCTTTTGACTGAGATGCCAGCTTGATCCTCATTGTCTTGTTCATCTTCATCGGATTTATCCTCCTCTTCTTCCTCTACATCCATGTCCTTCTCCTGTGACTCTCCAGTCATATCAAAGAACTCTTCCTCTGTCTGACATATACAAACAAACATATATATATATATATATAGTATTGTGTTTTAGTGTCTATTTGTTGAGGGATTTGTGGATGCATTCATGTTTTTAGATTTGTGGAGTAAAAATGATAGTTTTACTTTTTATTTTAAAGTGAAAAGATAAAATCAGGCCTTTGGGGTAAGATGCCCCCTAGAATTTTTACTATTTTTTTTAATTTAATACTTATTGTATTTCACAGAGTTAGTATTAAAAAATTCCATGAATTAGATGAACATTGAGACATTTTTGCTATTCATTAAAACCTATAGGCTAACTGAGTAAAATCAGTTTGAATTCATAGTATCACTATTAATGAAATATGTTTGATTAAAATATGGCTAATGAAATATGTAAATATTCATCTTGTTTTATGGAATTTTGCTTGACAACTAAATTGTCAGAGCAATTTTAAACAGAATAGTTGTTTTAGTATTTTACATTAATGACATTAAAAATATTAAGACTTTAATTACTAAATTAATAAGAATGATATCAAAAGTCATTTAACTTTAATTTCTGTAAAAATTCAGGTAGTGGAATAAGATGGCCTCTTTCAGTAATTTTATATTTTGTGCTATGACATGTCAGTGAGCAAATGTTTCTATTCATTAGCCTTCATTACACATTGGTTAATGATGCATAATCATCCTGCAAATGCTAAAATTGTATATCACCAGATTCGCCTAAAAGTTGTGCATCTTCAGACGTGGAGCCACACGCAAAGTTACAAAAAATACAGTGCACGACCGCCCACACAGTCTTTTTTGCCACGCACACCTTCGGACTCGTGTGATGAGTACAAACAAGGCTTTATATGTTGACTGACGCACCATTCCAGTGCTCTTGCCAGGAGCACTGCGTTGTCTCTTCTTGTACAGGTCTCTGCGGTCGGACACTAGACCCATGCTGAGGATCTTGTCAACTATTCGTGCCCTTGAGCGCTTGGCTGTGATCCGCTTTAGAATATTTCCAAGCACATCTACGAGAAAAAGCAGAGAAAGCAGAAATAAAGGACTTGGCATAACAGTGAATCAAGAAACAGTTAGGCAGATGTGATGATTAGTAGTAAACCAGAAAGCAATTGCACCGATTTGAATCTCATTTCAAAGGTTTTATGAACCTTAAGGTCAAAGTATACTTCACTTCACAGAACTTACTTAACCTTCAAAATGCAGTGTGCTGGGATAAATGCTCATGTTAAGGAGTCAAAAGAATGGGAGGATTTTCACCGTCTCGCATATAAACGAAGATCTGCTGCATTTGCAACACAGTTCTGATGACTGTACCAAAATGTAATGGGCAATATCGCAACTATGACAAGAAAAAAAATAGGTATTCTTGAGGGTCTTGTGACATTACGTCCTGTTTTTGGTTCGTGTAGATGTCTTCGGTCCATGTTGCATTCATATTTCAGTCAAACAGGACCAGAGTTCATATTAATTGAACCAAACCAGCCAAGTGTGAACATCCTGAGTGATTCAATGAGCTCAGTTGATTCAAATTTAAGATTTTTTTTTGAACAACTTATCAAAAAGAACAAAGTTATTTATTTTATTTTTATTATTTGACTTTAGAGTGAATTATGTCCTGGACATGTTTTCTTGAGACTCACCTCATTTCATGTGTAATTAACAGCAAATATAAAAAGAATTTTTTTCTTATTAGTGTTTTTTTTAGGGATGCGCCGATACCGATCTCGATCATTCAAGCCTTATTTAAGTAATAATTAAGGTTCACCTATTATGCAAAATAACACTTTTACATTGTGTTTGGACATAAATGTGTGTTGGCAGTGTGTGTACACAACCACTGTACAATGATAAAAATCCACACTTTTTTTTTTTTTTTTTTTTAAATCCCCATTAAACCAAAGCAGTCTCATTAGACGAGCCGTTTTGATTCTCTGAGCAGTGTGGCCATGCCCATGACAGTCCTGCATTGCCATAGTTTCCGCCCTCAGCGAGTTGTATGCCGTCCGCGCTCGAGCAGCTGTAGTGACAACCATGTCTCATAAGCAATCCTGGTGTTCTGTTGTTGGATGTAAGACTGAACATAAGACTTATTTTCTCCCAACATCTGAGCCACTGAGGACACAGTGGATTTGTTTTATTTTTGAAGATAATGCACCCCAAAATCTACCTAAATTCGTTTATGTCTGCGCAAATCATTTCACTCCAGACTGCTTTGCGAACGAGGGGAAATACAAGGCAGACTTTGCTAAAAAGTTGGTAGTCAAGGATGGATCTGTACCTACTGTTCGTGATCAGTTCCACAACAAATGCGGCTAAAGCTATTGTTTTCTTAGAGATTAAATGTCTGTCGTCTATTTTAAACCTTGTTTCAAATCACTTGTTCTTAAATCTCAAGGCTTAAAAATGCATTGTTTCTTGAGACCGCGTAAAATAACTGCTTAAAATAACACACAGAGCTTGACTTTAACTTTTTTGCTCACCAGTCACTGTGGCTAGTGGTTTTCCAAAGTTACTAGCCACTCAGCATTTTCACTGGCCACAATTTTGACATTGATACCATGAGGAAAAACTGCCATATAGATATTTTTAATATTATCTCATAATTTGGCAGCCGGCATATCAGGCTGCTGTCATTTTAAGACCTGATACACGGATATATATAACTGACTGTGTTTACGTGAATACTTGCCAAGAATGGCATTTTGACATTATTTTGTGTGTATTTGACTGTTTAAGTGCTAAAAGCAGCGAAAAACAACTCAATTTAGTACTGAGAGGCGGCTTTATGTGCATGTACTTCGGGTGTGAGCACTACATTTGTGGGAATGAGTAAAATTATGCGCAATACACGCAATCCCACAGCGAAATTCAAGCCCTGTAAAACCAACAATATTAATCCGGAGTAAATGAAATGAGTGAGTGAGGGGAGGCGGGTTTGTTCATCAACTCGCTGTTGGAGAGGTGAGAGAGAGAGAGAGAAAGATCAGCTGGTATCATGTATCTATTCTGCAGAAAATGAGTATTGGAAGCATTTCAGATATTTCAGTATCGAAAATCGATATTTTTGACAACATTGCTCTTAGTTTATCATTTCAGATGCCTTTTTAAAAGACTGCAATTTAAAAAAAAAAAAAAAAAAAAAAAAATTAGGCTATATATAAATTCAAATTTAACCTACCAAAGTGTCTGCTACACGCTACATGATACTGCTGAAATCCACCCACATTTGGTGGGTGTTAATGTTAACCCTGACTCCACACTGGTGATGACATGACTGCGGCGCTAAAGTCTGACGTCATCAATTTGTGATCAGTTGGTGAGATCAGGCTGTTTTAGTGACTCCTGATCGAGTCATAGAATGTGATTATCGGCCGATACGGACCTGTGATCAATCGATCGGAGCATCCCTAGTGTTTTCACTTGATTATTAAATAATGATCTTTATGAAAAAAAAAGGACTTTGCACTAACCATCAGAGTCTCTAAACTCCTCAAAGAGCATCTGGAGTTCTTGTTCCTGCTCTTCAGTCCAGAGCACGATACGAGTACCTTTCCTGATCAAATGGGAGGGGGGGGGTCAAAGAAGAAAAAAAAAAAGAAAAAAAAACACAGTTTTACATAGTAGCCAGAAAGTAGCTCACTAGGATTGTATAGAGAGCAAAATGTCTCTACTCTACTACTAGTCTTTACTTTCAAAATTACAGATATTACAATAAAATTGTACCTCTCTTTCTTTAAATCCTTCACACTGTCCACCAATCCCATGGATACCATGTGGGACACCACCTCACGTCTAGTGCGGCTGCTGCTCAGCAACGGTAACAGCGTCTCAACAACATCAGGCACTGAAGAACAAAAACCACAACAAAGACCATTTAGAAGACTGTTCAACGTACCCAAAAACCAAACGACAGAAATTGTGAACAAGTGCAACTCCACCTCCAGAGTCCCTGTACTCTTCATACAATCGCTGAAGCTGCTCCTCTTCTTCAGGAGTCCACTTGCCTTTTTTCTTTGTGCCTTCCCTAATGTATATGGACGTGAATAAAATAAATCACCAACTCTTGAGCACTGCAATGACGTTCAAAGATATGAGCTTTAATCCACTTTAATATCAATAAGTTCTAAACACATGTGCAATTACCCCTCTTTATTGTATCCCTCTGTCATTTCTCTCACAGCACCCACATTCTTCCAGAACAGAAGCTCCACAAACGCTTTGTTGTTTTTAGCAGCAAATACAAAGAACCGGTTCAGAACATATTTTGCAAATGTAACAAGCTCCTGTAAGGACAAAAAAAGAATCAACTAATCTGTTACATGCACATTAAAAACTGAATTCAATGACAACAGGGTCTTTTTTCAAAATCTTGATGTTTTGGGGCTCTACTAGAACAGATTTTCATGCTTGGATACATTCCCTCATCTTTCTGACATAGTTAAACAGCTACGTCCTGCAAACTGCCCCCTTGATAGTATCCCTGCAAGCTTAGTTAAAGATGTTTTTAAGACTGTTGGGTCAAGCATTGTATCTTTGGTTAATACAGCTCTCAGCTCAGGGTGTTCTCCAGCTATTTTTAAACATGCCATTGTGCAACCGCTTAAAAAAAAAAAAAAAAAAAAAAAATGAATGAGTCCTTCAATTCTGTCTAATTTCTCTAACCTTCCTAATTGTTTTTAATAAACTTCAATCATTTATAGATGAATGTAGTATTTATGAAAAATTTAAGCTCCGTCACAGTACTGAAACTGCCCTTTTAAGAGTTTTTAATGATCTTCTTCTGTTGACTCAGGTAACTCTGCTATTTTAGTGCTTTTGGATTTGACTGCGACCTTTGATACGGTCAACCACTTGATTCTTTTATCCTTGAACAGTGTGTTGGCATTAAGGGCACAGCCCTCATCGTATTTGACAGATAGGACTTTTTTTTTTTTTTTTTCACCTTGGTGAATTTTCTTCATCTGCTGCCCCTCTTTCTTGTGGCGTCCCCCAAGAGTCCATATTGGGCTGCATGCCGTTTTCTCTGTACATGCTGCCTTGGGGTCCATTTTTAAAAAAATGTACATATATTTCCTTCCATTGTTATGTGGATGATTTACAAATCTATTTGGCCGTCAAAACAAACCTCAGTTCAGCCATTGCTTAACTGCCTGAGAGATTTAAAAATATGGTTGGATCAGAACTTTCTTTGTCTTAATGAAAATAAGACTGAGGTTGTTGTGTTTGGTCATCCTGGGGATTTAAGTGCCTGTGTAGATGCCCTTGGTACTACATATATTCGTCCATTTACCAAGAATTTCGGTGTGATTTTTGACAGTGCTTTTTTATTTTGAAAAACATTAGTTCTGTTGTAAAACCCAGTTTCTTCCAGCTGAGACAGTTGTCAAGCCCTACCTGCTGCCTGCATGCTTTTATCACGTCTCGACTAGACTACTGTAACTCTTTATATGTTGGATTGGAACGGTCATCTCTTCATCGCTTACAATTAGTCCAGAATGCAGCAGGTCGGCTCCTAACTGGGACTAAAAAGCGTGAGCACATTACCCCAGTTTTAGCCTCGCTCCACTGGCATCCAGTCCGCTTTAGGATTGATTTTAAGATTTTATTGCTTGTTTTTAAGATTTTAAATGGGTTTGCGCCTTTTTATATATCAGAGCTTATACATGTCAAATGCAATAAGATGCTCCTCGATGTTCCGAGATCCAGGTTAAAAAATAAAGTTGACCAAGCTTTTTCAGTGGCAGCTCCTAATCTCTGGAATAGTCTCTGTTCACAGAAGAACAGCTCGGACTGCTGAAATTTTCAAATCATTGCTTGAGACCCACCTGTATTCCTTTGTTTTCATTTCGAGTTGAGTTCTTACACTGTGACATTTTCTGTTGTGTTTTTGTTTGTTTGTGTATCTTGACATTGTTAAGCACTTTGGTCAATTATGGTTGTTTTTAAATGTGCTATTAAAATAAAACTGAATGTTCATTACTTTCCTCATATTCTCCATTGTTGCAACTCCTCTATTCACAGTCTGTCAGTAATGCTATGTTTAGATCCTGTCTCTATGAAGCCCCTCCTTTTGAAAAGCACAATGTGCTCTGATTGGTTGGCTAGACCAGTGTGTTGTGATTAGTCAAGCGCTTCAAGCATTGTTGGGAAATGCCACGTCCCTTACCATAACCATGAGTTTCAACACACTGCTAACTAACTCAACCAGGCCCCGCCCCTTTATTCTGTGTATTAATTATTTTAATGAGGAATATTGTGATGTGTTTGTTCCCGGAAGAAACAAAGTTGAAAATGTAAAAAAGCATAATAGGTCCTCTTTAACATTAACACATGCAGAGGTATGAGATTAAGAGCTTTCAAACATCAAAACCAATGACCTTGTCATCATTAGCGTTATGTTCTACCAGTTGAGCTACAGAAACCTCAGGGTTACAAAAGATACAGAAAGAACTACACTGTATTAATGGAAAGTATCAGTGGAAAGCATTAGTGTGTGTTACCTGATAGGCGGACGCTGCTGGGTCACCCAGGATCTTATTAAAAAGGGAAAAGATGGACAGCTGATAGAGTAACGCCTCCATCTTCAGATCCACAGCCAGTCTGTGCAGCATTCGTGCGATGCAATGGTTGGTGTGAGAAGAGTTCTGGGAGTATGAGCGCAGAAGGATAATATATGGACGCACAACTTGTGGACTGGCAAACCTGTCAATCAAAAATTTTAATTATGGAATATTACTGGAACATAAAACAAGAGAAACATTCATTCAACCAGTAAAACTTTACAAAAAGGCCTCATTTGTCAGCATTACTTAATGTATTAACTAACATGAATTGGTTAATGAACTGTCCAGGCATGAAAAAAAATACTGTGATATACCATAAAACCACCAGAATCTTACATTTTTGTTCATATCGCCGAACACTATGACAAGACATACTAATCCATGCTACCACTCAAAGCTCCCATGCAGAGTAATCTTTATTATTATTTTATTGCAAGAGGAATACATTAATGTAAATAAGTTCTGCGTTACATCAGATACAATCTGAAATTAGCCATTAAAACAGTAGTTCTCAAATCTTCTCCTGGAGCCACCAACAGAGCTCATTTTGTATGTGTTCCTAATCAAACACACCTGATTCAGGTCATCAGCTTATTAGTAAAGACACCAAGACCTGAAATAGGTTTGTCAGATAAAGGAGACGTGCACTCTTGGGGGGGGCTCCAGGAACAGATTTGAGAACCACTGACTGCATTAAAACCATCCATATTGGCATATTGGTATTATCAATAAAGAAAAAAACAAGACTGGAAGTTTAGTTTTTAGCTGTGAAAATTAACTCTTTACATCTGCTCTAAATGTAAATAATTCTCCACGCACCTCTTGATGAAATCTAAGAAGCTGAACTCTGTCTCAGACACAGCAACAGACTCCAACTCTTCCTCTTCCTCCAACTCAACTCCATCCTCTTCCTCCAGAGCAGAATCTAAAGGAACTGACCCTACAGAACACAAAGACAAAGTCATCATTATGCTGCTCCAGTATTGGCAATAACAGTAGAGTATTGTTTGTAATGGAATTAGGTTGAAAAACAGAAAACCAATATTTCAGGAGTCAGTACCAATACCAGTGAAATTTCTTGATTATTGATTTTGAAAGCAAATAATACTGATACTGGAAAGCACTATATTTGAAAATAAAAATATGAAATAAGTTAAATATTAATGCAAATAATAATAAGCTGCTGAAAACAAACTTTTTGGGCGGCAGACAGATTGCATAAAGCGCCCTGTCAATTAACTTTTGACAATAATGCTGCTTTCACGTGCTATTGGAAATTTCCTGCTTCCCACTTCTGAAGTTGTGATTATGAGCCTGTGGCATCCAAGTGCTTTGTCGTTGGAAAGAAAAGGAATCATGGAGGACATCAGGTTTATTCTTGCCTATTTAATGGGAAATTCTTATTAAAGCCAAAATGATATTTAGCATCACATTCATTGACAACTACATTAAAATATTCACGTTATCTGATGATTCTGGACATTCAGTCCAATACAGGCTATTTTCGCTGTGTATAAAACATACAATACACTTCAAATGATTATTCATATGTAAATATGCACTTCTGTAACGACAAGATAAGGCAATGTTGCTGTTGTGGAAAGAACTAATACAGAATAGCAGTCAGAGCAGCAATCGTTCTCCCCTCCACCACGTTTAAAGTTTATGGCCCGCCCAACTCGGGAACTTGGGTATCAAAATTATCCCCAAGCTTCCCAGTGGTAAATATGACTTTAGAAGGCATTCATGTCCAATTTTTAGCTAGAAAATTTGTATTTACGATAATTCCGATAGCATGTGAAGGCAGCATAAAGGTCAGCCACTACAGCAAAAAGAAGAAAAAACAAAACATGCTGCAAAAGAGAAAGTTTTTTAAAAAAAAGTCTCTCAGAAAAAACAATCAATCAATCAAACATTACTTGATGACGTAAAATTACAGAGGAGAAAGACGGTCAATCAAAAAAGCTCAAAGGAATAAAAGGTGACGAAAATGCAGCCTTGAACAGAATCATAAATATGTTATCGGTTTATGCATTTCCTGAGAATCACAGCTAGGACCATGCTCGACTTCTAGAACTAAAACAATGTTATATAGTTTAGTAGCATAGTGTAGTATTGTTTATGAATGTGCCGGGAATATCAGTATATTGTAGTCTTGTCTGTAATGGTATTGGGTAAAGTTGTATAATGTAATGTTGCTGGTGATGTTATCAGGTACAGTAATATAGTGCAGTACTGTGATCTTACTAGGGAGCTTAGTGAAAAGTATCTGCTTCAGAAGTTCTAGTTCCTCCTCAGGTTCCACCTCAACAGATCCAAACGTGTCTCCTTCAGGCCACACTGCCCTGATTCGACACACACAAATGCGAGAGAATGTGTTTCTTTCTACAATTAGGAAAAAGTCATAATTCATTCATAACCTTTTTATCAGATAAAACCACAGAAATAATGTAATTATTCAAAAATCACAGTGAATATTTGCCAAGACTAGTGAATGGATTTTGTTTGCTGCCATCACAGCAAGCAAAATTAAAACAAAATATGAAGAATTAGCTTTAATGTATGCGATTAAATAACACTTATTTAACACTGTTAATGTACCTAATTAATCATTTTAACAGTTTCATTCTGTTCTCTGTCATATAAAAACTGATTGGAATCTTCCAGCTGATTGAAATGAAACATAGCTGCAGCTACAATCAGCCTCGTTCACAAAAAAAGTGGGGTAGGCTATATACCGCTGGACATGATAAACCTGTAGAAATTTAACAACGGTATTTTGGTAATTTTGAATTAGTGGTGTCACGATACCAAAATTTTGACTAAATAACATACAATAGAACACTTTGTTGTTGTTGTTTTTATTAACAAACAAAAAGCTTCTTCTCATTTTGCCGTCTGCTGAGACAGAGAGGGAATGTGAACTGGTTAAACTAAAATTATAAATGAATTTGTCAGCTGCTGATGTTTTAAAAACCAAAATGATTTTTGCAGCTGCTGAGCTTTATAGCTACGTTTATTTAAATAACCATTAGTTCACAATAGAAAGATTCTTGGCAACAGAATGTGGACATGTGAAAACCATACCATTATTTATATATATATATATATATATATATATATATATATATATATATATATATATATATATATATTTATATTTATTTATTTATTTTTTTTTTTTTTTTTTTTTTGGTCCTATTCTTTCTGGACAGTTCTTTGGTCATTTTCAGGTTCATGTTCAGTCTTCTTTAGCACACCAGTGTGCAGGCTGATAATTCTGGATTTGAGCTTCATTGACATGAAGTTACAGACTTAGATTTAATATAATTTTTAATGTTTATTATTTTCATGCTCAATAAAAATTGTAAATAATTTGCTGTTATGCTTTTTTCCGTTTTTTTTATACATGTAGGTGTTTTTGACAGTGAGTAAGATTATTGTAAAAATTAGATTACTGTAAATAATGAGCAATGTTATTAAAGCATAAATTGGTTTAAAATAACTGTATATACACCCTTCAGATATTTATGTTTTTTGCAAGCAGATATCACTTACTAAACTTAGACTCAATAATACACCTCTTTGCGGAGGTCTGCTTGCACGGGTAAAATAAATTAATAACACTCATTTAATGTTTGAGAGCATAAAGATAATGCTGGTATCACATTCACTAACCTGTCCCTCTTTAAATTCTTTGTACAAATCGGGATGTTTGTCGGCAAGATGCTTGCGTTATTTTTTAACATCTTTTGCAGACGGGCTTTGTGGTGTCCGTGGGCTTGCCCTGACTGTCGGCAATATATAAAATAATGCCATATTTCTCTTCGTGCATCTGCTTTCTCGACAATTTGTGGACGGTCTGCAAGAGCACCTGTATTTGCAGCCATACCTCTCGTTTCGTCACCATAAAAGCCGTTGCACAGTTCAGAGGAATAAACACACACTCAATGTGCCTTAAAAGCAGCGCGCTGCATGCACACTGCCCCCTGCTGTCTCACATTAGGAAATACAGCTGGCACTCAAAGTACCGGTACTAATAAAATGAAGAACCGGACGTTTTTAAAAGCAGGGTAATCACGATACCTTTCTAGTACCGGTATATCGTGCAACACTATTTTGCATTAATGGCTACATCTGAAATCGCATACTTCCCTACTATATAGTAGGTGAAAAACAGTGTGTAGGAAAAGTAGTATGTCCAAATTCACAGTACTCATAAAAGAGTAGGCAAAAAATACCCGAATGACCTACTTCTTCCAGGAAGATTCTAAAGTGTCATATGATGGACACTTTACTATCCCACAAGGCCATGGGAGAGGATATGTGAATGGCAGTGACGCAGTACGATCAAATTCTTTCATACATTACATTGTTATTAACATAACTTGTTAAATATGGATTGCGTTTGTGTAAAAAAAAAAAAAAAAATCCATATTTAACAAGTTATGAAAAAAACCATCTAGCTTTCACCAGACCGTCTTCCGTATTCTACTTACGAATTCTATTCTACTAAAACTCTTGCAGTTCAAAAAGCTTGTGCTACGTCCTACACCTTCCCTATTCAACTTACAGAAAAAGCTTAACTGGCACGATGTCAGTTCTGTTTTTTTCGTAATTTGAAAATGGAAGGCAGTCTGGCGGAAGCTAGATATTTGACATCATAACTTGTTAAATATGGATTTTTTTTTTTTTTTTTTTTTTTTTTTTTACACAAACGCATCGCTTCACTTCAGAAGGACTTTATTAACCCCCCTGGAGCAGTGTGAAGTACGTTTATTATGGATGGATGTGGATGGAGACTTTCTTCAGCTCATACTCGTTGATCCCGCTCACTGCCATTATAGAGCTCGGATACATCAGGATATTTATTAATACATCTCTGATTGTGTTCATCAGAAAGAAGTCGTATACACCTAGGATAACTTGAGGTTAAGTAAAGCTTGGGGTAATTTTCATTTGAAAGTGAACTAATCCTTTAATTTGTGTTTTAAAGATGAACAAAGATCTTACGGATTTGGAACGACATGAGGGTGAGCAGATCTACTATGAACCATTTAAGGCATCAGTGACAAATGGCATCTTTCAAGGACCAGTGTGGAGAAAAGGCATGCTGTGATGAAGCTCTGACAAAGTCAGGTATTTAAAAAAAAAAAAAAAAAAAAAAAAATGGTGTGAAACAACAACAAGATAAACTCTATAGGTGTTTTAGTGTGGCTGATGTCTTACCGTGCAGCACGGAGTAAACTCAAAGCTTCAGGTCCTGAGCGAGACATAATGCAGTCTTGAATCCTGACCAATGCTTCAGTCCTCTGCTCATTCACTGGAGTCTCAGATGCGGCATCGAAGGGCACAGCACCCTCTGTCAGACTCTCTGACAACTGCAAGTCAACATGAGAAACATCACACACTTACAACATGTTGAGACTATTTAAAAATTAGATCATTGTCCATTACTTGCTGGGGAGGCCGACTAACAGCAGATGGAGATAATGCATTGGTAATGTACTGCTAGTCCAAGCTAGTAAAGCTAAATAAAATGGACCAAAACTAAATTTATTTAGACTGATTATTTTGGAAAGAAACTTTGGCAGTTGAATAAGGATTATTGATTTTTTTTAAATAATGAATGTGTATGAAATGTTTCCAATTGAAAAATTCACAGCTTAATTACACAACCATGAATTACAGCTCTCAAAAATGCAAGCCCTGAAAATACAATGCATTAAAAGGGGTCACGACATGGATTTAATTATTTTAATATTTGTTCCTTGAGATTCACTTTTAATGTTAAAGGGGTGGTTGATTATGATTTAACTTTTTTTTTAACTTTAGTTAGTGTGTAATGTTGCTGTTAGAGCATAAACAACATGCATAAACAATGCAAAGGGAGGGGGAGAAAAATATTTCTGGATCGATTCTGAGCTTTGTTTTTATTCTGATGCGCGATGACACGAGTGTGCTTTAGAAACACCCGGATTCTACTCGCTTCCGATTCCTCACATACATATACAACTCGAACCTTCCGTAAAATAATCTTTCATAAAGTTCGGAAAGGTTGAAGCCAATTACAACGACATTTGCGGGCTTCACTGCACAGGATGCGTTGTGAGAGAGGTGCGCGGTCTCCCGTCGGTATTTTCCTCACAAATGCTCTACAAAGGCATAATTTATGTCGTTTGGAATGCAGTGGACATATATTTAAAATATGAAACTCACTTACAGAAGGCTGCTTTCTATTTCAAATGCTGGCGCTTTGTTTGTGAAATGCGCTCGCACGTGCGGCTGTGTGCGACTTGAGTCTCAAAATGGTTTTATGACGCAAAATTAATGTAAACACAGCAAGTTATGTCTTATGGGATTAAATGGACAGGACAAACCTCATTACTTATTATATTTCAAAAGACATCCGTGCGTGAATACAACTTATTAGATCTCCCGATGTCTATGATGTAACAATCAAACGACAGCATGAGAAAGAAAACGTTCAGATAATCTTAAATAGGCTACTAAAAGCACTCTTTATTTATAGCTTGTAATGTTTCATTGCTCCTCTTTATTATTTACTACTTGCTTGTATGTTTTGAAGTTATATTATTAGTTTAAAATTCTTAACATACAATTGTTTTAATTACATTTTTTTAAATTTGTAATTATTTTAAAAAGTAGGCCTACTTATAATTACTTATGCAAGGATATGTAAACGTAAAGGATTTTAAGGTTAAGTTGGTAAATTAATTAATTGGTAAGAAAAAAAAATAGTAGATCAAGAATCGTTTTGGAATCAAATCGTGACTCACAGAATCGGAATCGGATCGTGAGGTGACTAAAGATTCCCACCCCTACTAATCAATGACTTCATGATAGTTATCTCCACATCAGCTACATAAATTCATCAACTAACCATTCAGAAACATCCTGTTGCATTTCTACATGTTGTCACTTCTTCTTGAGTCTCTCCATCATTGTCCGACTCTCTTTTGAACATAAAAGGCTGAAGTTTCTGACATTTTCAATGAATCTGTGTGAAGTAATCAGAGCTGCTAACAGGAGCTCTTGAAACTCCGCCCTCTTCTTGAGAGCAGTAGCTCATTTGCATTTAAAGGGACATACACAAAAACGGAGCGTTTTTGCTTAACATGCTTAAACAAAATTAAACAAATTTAACATGCTATTAAAAATGATATGTAGGGTATTTTGAGCTAAAATTTCAAAAACACGCTCTGGGGACACCAGAGACTTATATTACATCTTGTGAAAGTAGCACTATATGACCTGTTAAATATATGTATCGTCTGGACCAATCAGACACACAATTATTCATTATATTTAATGAATTATCCAGAAACTCACTATCAAAGTTCTGTGAACCCATCCCCCTAAAACTGCAACTAGCATCCCAAACGTAGCTAACACACAGGCAGAACTAGTTGTCCTGTTACAGGACACAGGAAAACAGATAAGAACTTTTATGATCAGAAAGAATTTTGGAGAGACTAGTGACTCTGACTTCATTCTTTCTGAGAAGGACAAATAAACCCTCTTAATCCTATATATTCTATATATAACCACTTGAGTAATGTATAAACATGTATCCAATTTTCCCATCTCATGACTTTCCTTTTATAGGCTTTATTCTATGTATTAATTCTCTCTTTTGAAGTATTTTGTTATTAATGTTTCGGAGTTGAAAATTTACGGTTAACTAAAATCACATGGGTAGCATGTTTGGTACGTACGGACTCCAACTTACGTTTCCCATTTGTTAATTAATGTTACATGTTTCTCACTCTGTGACACATTAGTATTATAAGAATCTAGACGGTTCTTCTCTCATACATCCAATCCAATGTCTAATGCAGCGTCAGTGACTGAATGCCATTGGGCGGGGCCTATGATGCAATGGTGTATTATTATCCATTGATGATAAATCTCAATTTTGTCATCTTCCCATGAATTATAATAGTGATTAATAGGACTATATCTATGTTCAGAGGAGGTACACTAATTTATGATGTGTACTGTGTACCCAATTACTGAAGTTGCAATATTAATATATTGCAGTTGATTTATTGACCCTGACATTGTATCTTTGCATTGTTTACCTTTTAATGTATTTTATGTGTTGTCATGTCAGTCTTTTCATGTTTATCAATTTATAGGATGTCTTGGGATCACTGGTGATTGTGTTGGTGATTGTGTTAACGTCCATTGTTAGGTCTGTCAATTTAAAGTTTCTCTGCCTGACGAAGATCAAAACGGTCTAAACATTGTCCCATTTATTATTAAATATGCTCTGTGTCGTTTTTTGTTCTGTTACTGATTTTCTATAACTCACCTGAAAAGCAGACGATCTG